>JASDAS010000019.1:13978697-14506991 GCA_033977485.1 Hydrangea macrophylla
ATCAAGCAAGTATCGTCATCATCTCAAGTAATCCCCTCCGGGCATACAAAACTTCCTAGCACATAAACCTAATCAAGAACTGATTTCCTAAATTTGAAAGGTTCTATAGAAACTATTATGCACAGGCTGGGTTTTGGTCAAATAAGGGACCCTTGACACACACCCGATAGGATGCTTCATATACCAAATCATGGTACGAGATCAAGGGTGATCACACAGTCCCATGATGACTTGACCGACCGGGTTGCTCCGAGCCTCCAAGGTCATAGTTCCGTGCAATCGACTGGCTGGACATGCAAGTGAAATGCAGCAGGCACACAAAGATTGATTAAATTCGATTAAAAGGATGTTTTTCAAGTCTAATCCTCAAGTGAACCCAAAACCAGAATTCTGGTCTGCGAAACCAGAGATTCTGGGTTCGATCCCCAGCAGAGTCGCCAGATTGTGGATATCGCAGGTTGACTTACCCACAGCTTTTCTTTTCGAAATTTCAATTTCAAAACAAATGAGTCGCCACTTAATTTTTTAAAAGGAAAATTAAGAAACCATTTTGAAAAGAAACTGATCGTTTGCGAAACCAAAGATTAACTAGGTCCGGGGATTATGAAATGAGAGAGGAAGGAGCCCGTCGGACTAAAACACCCTCTCTCATCCTATCTTGCGATAGGCCTCTACTCAACATCCTTTTAATCAAATTTATTAATCTAAGCATGCCCTCAACTAATGCATATATACATATACATCACAAAAGCATGTCCAAAGGGTGTAAAATTGCAATTGACAAAATATCATTCAAAAGCCACGTAATTCAGGTAACAAGCGATATGATATGCAATAGAGAACAAGTGAACTTACCCGAGATCCAGCAGCGATAATAAACGTGCAATGCATGCGAATAAAAGAAAATCCTAAAAAAAGTCTCTAATCATATATACACATAAGGCAAAACCTAATTCTAAGGTGTCGCGCATTAAGTCGAAAAATCAATAAAAACAAGAAATTAAGATAAACTAAAGAGGAGTTCTAGAAATCGTACCTTAATAGCGCTACAAAACAAAGGGTTAGTCCACATGATATGCAAAACACAATGTTAAAAAATGACAATCCTAAATTTCTAGCTTACATCTATCTAATGTAATTAAATCCAAAGCAAATAAGTCTTAATTACAAATGTCGAATCATATAGATGAATATGTACATGGACAAGGATAAACTATGAAATACTCTTAAACCTTGAATTCAAGCTCAACTAATCATTATTAAAGCATGGTTTAAGCCTTAGATCATAGAAAAGTCATTTAGACCCTTATTTACAAAGTAAGTCAAATGTGTCATAAAACTCTGAAAATTGCAGAGAGCAGACCAGAACTTAAAAGAAATAAAAAGCATATCTCCCATGGTTTGATCTTGATGATTTTTGGACTCAATATGCCTCTGTGAGTCTAGTTTTCAAATCAAAAAGAAAATCAAAGTTCCAACGGTCGGATCTCCGGGAATATGAAAAATACTAGACGTCACTCAGCACTTTACAACCTTCTGTCCAGAATTTTTGTACGATTTATTAAAAATAGCAAAAAAATCCGAATTGCTTTGTTCTTTTTAGGGTGACTTCCTAACACATTAATATTCATAGAAAAAATTATTTGGAGTCACAAACACTTTATTAGAACTCTGATTTAATTATTTCAAAAGAGTGTCACTATTCTGAAATTCTGGACAGATTGTATTTGTGTCACAAAACTCATGATCAAACCATGCTAAACGTGAAACCACCTTAAAACAAAAATTACAGCGGTAGAATATTGTGTTATTGAAACTTTCCCGTTGGTTTCACTTGATTTCAACGGTTAGATTTCGAACTAAAAATCTTTGATCAAAAACAGTTTGTGGATTCACTGTTTTTACTTTGCTAGTTCAATTTTTATTTGGTAACTCCAACTATTAAACCATGAAGTTGAGTTGGACCAAACCACTTCTCTTACCATTTGATGGCCTTAGAGACTATAAACCTTCAGTCTTCATAGATTTCAAATGAAATATGGATAGACTTCATGAAATCTATAAGATAAGGAATCTAAACCATGGAGATGAGTTTAGACTCAAAACTACCTTCTCCTACCATTTGATGGTCATTGGAGAAGGAGACATGACTATGACTCATGAGTCCTAAAGGAATATAGAAGGGATTCCTCAAGACATTTAGAAGATCCAAATCATGAGTATGGACTTGGATCCTCTTATGAAGTGGTGATCAAACTTTGACTCCTATGTGAAGCACAAGCCTACATGGGATTCAAAAGATCATGCTCAAGAGATCAAAAGAGATATTGAAGATCTCCAAGACCTTCAAGAGAAAAAATATAAGCCAAAGAAAGTGGAAGAAAGTAATATGGAAACAAAAGAAACTCCTAAGTTTACTTGATAAACAAAGAAGATAGTGAAAGATTCTTAGGATTAGAGATTTTAAAAGAAGAAAGAATAAGCCAATAATCTATGGTTAGAGGATCACCTCCAAATTATCCTCAAAGTTTTCTTTTCTTTCAAGATCTTCCAAGCTCTTCTCTCTAATTCTCTAAACACTCTCTTTTCTCTCTAAAAATGTTGGTAGAATGGAAGTATTTTTTTTGTATGTGACCTCTCTCCCAATGTGTTTCTTGGTGTTCTTCTTGGTCTCTCTCTTTTAGGAAGATCCCTTCTCTTTTATAAGCAAAATTACCAGGTATTTTTGGTGAATTTCGGAGCAAAAAATAGGTGTAATTCCCTCATTAGTTGATACAATGTGTACTTTCTGAAATTATGCAGACTGCTGTCCAGCGCGGCAGTCCAGATACTGACGCGGCAGTCCGTGACTGCCGCTGCGGCATTTCATGACTGCCGTTGCGGCACTTCATGACTGCCGCGCGGCATTCATCAAATGCCGCGGCAATTAATGGATTGCCGCATTTTTGTCAGTCTTACTTTATCAGTTTTTTGTTCTTATTCGCATGCACATACGTATTGCTCTGCAAAATACAGACTTTAAAAGCAAACGGCAGTCAGAAACCTGTGGCGGCACTTGGTGAGTGCCGGCACGGCACTCTGTGACTGCCGTGCGGCAGTCACTGAGTGCCGCGGAAGCCCGCCGTGTGCCGGTTTTGGCTAAAATTCCCCTTTTAGGTCTTTTCTCTTTTTGAAACAAATTATTTTTGAATATCTTTTCCAAAAGTTGTGTTTTATATCTGAATTCTCCTAAATACCTGGTATTTCCCTCTTTCTGTGAAATTTTATCGCGTTTTGGAGAATTTTCTGAAGAGCTTGGAATACTTCGAATTTTTCGGTCATTGTCATCATTGGACGTGGAGGTGACGCTCTCCTAAATTTGACGGCCGGTCAAAATTGGGGTGTCTACATCAGGGCAACCTCAAGTGCTTGGGGTACTAAACCCAATCGTCGTACAATCTCAAAGGCAATAAATGAATTCGTAGCACCTGTATCAAAAGTACTTTAACTCGACTAGCATATAATGAGAGTGTACCTTCCATGTTCTGCTGTTCCTTTTCATAATAGCTGGCCGCCTCAGGTATGATAGGATTTAGTCGACCTTTGCTAGTTTGACCTTGAGTAGAAGGCCCATGATAGTTTTCTCTTGGTGCATGGCAATCCATGCTCATGCGTCCTCTTTTGTGTCGGTTGTAGCATATAACATTAGCTCAGTTGTTGGTTCTGGGGGCTGTGTAGTCCGGGGATCCCACAATTGAAACATCCATCCTTGTTGTTCCCGGTAGTAGTGGTTGGTACTTGTGGTGCAGTTGGTTTTGCATGCTTATTCCGGGGAAAGGTGTGTCCTGGTTTCTTACCACTATTCCACGGGTGTTTGCTTCTTTGGAAACGGGTCGGAGGTCTTCCCCTTGGTCCATTCCTAAGCTGAGGTGGCTGACTTATCATCTGTTTGTGTGTTATTGTTGGGTTTGTGCCCTCAAACCATTACTTTATGTATGAGACATTAGCATTATAATATAATGATATCAGCTTTACATTTCATTGTGTATGTTTCTTTCATACACAATGGCTGCAAGTGGGTCTATAAGAGGAAAAGAGGATCTGATGGAAAGGTTGAGACCTTTAAGGCAAGGCTTGTGGCGAAAGGCTATACTCAGAGGGAGGGCATTGACTATGAGGAAACCTTCTCGCCGGTAGCCATGCTCAAGTCCATCAGAATACTCTTATCCATTGCTGCATGCCTAGATTATGAAATCTGGCAGATGGACGTCAAGACTGCATTCTTGAATGGCAATCTTGAGGAGGACATCTATATGCAACAACCAGAAGGGTTCATAGCTGGTCGGAAAGGTAACTTGGTATGCAAGTTGCAAAAGTCCATTTATGGGCTTAAGCAGGCATCCAGAAGTTGGAACATCCGATTTGACCAAGCGGTCAAGTCGTTTGGTTTCATACAGAATCTGGATGAGCCTTGTGTATACAAGAAATGTGAAGGGAAAGTAGTGGCTTTTCTTGTGCTTTACGTTGACGACATTCTACTCATTGGGAATGATGTAGCGGCGCTGTCAACGGTCAAGGTTTGGCTAGCTAGTACTTTCGATATGAAGGATCTAGGAGAGGCGAGCTATATTCTTGGGATAAAGCTCTTTCAGGATCGCAAGCGAAAGATAATGGGATTATCTCAAGCTGGTTATATCGAGAAAGTGCTAACTAGGTTTTCAATGGATAATTCGAAGAAAGGTTTGTTACCTTTCAGGAATGGTTTAGCGTTCTCCAAGGACCAGTGTCCAAAGACACAAGAGGAGAGGAATCGCATGGCAGGAATTCCCTATGCCTCGGCAGTGGGAAGTCTCATGTATGCGATGTTATGCACTAGACTAGATATCTGCTTTGCCGTTGGCATGGTCAGCAGGTATCAATCGAATCCTGGTCCAGAGCACTGGACAGCCGTTAAGAACATTCTTAAGTACTTGAGAAGAACTAAAGATTACATGCTTATGTACGGCGGTAGTGAGTTAATTCCAGTAGGATACACTGACTCGGACTTTATGTCAGATAAAGATTCGAGAAAGTCGACATCCGGACATCTCTTTACCTTGGGAGGTGGTGCTGTTAGTTGGAGGAGCATTAAGCAGAAATGCATTGCAGACTCAACTACAGAAGCTGAGTATGTGGCTGCTTGTGAAGCCGCAAAGGAAGCTGTTTGGCTCAAGAAGTTCCTTATGGAACTCGAGGTGGTACCAGCGTCGCTGTCACCTATTACGCTATACTGTGATAATAGTGGGGCAGTGGCTCAGTCCAAGGAGCCAAGGAACCACGGGAAGGGAAAGCACGTAGAGCGGAAATATCACCTAATCCGAGATATAGTTCAACGTGGAGATGTGACTGTCACCAAGATTGCCACCGCTGACAATCTTGCTGATCCGTTTACAAAGGCCTTACCACAGAAGGTCTTTGATCGTCATCTAGATAGTCTAGGTCTTAGATGTAGTTCTGAATGGTTGTGAGTGCAAGTGGGAGTTTGTTGGGTTTGTGCCCTCAAACCATTACTTTATGTATGAGACATTAGCATTATAGTATATTGATATCAGCTTTACATTTCATTGTGTATGTTTCTTTCATGAGATGATTGTTTTATCCTTAAGTATCATAGTAAGCAATTCGTGTGTGTATGAGATACACACAAGTGAGATACGAATTACTATTCTTTGATACTTAGAATATGTCACAGTGGATGATGAGACTGGATACCTCATCAGGTCTACACTGTAGCATAATTAACTACCATTGGATGGAGTGATTAATCTCAATCACTAGAGTGTAGCTCTTAGTTGATATGCTAGTGCTTATAGTGCATTGACGGACCTGAGCTTTCCTATTGACGCTTAAGGCTGTCAACAGTCAATAGGAACTCATAACTTGTATAAGGTACGTGTTCTCAATCTTGAGATGATTATGAACACAGACTATGGATATGGCTGCTTTGACTTACCAATCAGTGAGGTCTATAGAAGATCAACACCTGGGTATCTTGGGTATGTCATGTCCATAGGGTTGTGAACATATATTGTCAAGATAGAATCTACCCTCTGATTCAGAGTAAGCATTCCCTTGAGAATGTCACCAAGTTGATTACTGAGTACTGCAGTCTTGTTGATAAGAGTTATTAACATGTTTGGTAATCATAAGTAGTGAATGAGACTCAAGGAATACAAGAAGTAATCATGATTCAGGTTGACAGTAACAGTTATCCGACTACCTGAATATGATTACGAATGCTGACGGTAGAGGGACATTAGTACACCATACAAGTCTAGTTATTGCTTCGGATATGTTCTTTTGCGTTGGAGTTCAGTTATCGTTTTATAGTGGAATAAACGTTAACTGACCAGTTAGTTAGTTTGCTGATCAAAGAGTTTGGTCATGGTAATTAACAAACTGGTCTGAGCCAACAATAAAGAGCCTAGGAGGTCCCGCTCTTAGCTCCGCTAGGATGCTTGGAAAGACACTTGAGGAAGCTGTTAAGACAAGTTCGATCGATTGAAGTATGTTCGATCGATTGAAGTCAGCAGGTTCGATCGATCGAGAATGGTTCGATCGATCGAAGGTTCGATCGATCGAAGTCACTTCGATCGATCGAAGTCTAGGTCGGTTCTGGAAATCTATAAATAGGGCAGCTGCGTTCTGGAAGTGGGTGATCGTCGTTTTTATACGCAGAAGCTGCAGAAACTATCATAGTCTTCCCAAAACCTTCCTATCCTCTCTATTAGGGTTCCCACGAACCCTGGTCTTTCCGGCAGGCATCCGCAGGAGTCATAAGGGTGAAGATCATCTAGTGGAGGCAGCTGGAAGTTAAAGTTTCAGAATTGGGTTCAAGACACTAAGGTATAATTCTTGCACCCCCTTGTACGCATCTATGGAATTGACGAGTAGTAGATCCTGGAATCCTAAAAGTTTTATAACTTAACCTATTTCCGCTGCGCGTTTAAACTCTAACTTTAAACCACTTTTTCCTGCAATTGGTATCCGAGCCACGCTCGTTTGGATCTATAGATGCGTTTTTGGAACCCTAGTTTTGATTTGCATGTTGATTTTAGAACTGTTTTCGAAACTGCATCGTCACAGATCTGTTTCTGCAGTGTTATCGCAGCAGAATACAAAACTGTGATTGCATAGGATGCAAGGTGGGTTCTTTCGATCGATCGAACATTCTGTTCTCAATCGATCGAACTAGTTTCGATCGATCGAAGCCTTCTGGTGTTCGATCGATCGAATAGTGTTAGATCGATCGAGACAGATTCTCTGTCCAGGTGTTCTGTTCACAGTTGTAAAAGTTTTTTTTTAAATTATACTTTAATCTTAAATTATTTCTGTAAAATTTTTAAATCATTCTGTGAAACAGAATGTTCAAGCGATTGAACAGTGTTCAATCGATCGAAGGTTCGAGCGATCGAACGGTCTTCGATCGATCGAACTGTGACAGAGAAGTAAGATGCTGTTTTAAGTTCTAATTCAGTATGTAAAGTGTTTATATACTGTGTGAATCAATTAAGTGTTCCAATAGTTACATATATTTGTTATGTATGTGTGGATGCGTGTACGACTAACCCTTTTGCAGCAAAATTAGTCGCTATCTCCCATGGTACCAAGTCGTTTAAATATTTATATTTAAATTGTTTGAGATTGGTGCATGTTGTAATTTATTAATGGTTTGGTTTTAAGGCGTATGTAAAGGGCGCTGCGGCTTCAATCCTACGAAAAGGAAAGTCGCACCGGTTTCCCTAGCCTTTTATTTCTTTTTTGCTATTTCCTTTTTCTAGATAAATTGTAAGCTTCAAAAGAAGCATAGGTCCAATGTAATAGAATTAGAAATTCCATGAAGATGGAGCAAGGAGCCGTTGTCCATAAAGATGGAGCCGGAGGCGACCAAACCAAGAAGGTGGTTCTATGGAAATAGAGCCATGGGAGATAGAGGCATTGTTTGAATGCCTATATTTCATTTTAGTTTTTTGTTTTATGTGCTTGTTTTGTGATTGGCGTATAATACATTGTTGCATGCACTTAAAACAAGTTTTCTAAAATAAAATTCAAAAACCGTTTTCAACACATTAGTAAACATTGGATGTTTATGGGTAGTGTGTGGAAACATTTTTCAAAAGCAAAATCCTTAATTTACTAAATCTAGTGGGAGAGGGTCTTATCAAATAACACCCACGATCTTCCATTAACGGTTCATTGTAAGATGAGTAGTGTATTCTGTGTCACCTCGCCAGGGGTGATCATTCCATACGGAGGGTACACTGCTCATTGGTTACTAGATGTGAACTTCCTATGGATAGGATCAATCAGACGTGTTAGAGGGTGACCACCACACGGAGGCGCTACTTGAGACGGTTGTGATTGGATCCTAGTTAATGGTACACACTAGCTAAGCTATGGATAAGGGATCCCACACGGGGCATTATTCAGAAACTTAGAGATCAAATAGGTTCGGGAGTTATGGCTATTTTGCAAGAGTTGCATAGCGGATAAGTCATGATAAATCGAAAGATCGAACATTGACCACCACACGGAGGCTTTATTCTTTCGTTTCGATATTCCGGCGACTTTGTTTTTAAATAAGAGTTTTAAGGATTCTTTTATTTCAAACTGTCAATTCTGATATCCATATTTATTTTGTTTGTTTGATTTTCAGTAATCATAATGTCTGGATCTGCATTTAGTCCACTTGCCACCATACTCACTCAAAACAAGTTAACTGGAAATAACTACACTGAATGGAAACGTAACCTTGACATCGTTTTAACTGCGGAGGATCACATATATGTCCTCACCACCCCAAGCCCTGAAGAACCCGCGACAAATGCTTCGACAGCTGCCAGACGCGAGTTCGACAAATGGAAGAAGTCGAATGGAATGGCCCGTTGTTACATTCTGGCCTCAATGGCTGGTGTGTTACAACACCAATTCCAATCGAACGATTCTGCCAGTGACATTATCACATCCCTGAAAAAGATGTTTGGGGAGCATGGCAGGCCTGCCAGACAGGTAGCCATGTAGAAGATAATGAGTGCAAAGATGTCGGAAGGTACTCCAGTCAAAGAACATGTTTTAAAAATGATTGGTTATTTAAACGAACTGGAGACCTTGGGAGCCAACATCGATGCACAGACCCAAGTTGATATGATCCTCAACTCGCTGTCGCCATCATTCGCTCAATTCAAACTTAACTATAATATGAATCAAATGGATTTTTCAATGAGCGAATTAATGAGTTCTTTACTGGCAGCAGAAGGGGTGATCAAACCTGGGGGCAGCGTTTTAAACGTTGAGAAAAGCGCTTCTTCTTCCCGATCTACACCGAAAGGTAAGAAAGGAAAGAAGAAGGCAGGCACTGGTGGTTCAAGTGTTGGACCGGTCCCTAAGATTGCAAAATCTAAGGGAAAAGGTAAGGGCAAAGGGAAGGTGGGTGGCCAAGGCAAAGGAAAGTGTTTCCAATGCGGTGAGAAGGGCCACTGGAAGAGGAACTGTCCAGAATTCTTAGCTACAAGAGTTCAAGGTATGATTGAATCACATGTGATTGAAGTAAGTTTTATTACGGATACTTCAAACACTTGGTGCATTGATTCTGGTGCGACTAACCATATCTGTAATTCATTGCAGGGGTTCAGATCAACCAGGAAATGCAGTGATGGGGAGATCGTGCTTACTCTAGGTTCTAGCGCAACCGTATCTGCGGTTGCTATAGGAGTCGTAGTTTTAGAATTTTCAGACAATAAAGTTTTGATTTTATCAGATGTACTTTACGTCCCTTTAATGAGACGTAATTTAATTTCAGTTTCTAATTTAACGAATAATGGTTATTCCTTTCATTTTGGAACTGAAGTTGTCATTAAAAGAAGCAGTTCTTTTATATGTTCTGGTGTTAAATCAAATGGTTTGTATGTGATTACTCCCAATATTTCAAAAGATTCTTGTTTGGAACTTAATAACTCAGTGGTAACTTTACCATCTAAAAGAAAGGAACCTTCCACTAATCCAACAAGGCTTTGGCATATGAGGCTTGGCCATATCAATCTGAATAGGATTGGCAGACTAGTCAAAGAAGGGGTCTTAGGCGATTTGGTTCTCGAACCAATGGAAGTCTGCGAGTCTTGTTTGGAGGGTAAGATGACCAAAAGGCCCTTTCCTGCAAAGGGAAACAGGACCAATGCATTGTTGCATACTGATGTGTGTGGACCAATAAATATTAGAGCAAGGGGTGGTTATGAGTATTTCATAACATTTACCGATGACCACTCTAGGTATGGATATGTGTACCTAATGCAGCACAAGTCTGAAGCCTTTGAAAAGTTCAAAGAGTTTAGGGCTGAAGTGGAGAAGCAATCGGGCACACATATCAAGGCCATTCGATCTGATCGAGGTGGCGAGTACCTCTCTAATGAGTTTATTGATCACCTCGTACAGAATGGGATTCTATCACAATTGACTGCACCTGGTACGCCTCAGCAGAACGGTGTAGCGGAGAGAAGGAATCGGACTCTTTTAGACATGACTAGGTCGATGATGAGTTATTCAGAGTTGCCATTATTCCTTTGGGGTTATGCTTTGGAAACCGCTGCATACATACTAAATCTAGTACCAAGCAAATCTGTTCCCAGGACACCACGAGAGATGTGGATTGGGCGCAAGCCTTCTTTGCAACATCTCCGGATATGGGGGTGTCCGGCACATGTGCTCAAAGGAAAGATGAGCAAGTTGGATTCTAGATCGGAAGTATGTTACTTTGTAGGGTATCCAAAGGGTACTTATGGATGGTATTTTTATGATCCAAGAGAACAGAAAGTGTTTGTTAGTACAAATGCTGTTTTCTTGGAGGATGATTATATCATGAACCATAAACCTAAGGGAAGGATAGATCTTAAAGAGATAGAAGGAGAGCCCTCAGTCCAACCCGCAGTTGATAACGATGAAAATCAAGAAAATACCACTTCTTCACCCATTTCCGCACCTGTACCTCGTCGTAGTGGGAGGATTATCAGCCAGCCTGATAGATACATGTTCTTAGGAGAAGTTTTTGAAGCTGTCTCCATAGAATCTGAATCTGATCCTACCACTTACGAAGAGGCAATGGCTGATGTTGATTCAGCTCATTGGATTAAAGCTATGAAGGCTGAATTGGAATCTATGGATTCCAATCAGGTCTGGGATCTTGTAGAACTTCCAGCCAATATTAAACCCATTGGCTGCAAGTGGGTCTATAAGAGGAAAAGAGGATCTGATGGAAAGGTTGAGACCTTTAAGGCAAGGCTTATGGCGAAAGGCTATACTCAGAGGGAGGGCATTGACTATGAGGAAACCTTCTCGCCGGTAGCCATGCTTAAGTCCATCAGAATACTCTTATCCATTGCTGCATGCCTAGATTATGAAATCTGGCAGATGGACGTCAAGACTGCATTATTGAATGGCAATCTTGAGGAGGACATCTATATGCAACAACCAGAAGGGTTCATAGCTGGTCGGAAAGGTAACTTGGTATGCAAGTTGCAAAAGTCCATTTATGGGCTTAAGCAGGCATCCAGAAGTTGGAACATCCGATTTGACCAAGCGGTCAAGTCGTTTGGTTTCATACAGAATCTGGATGAGCCTTGTGTATACAAGAAATGTGAAGGGAAAGTAGTGGCTTTTCTTGTGCTTTACGTTGACGACATTCTACTCATTGGGAATGATGTAGCGGCGCTGTCAACGGTCAAGGTTTGGCTAGCTAGTACTTTCGATATGAAGGATCTAGGAGAGGCGAGCTATATTCTTGGGATAAAGCTCTTTCGGGATCGCAAGCGAAAGATAATGGGATTATCTCAAGCTGGTTATATCGAGAAAGTGCTAACTAGGTTTTCAATGGATAATTCGAAGAAAGGTTTGTTACCTTTCAGGCATGGTTTAGCGTTCTCCAAGGACCAGTGTCGAAAGACACAAGAGGAGAGGAATCGCATGGCAGGAATTCCCTATGCCTCGGCAGTGGGAAGTCTCATGTATGCGATGTTATGCACTAGACCAGATATCTGCTTTGCCGTTGACATGGTCAGCAGGTATCAATCGAATCCTGGTCCAGAGCACTGGACAGCCGTTAAGCACATTCTTAAGTACTTGAGAAGAACTAAAGATTACATGCTTATGTACGACGGTAGTGAGTTAATTCCAGTAGGATACACTGACTCGGACTTTATGTCAGATAAAGATTCGAGAAAGTCGACATCCGGACATCTCTTTACCTTGGGAGGTGGTGCTGTTAGTTGGAGGAGCATTAAGCAGAAATGCATTGCAGACTCAACTACAGAAGCTGAGTATGTGGCTGCTTGTGAAGCCGCAAAGGAAGCTGTTTGGCTCAAGAAGTTCCTTATGGAACTCGAGGTGGTACCAGCGTCGCTGTCACCTATTACGCTATACTGCGATAATAGTGGGGCAGTGGCTCAGTCCAAGGAGCCAAGGAACCACGGGAAGGGAAAGCACGTAGAGCGGAAATACCACCTAATCCGAGATATAGTTCAACGTGGAGATGTGACTGTCACCAAGATTGCCACCGCTAACAATCTTGCTGATCCGTTTACAAAGGCCTTACCACAGAAGGTCTTTGATCGTCATCTAGATAGTCTAGGTCTTAGATGTAGTTCTGAATGGTTGTGAGTGCAAGTGGGAGTTTGTTGGGTTTGTGCCCTCAAACCATTACTTTATGTATGAGACATTAGCATTATAATATATTGATATCAGCTTTACATTTCATTGTGTATGTTTCTTTCATGAGATGATTGTTTTATCCTTAAGTATCATAGTAAGCAATTCGTGTGTGTATGAGATACACACAAGTGAGATACGAATTACTATTCTTTGATACTTAGAATATGTCACAGTGGATGATGAGACTGGATACCTCATCAGGTCTACACTGTAGCATAATTAACTACCATTGGATGGAGTGATTAATCTCAATCACTAGAGTGTAACTCTTAGTTGATATGCTAGTGCTTATAGTGCATTGACGGACCTGAGCTTTCCTATTGACGCTTAAGGCTGTCAGCAGTCAATAGGAACTCATAACTTGTATAAGGTACGTGTTCTCAATCTTGAGATGATTATGAACACAGACTATGGATATGGCTGCTTTGACTTACCAATCAGTGAGGTCTATAGAAGATCAACACCTGGGTATCTTGGGTATGTCATGTCCATAGGGTTGTGAACATATATTGTCAAGATAGAATCTACCCTCTGATTCAGAGTAAGCATTCCCTTGAGAATGTCACCAAGTTGATTACTGAGTACTGCAGTCTTGTTGACAAGAGTTATCAACATGTTTGGTAATCATGAGTAGTGAATGAGACTCAAGGAATACAAGAAGTAATCATGATTCAGGTTGACAGTAACAGTTATCCGACTACCTGAATATGATTACGAATGCTGATGGTAGAGGGACATTAGTACACCATACAAGTCTAGTTATCGCTTCGGATATGTTCTTTTGCGTTGGAGTTCAGTTATCGTTTTATAGTGGAATAAACGTTAACTGACCAGTTAGTTAGTTTGCTGATCAAAGAGTTTTGTCATGGTAATTAACAAACTGGTCTGAGCCAACAATAAAGAGCCTAGGAGGTCCCACTCTTAGCTCCGCTAGGATGCTTGGAAAGACACTTGAGGAAGCTGTTAAGACAAGTTTGATCGATTGAAGTATGTTCGATCGATTGAAGTCAGCAGGTTCGATAGATCAAGAATGGTTCGATCGATCGAAGGTTCGATCGATCGAAGTCTAGGTCGGTTCTGGAAATCTATAAATAGTGCAGCTGCGTTCTGGAAGTGGGTGATCGTCGTTTTTATACGCAGAAGCTGCAGAAACTATCATAGTCTTCCCAAAACCTTCCTATCCTCTCTATTAGGATTCCCACGAACCCTGGTCTTTCCGGCAGGCATCCGTAGGAGTCATAAGGGTGAAGATCATCTAGTGGAGGCTGCTGGAAGTTAAAGTTTCAGAATTGGGTTCAAGACACTAAGGTATAATTCTTGCACCCCCTTGTACGCATCTATGGAATTGACGAATAGTAGATCCTGGAATCCTAAAAGTTTTATAACTTAACCTATTTCCGCTGCGCGTTTAAACTCTAACTTTAAACCACTTTTTCCTTCAGTTATGAACCTAACTGAATAACTACTGGTTACCCTCCAGTCCTAACTATGGTTACGAGATATATAAACGATATAAGGTATAGCTAACAATTCTAATATGAGTACATATCACATCAATACATTTCATCAAGTAGAGGAAACAAATCTTTATAGATAACTTCAAATATTTACATAGAAAGGTGTACACGCTACCACTAGTTTGTGTTATATGCCTGGGTACATACTATATACACAAAAAGATGGGCTACTAGTCCTAATACAAGTAAAGCTCTAGATCCTGGGAGTCCTATCCCAAAAGTCCTTCATATCTGACTTATATGGTAGAACATCATCCATGATTGGAATCTCCATAGGTGGAACCCAGTCCAAGTACGGGTCAAACTTATCAACCATCTCATCTTCATCCTTATCCAAAGGCTCTATATCTGTATCCTTAGAGTCATCCTCAAAGTCATCCTCAACCTCTGGCTCTCCAGCCTCCATAACTATCATTGCTTCCCCCTCACCAGCACCCTCTGTTGGGTCAACATCCTCTGCTAGGTCAATACCCACTGCAGGGTCAATCTCCTCATCAACCCCATCCTCCATATCCATCCGGGATGTAATAAGGAGCCATGCTAATCACAAAGCCACCATAAGGTTTATGTATTTATGGATGGAAAAAGGTCTAACAGTTTATAACTTAAGTGTGTAGGACAATCGGTGTACACGTCTTAACCTAAAGCTCTAATACCAAAAATCCCTGTCATGCCCCAGCGTAGCCAAAATAGGGAAAAAAATTTAAAATTTCCATCTTGGACCCTGAGGCATGTGACTGGTTGCATTACCGAATTGTCCATGACCAAATACCAATAAGAAACAACGTAACCAAAAGGATAAAACCAACATCTACTCACATTGATACATTACAAAGAAAGGTCACAGTACTAGTTAACTATTACATCATGGTAGATACATCAGAGTCTTATGGCTCTAGGGCCTTACAAAAGCTATAATAAGTCTTCTGATAAAGCTTTCCACCAAAGACATTTACAAAAGACAGCCACTAGTCTTCTCTCTAACAAGTATATCCATAGCCATCTTCGGTGTACTCTTCCTCCACGTTCTCCGCTTGCGTAACATCATAACCCGTGTACTCGTTACTTGGATAAGCTGGACATGGGAATGTCTAGCGATAAGAACGTCGTCAGCTTATGAAAGCTGAGTGAGTAACCTAAATCAAATGGAACGTATATAGTAAAACACAATAGGAATATATTTACTATCTTTCAGCATGTCTTTTAGGATCTTTACGTTCTCACCGTCGAATTATAACTAGTAGCGTACCCGACTACGTATTCGATAGGAATACGAACAATTCAGGAGACCTGTCTAGACATTCTTAATGCCACTACCATTCATTTCTAACATCCAACATCATTTACAAACCCAAAGTGTCTCTCGCTAACCAAACCATCTTTCATCAACCACTTCATCTTTCATCAACCACTTCGTCCCACAGAACCGAAGTGTTAAGGAGTGCAAGAACATCCATTTCGTCACGAAGAACCGAAAGGAGTCTTCACTCAAAGAATCACCGCTTTGTCACGAAGAACCGAAAGCGTTACGGAGTACAAGAACATCCATTTCATCACGAAGAACTGAAAGGAGTCTTTACTCAAAGAATCACCGCTTCGTCACGAAGAACCGAAAGCGTTACGGAGTACAAGAACATCCATTTCGTCACGAAGAACCGAAAGGAGTCTTTACTCAAAGAATCACCGCTTCGTCACGAAGAACAGAAAGCGTTACGGTGTACAAGAACATCCATTTCGTCACGAAGTACCGAAAGGAGTCTTTACTCAAAGAATCACCGCTTCGTTATGAAGAACCAAAAGCGTTACGGAGTACAAGAACATCCATTTCGTCACGAAGAACCGAAAGGAGTGTTTACTCAAAGAATCACCGCTTTGTCACGAAGAACCGAAAGGAGTCTTCACTCAAAGAATCACCGCTTTGTCACGAAGAACCGAAAGCGTTACGGAGTAAAAGAACATCCATTTCATCACGAATAACTGAAATGAGTCTTTACTCAAAGAATCACCGCTTCGTCACGAAGAACCGAAAGCGTTACGGAGTACAAGAACATCCATTTCGTCACGAAGAACCGAAACGAGTCTTTACTCAAAGAATCACCGCTTCGTCACGAAGAACAGAAAGCGTTACGGTGTACAAGAACATCCATTTCGTCACGAAGAACCGAAAGGAGTCTTTACTCAAAGAATCACCGCTTCGTCATGAAGAACCAAAAGCGTTACGGAGTACAAGAACATCCATTTCATCACGAAGAACCGAAAGGAGTGTTTACTCAAAGAATCACCGCTTTGTCACGAAGAACCGAAAGGTGTCTTTACTCAAAGAATCACCGCTTCATCACGAAGAATCGAAAGCGTTACGGAGTACAAGAACATCCATTTCGTCACGAAGAACCGAAAGGAGTCTTTACTCAAAAAATCACCGCGTCACAACTCAACAACACATCCCTTTTTCTTACTATCTTGATCTCTGCTGGCCAGATTACCTATCCGACAATTATCCTTATCATAATCTGCTTCTAACATAGCACAATCGACCCTTACGTTTTCCCGACCACGCATTCGTCACTCATTTCGGAATTTAGTTCATTAAAGGACTTCCGAATATACTTTTGAAGTTACGTTTATACATCCGTCATCCTGTTTTATGTCGTAATATACTTACAATGGAAACTTATCCAATCACTATCAACGCAATAATCGTGCCGTACAACATACTTATAGCTTGGATATGAACTCTCTATGGTCATCACACTATATTCATAACAACGGAAACCTAGCGTGTAGCTCGTGGATTTAATACCAATAATATATAGATGAAGCCCCTAACATACTCATCTACTCGATAGCACTACCATAGCACAAGATATCCATAACCACACAGGTACCGGTAAGCAAGCATCATTAATAAACACATCATACAAGTAGTTATACAATCTGCCAGGAATTAATTTTACTATGTCGACTGAATTGATATGATTTATTTGGGCATGATAAATTGATTTGTAGATCAAACTCAAACCTAGAACATTGTAGATAATTGGATTAGCTTAATGTACAAAAATATCTAGCTTCAATTACATTTTTGATCTGCTTAAAATATTTATTTTACTTAGACATTTCTATATTTTTGAACTGCTCTGTCCCAGATTTATAGTACTGCATTGCATGTGCATTTCACCTATCAAGGAGTCATTTTTAGACCAGGCTATAGAAGAGTTATTTGTAGATAAATGAGTTACTTTTCTCCACAAAAACAGCTAGCATAATTCAGATTTTGGAGCTGCTTAAAACACTCATTTTACTAAACTACATTCTGCTGGAGGTTTCTGTTTCTCAGATTTAAAGTACTTCGTTGCATGTACATTTCACCTATGAAGAATTAATTTTTAGACTGAGCTTTAGAAGAGTTATTTGTAGATAAATGAGTAATATTTCTCCACAAAAAAACCTAGCCTCATTCCCATTTGTTTACTGCTCGAAATGTTTGTTTTACTAAACAACATTCTGCTAGAAGTTTCTGCTTCCCAGATTTGAAAATTTATCTTGCATGGCATGGATCTCTCAAACTATCAACATCAAGCACTTAATAAACATTACTACATACTATATAGGTTCTAAAGTGAGTTAGAATACTCACATAAACTTGAAATTGAGCTTGGGCTTTGGATTTGAGCTTAGGAAGCTTGAACTCAACTTCAATGGTGGAGACTTCTTCTTCTTCTAACTTCCTTCATCCCACCATGGAGTTCTCCTCCTAGCTCCCTCTCTTCATGCAGATTGTAATGGCCAAGAAAATGGTATGGAAGAGTATATGCATGCTTATATAGAGTCTTGCATGTGCTATGTGTCACCTTGCATGTGTGCAAGCTAGGACACATGTCCTTGTAGTGGACAAATGTCATGGGAGAGGATGACAAGTGTAGGGGATGATGCATGGGGCTTGCCATGTGGGGCCCACCTTGGGTTGTGTGCCACTTCCTCAGTTTGCATGCATAAGTTCCTCGATATACATGTCGGTCTTAATTTACGTGCAAATGGGTGTTGTTTCTAACGTCCGGGTCCGATTACGGGACTAAGTTAATTCTAATTACGGTCAAGTCGGTGCAGTGATTATAGTCTAATTAGTAATTATATTACACTGATACAGTCACACAAATAAATAATAATATAATAATAGACCAGATATAGAAATTCATAAAACTCGTATTATTGCACGTAGAGAAATTACAGGTATTACATCTTCTACCACCTATTACAAGATTTCGTTCTCGAAATCAGAATGAGGTAGTACTATACAGAGATGGAAACTTCTCTCGCATCTCCAATTCCGGCTCCCAAGAAGCTTCTCCTTCATCATGATGCTTCCACTGAAACTTTACCAGCGGAATCTCTTTATTCCTTAGCTTCTCGATTCCGTGATCCATAATTCTTATAGGTCCTCTGACGAGTGTAGCATTGTTGTTTACTGTAATATCTTTGAAATCAATCTCGTGTGCCAGGTTGTGATGACACTTCCTCAACATACTTAAATGGAAAATATTATGAACTCCCGACATCTTCGGTGGTAACGCCAATCTATAGATGACTTTCCTTATGTGCTCTAGAATTTCAAATAGTCTGATGCAGCGCGGTGATAGCTTTCCCCTCTGTTGTCCAAACCTTACAATGCCTCGAGCCGGAGAAACTTTCGATTGCACATGATCTCCAACTCTAAATTCTAGATCTCGACGTCATTTATCCGCGTAGCTTCTTGTATCTGCTTTGCTCTGCTTTCATCCTTTCCTTTTATCCGTCAGTCTGTGGATGAAATGCAGAACTTAGCATCAGAGACGTTCCCATTGCTTTCAGAAGACTCTCCCAAAATTCTAGTAGTGAATCTGGAATTACATTCTGATACGATTGACACCGGTACTCCATGTAATCACCGGTACTCCATGTAATCGCACAACCTGTTGCTGGTACACTCGACTCATCTTCTCGATACAATAGGTCATGTTGTAGGTAGTAAAATGGGCTTATTTGGTCAGCCGATCAACAAATACCCAAATATCATCATGGTTCTGCTGAGATCTCGGCAATCCCACAACAAAATCCATGGTGATATGCTCCCATTTCCATTCTGGGATTGGTAGCGGTTGTAGTAATCCTAGAGGTCATTGGTGTTTCTCCTTGACTTGCTGACAAGTAGGGCACTTGGCTACATATTCTACGACCTCTCTCTTCATGCCTTTCCACCAAAAGTTCCTTTTTAAGTCTTTGTACATCTTGGTTCCGCCGAGGTGTATGGTCATTCTCGACTTATGTGCTTCATCCAAAATGTCTTTCCTCAAACCATCCGTGTCGGTTACACATAACCTTTCCTTACATCTGAATCCTTCGTCTATTCCAATATTCCACTTAGTCGGATTCTTTGCTTTCGCCTTCTCAAACCATTTTCTCAATCCTTCATCCTTCTTTTGAGCTTCGAGTATTCGATGAATGAGGGTTGGTTGCACCATAAGACATCCAAAAGGTTGTCCCTTATTTGGTCTTGCTGCCTGAATGTCAAATTCTGTTAAAACTTCTAAGGCTTTCCATTCCTTGATTAAAAGTGGGGTGATAAACCCTCGGGGTTTCTTGCTCAGAGCATCTACGACCAAATTTGATTTACTGGGGTGGTATTGCAAATTAAAGTCGTAGTCGTTAAGTAGCTCCATCCAGCATCGTTGTCTTATGTTTAGTTCCTTTTAAGAGAACAAGTATTTCAAGCTTTTGTGATCCGAAAACAAGTCAAACTTCTCTCTGTAGAGACAGTGCTTCTAAATCTTAAGTGCAAAGACAATTGCAGCCAATTCCAAATCGTGCGTTAGGTAGTCCAACTCATGTGGCTTTAATTGTCTGGATCCATAAGTGATCACCTGACCATTCTGTATAAGTACACATCCTAATCCTTGATATTATGCGTCACTGTAGATAGTGTACTGTTCACCACTCTGGGGTATAGCTAGCGCTGGGGCTGAGATCAACCTTTCCTTTAGTTCCTGAAAGGTGCGTTCGTACTTGCCCTTCCACTCAAACTCTGAGTCCTTTTTCGTTAGTTCGATTAAAGGAGACGTAACCTTTGAGAATCCTCCATGGATCTCCTGTAGTATCCAGCCAATTCGAGGAAACTTCATACATTGATATGTTGGTTAGTCTATTCCAATCAGAAACTACGTCCGTTTTTGTTGAGTCCACAAAAATCCCATTCTATGAAACTACATGCCCCAAGACCTTAACTTCCTTTAGCCAAAACTCACACTTACTACACTTGGCACAAAGGTGATTCTCTCTAAGTGTCTGAAGTGCAATCTGTACATGCTTCTCGTGCTCTTCTTCACTCTTCAAATAAATGAGGATGTCGTCGATAAACACGATGATGAATTTATCCAAGTAAGGTCTAAACACCCTATCCATCAAATCCATGAATACAGCCGGGGCATTAATTAATCCAAAAGGCATAACTAAAACTCATAATGCCCATATCTTGTCCTGAAAGCCGTCTTCGGTATATCCTCAGGCCTAATGGGTTGTTGCTTCTTGCAGTTGATCGAATAAATCATCTATCCTGGGAAGGTGTACTTATTCTTAACGGTGACCTTATTCAATTCTCTGTAGTTGATAAAGAGTCAGAGGTTTCCATCCTTCTTTCTAACAAATAGTACTGGGGCTCCCCAAGGTGACGTGCTCGGTCTGGTGAGTCTAAGATCTTCTAACTCTTGTGCTTGCTTCTTCAGCTCCAACATTTCCATTGGGGCCATACGATAAGGATCCTTGGATATCGGTGTCGTTTCGGGTACTAACTCAATACAAAAGTCGATCTCGCGCTTTGGTGGTAATCCAGAAGCGTCCTGAAAGACATCCTCATAGTCTCGGACTATCGGAATCTGAGCGATCATCAAATCTGAGCCTGTAGTTTCCATAGCAGCTAAACGACATGTAAGAAAAGCATCACTAGTGGGGTTGCATTGAAAACTGAAGGGTGTACTTCCAGGTACTGAAAATGTGATCGACCTACCAGCACAATCTAACTTTGTATAATACTTAGTAAGCCAGTCAAATCCTAAGATTACGTCGAATTCTTTCATTGACAGAACAATTAAATCTGCATGTAGGTTCCTATCCTCCAATGTCAAAGTGCAGTCCTTGCACAATTTTCCTAGCTTCATGGTCACTCCCAAAGGTGATACCGCGTTCAGGGCTACCTCAAGTGCTTGGGGTACTAAACCCAATCATCGTACAATCTTAAAGGCAATAAACGAATTTGTAGCACCTGTATCAAAAAGTACTTTAAGTCGACTAGCATACAATGAGAGTGTACCTTCCAAGTTCTGCTGTTCCTTTTCATCATAGCTGGCCGCCTCGGGTATGATAGGATTTAGTCGACCTTTGCTTGTTTGACCTTGAGTAGTAGGCCCATGATAGTTTTCTCTTGGTGCATTGCAATCCATGCTCATGCGTCCTCTTTTGAGTCAGTTGTAGCATATAACATTAGCTCAGTTGTTGGTTCTGGGGACTGTGTAGTCCGGGGATCCCACAATTGAAACATCCATCCTTGTTGTTCCCGGTAGTAGTGGTTGGTACTTGTGGTGCAGTTGGTTTTGCATGCTTATTCCTGGGAAAGGTGTGTCCTGGTTTCTTACCACTATTCCACGGGTGTTTGTTTCCTTGGAAATGGGTCGGAGGTCTTCCCCTTGGTCCATTCCTAAGCTGAGGTGGCTGACTTGTCATCTGTTTGTGTGTTATGAACCTAACTGAATAACTACTGGTTACCCTCCAGTCCTAACTATGGTTACGAGATATATAAACGATATAAGGTATAGCTAACAATTCTAATATGAGTACATATCACATCAATACATTTCATCAAGTAGAGGAAACAAATCTTTATAGATAACTTCAAATATTTACATAGAAAGGCGTACACGCTACCACTAGTTTGTGTTATATGCCTGGGTACATACTATATACACAAAAAGATGGGCTACTAGTCCTAATACAAGTAAAACTCTAGATCCTGGGAGTCCTATCCCAAAAGTCCTTCATATCTGACTTATATGGTAGAACATCATCCAAGATTGGAATCTCCATAGGTGGAACCCAGTCCAAGTACGGGTCAAACTTATCAACCATCTCATCTTCATCCTTATCCAAAGGCTCTATATCAGCATCCTTAGAGTCATCCTCAAAGTCATCCTCAACCTCTGGCTCTCCAGCCTCCATGACAATCATTGCTTTCCCCTCACCAGCACCCTCTGTTGGGTCAACATCCTCTGCTAGGTCAATACCCACTGCAGGGTCAATCTCCTCATCAACCCCATCCTCCATATCCATCCGGGATGTAATAAGGAGCCATGCTAATCACAAAGCTACCATAAGGTTTATGTATTTATGGATGGAAAAAGGTCTAACAGTTTATAACTTAAGTGTGTAGGACAATCGGTGTACACGTCTTAACCTAAAGCTCTGATACCAAAAATCCCTGTCACGCCCCGGCGTAGCCAAAATAGGGAAAAAAATTTAAAATTTCCATCTTGGACCCTGAGGCACGTGACTGGTTGCATTACCGAATTGTCCATGACCAAATACTAATAATAAACAACGTAACCAAAAGGATAAAACCAACATCTGCTCACATTGATATATTACAAAGAAAGGCCACAGTACTAGTTAACTATTACATCATGGTAGATACATCAGAGTCTTATGGCTCTAGGGCCTTACAAAAGCTATAATAAGTCTTCTGATAAAGCTTTCCACCAAAGACATTTACAAAAGACAGCCACTAGTCTTCTCTCTAACAAGTATATCCATAGCCATCTTCGGTGTACTCTTCCTCCACGTTCTCCGCTTGCGTAACATCATAACCCGTGTACTCGTTACCTGGATAAGCTAGACATGGGAATGTCCAGCGACATGAATGTCGTCAGCTTATGAAAGCTGAGTGAGTAAGCTAAATCAAATGGAACATATATAGTAAAACACAATAAGAATACATTTACTATCTTTCAACATGTCTTTTAGGATCTTTACGTTCTCACCGTCGAATTATAACTAGTAGCGTACCCGACTACGTATTCGATAGGAATACAAACAATTCAGGAGCCCTGTATAGACATTCTTAATGCCACTACCATTCATTTCTAACATCCGACATCATTTACAAACCCAAAGTGTCTCTTGCTAACCAAACCATCTTTCATCAACCACTTCATCTTTCATCAACCACTTCGTCACAAAGAACCGAAGTGTTAAGGAGTGCAAGAACATCCATTTCGTCACGAAGAACCGAAAGGAGTCTTCACTCAAAGAATCACTGCTTCGTCACGAAGAACCGAAAGCGTTACGGAGTACAAGAACATCCATTTCGTCACGAAGAACCGAAAGGAGTCTTTACTCAAAGAATCACCGCTTCGTCACGAAGAACTGAAAGCGTTACGGAGTACAAGAACATCCATTTCGTCACGAAGAACCGAAAGGAGTCTTTACTCAAAGAATCACCGCTTTGTCACGAAGAATCGAAAGCGTTACGGAGTACAAGAACATCCATTTCGTCACGAAGAACCGAAAGGAGTCTTTACTCAAAGAATCACCGCTTCATCACAAAAAACCGAAAGCGTTACGGAGTACAAGAACATCCATTTCGTCACGAAGAACCGAAAGGAGTCTTTACTCAAAAAATCACCGCGTCACAACTCAACAACACATCCCTTTTTCTTACTATCTTGATCTCTGCTGGCCAGATTACCTATCCGACAATTATCCTTATCATAATCTGCTTCTAACATAGCACAATCGACCCTTACGTTTTCCCGACCACGCATTCGTCACTCATTTCGGAATTTAGTTCATTAAAGGACTTCCGAATATACTTTTGAAGTTACGTTTATACATCCGTCATCCTGTTTTATGTCGTAATATACTTACAATGGAAACTTATCCAATCACTATCAACGCAATAATCGTGCCGTACAACATACTTATAGCTTGGATATGAACTCTCTATGGTCATCACACTATATTCATAACAACGGAAACCTAGCGTGTAGCTCGTGGATTTAATACCAATAATATATAGATGAAGCCCCTAACATACTCATCTACTCGATAGCACTACCATAGCACAAGATATCCATAACCACACAGGTACCGGTAAGCAAGCATCATTAATAAACACATCATACAAGTAGTTATACAATCTGCCAGGAATTAATTTTACTATGTCGACTGAATTGATATGATTTATTTGGGCATGATAAATTGATTTGTAGATCAAACTCAAACCTAGAACATTGTAGATAATTGGATTAGCTTAATGTACAAAAATATCTAGCTTCAATTACATTTTTGATCTGCTTAAAATATTTATTTTACTTAGACATTTCTATATTTTTGAACTGCTCTGTCCCAGATTTATAGTACTGCATTGCATGTGCATTTCACCTATCAAGGAGTCATTTTTAGACCAGGCTATAGAAGAGTTATTTGTAGATAAATGAGTTACTTTTCTCCACAAAAACAGCTAGCATAATTCAGATTTTGGAGCTGCTTAAAACACTCATTTTACTAAACTACATTCTGCTGGAGGTTTCTGTTTCTCAGATTTAAAGTACTTCGTTGCATGTACATTTCACCTATGAAGAATTAATTTTTAGACTGAGCTTTAGAAGAGTTATTTGTAGATAAATGAGTAATATTTCTCCACAAAAAAACCTAGCCTCATTCCCATTTGTTTACTGCTCGAAATGTTTGTTTTACTAAACAACATTCTGCTAGAAGTTTCTGCTTCCCAGATTTGAAAATTTATCTTGCATGGCATGGATCTCTCAAACTATCAACATCAAGCACTTAATAAACATTACTACATACTATATAGGTTCTAAAGTGAGTTAGAATACTCACATAAACTTGAAATTGAGCTTGGGCTTTGGATTTGAGCTTAGGAAGCTTGAACTCAACTTCAATGGTGGAGACTTCTTCTTCTTCTAACTTCCTTCATCCCACCATGGAGTTCTCCTCCTAGCTCCCTCTCTTCATGCAGATTGTAATGGCCAAGAAAATGGTATGGAAGAGTATATGCATGCTTATATAGAGTCTTGCATGTGCTATGTGTCACCTTGCATGTGTGCAAGCTAGGACACATGTCCTTGTAGTGGACAAATGTCATGGGAGAGGATGACAAGTGTAGGGGATGATGCATGGGGCTTGCCATGTGGGGCCCACCTTGGGTTGTGTGCCACTTCCTCAGTTTGCATGCATAAGTTCCTCGATATACATGTCGGTCTTAATTTACGTGCAAATGGGTGTTGTTTCTAACGTCCGGGTCCGATTACGGGACTAAGTTAATTCTAATTACGGTCAAGTCGGTGCAGTGATTATAGTCTAATTAGTAATTATATTACACTGATACAGTCACACAAATAAATAATAATATAATAATAGACCAGATATAGAAATTCATAAAACTCGTATTATTGCACGTAGAGAAATTACAGGTATTACATCTTCTACCACCTATTACAAGATTTCGTTCTCGAAATCAGAATGAGGTAGTACTATACAGAGATGGAAACTTCTCTCGCATCTCCAATTCCGGCTCCCAAGAAGCTTCTCCTTCATCATGATGCTTCCACTGAAACTTTACCAGCGGAATCTCTTTATTCCTTAGCTTCTCGATTCCGTGATCCATAATTCTTATAGGTCCTCTGACGAGTGTAGCATTGTTGTTTACTGTAATATCTTTGAAATCAATCTCGTGTGCCAGGTTGTGATGACACTTCCTCAACATACTTAAATGGAAAATATTATGAACTCCCGACATCTTCGGTGGTAACGCCAATCTATAGATGACTTTCCTTATGTGCTCTAGAATTTCAAATAGTCTGATGCAGCGCGGTGATAGCTTTCCCCTCTGTTGTCCAAACCTTACAATGCCTCGAGCCGGAGAAACTTTCGATTGCACATGATCTCCAACTCTAAATTCTAGATCTCGACGTCATTTATCCGCGTAGCTTCTTGTATCTGCTTTGCTCTGCTTTCATCCTTTCCTTTTATCCGTCAGTCTGTGGATGAAATGCAGAACTTAGCATCAGAGACGTTCCCATTGCTTTCAGAAGACTCTCCCAAAATTCTAGTAGTGAATCTGGAATTACATTCTGATACGATTGACACCGGTACTCCATGTAATCACCGGTACTCCATGTAATCGCACAACCTGTTGCTGGTACACTCGACTCATCTTCTCGATACAATAGGTCATGTTGTAGGTAGTAAAATGGGCTTATTTGGTCAGCCGATCAACAAATACCCAAATATCATCATGGTTCTGCTGAGATCTCGGCAATCCCACAACAAAATCCATGGTGATATGCTCCCATTTCCATTCTGGGATTGGTAGCGGTTGTAGTAATCCTAGAGGTCATTGGTGTTTCTCCTTGACTTGCTGACAAGTAGGGCACTTGGCTACATATTCTACGACCTCTCTCTTCATGCCTTTCCACCAAAAGTTCCTTTTTAAGTCTTTGTACATCTTGGTTCCGCCGAGGTGTATGGTCATTCTCGACTTATGTGCTTCATCCAAAATGTCTTTCCTCAAACCATCCGTGTCGGTTACACATAACCTTTCCTTACATCTGAATCCTTCGTCTATTCCAATATTCCACTTAGTCGGATTCTTTGCTTTCGCCTTCTCAAACCATTTTCTCAATCCTTCATCCTTCTTTTGAGCTTCGAGTATTCGATGAATGAGGGTTGGTTGCACCATAAGACATCCAAAAGGTTGTCCCTTATTTGGTCTTGCTGCCTGAATGTCAAATTCTGTTAAAACTTCTAAGGCTTTCCATTCCTTGATTAAAAGTGGGGTGATAAACCCTCGGGGTTTCTTGCTCAGAGCATCTACGACCAAATTTGATTTACTGGGGTGGTATTGCAAATTAAAGTCGTAGTCGTTAAGTAGCTCCATCCAGCATCGTTGTCTTATGTTTAGTTCCTTTTAAGAGAACAAGTATTTCAAGCTTTTGTGATCCGAAAACAAGTCAAACTTCTCTCTGTAGAGACAGTGCTTCTAAATCTTAAGTGCAAAGACAATTGCAGCCAATTCCAAATCGTGCGTTAGGTAGTCCAACTCATGTGGCTTTAATTGTCTGGATCCATAAGTGATCACCTGACCATTCTGTATAAGTACACATCCTAATCCTTGATATTATGCGTCACTGTAGATAGTGTACTGTTCACCACTCTGGGGTATAGCTAGCGCTGGGGCTGAGATCAACCTTTCCTTTAGTTCCTGAAAGGTGCGTTCGTACTTGCCCTTCCACTCAAACTCTGAGTCCTTTTTCGTTAGTTCGATTAAAGGAGACGTAACCTTTGAGAATCCTCCATGGATCTCCTGTAGTATCCAGCCAATTCGAGGAAACTTCATACATTGATATGTTGGTTAGTCTATTCCAATCAGAAACTACGTCCGTTTTTGTTGAGTCCACAAAAATCCCATTCTATGAAACTACATGCCCCAAGACCTTAACTTCCTTTAGCCAAAACTCACACTTACTACACTTGGCACAAAGGTGATTCTCTCTAAGTGTCTGAAGTGCAATCTGTACATGCTTCTCGTGCTCTTCTTCACTCTTCAAATAAATGAGGATGTCGTCGATAAACACGATGATGAATTTATCCAAGTAAGGTCTAAACACCCTATCCATCAAATCCATGAATACAGCCGGGGCATTAATTAATCCAAAAGGCATAACTAAAACTCATAATGCCCATATCTTGTCCTGAAAGCCGTCTTCGGTATATCCTCAGGCCTAATGGGTTGTTGCTTCTTGCAGTTGATCGAATAAATCATCTATCCTGGGAAGGTGTACTTATTCTTAACGGTGACCTTATTCAATTCTCTGTAGTTGATAAAGAGTCAGAGGTTTCCATCCTTCTTTCTAACAAATAGTACTGGGGCTCCCCAAGGTGACGTGCTCGGTCTGGTGAGTCTAAGATCTTCTAACTCTTGTGCTTGCTTCTTCAGCTCCAACATTTCCATTGGGGCCATACGATAAGGATCCTTGGATATCGGTGTCGTTTCGGGTACTAACTCAATACAAAAGTCGATCTCGCGCTTTGGTGGTAATCCAGAAGCGTCCTGAAAGACATCCTCATAGTCTCGGACTATCGGAATCTGAGCGATCATCAAATCTGAGCCTGTAGTTTCCATAGCAGCTAAACGACATGTAAGAAAAGCATCACTAGTGGGGTTGCATTGAAAACTGAAGGGTGTACTTCCAGGTACTGAAAATGTGATCGACCTACCAGCACAATCTAACTTTGTATAATACTTAGTAAGCCAGTCAAATCCTAAGATTACGTCGAATTCTTTCATTGACAGAACAATTAAATCTGCATGTAGGTTCCTATCCTCCAATGTCAAAGTGCAGTCCTTGCACAATTTTCCTAGCTTCATGGTCACTCCCAAAGGTGATACCGCGTTCAGGGCTACCTCAAGTGCTTGGGGTACTAAACCCAATCATCGTACAATCTTAAAGGCAATAAACGAATTTGTAGCACCTGTATCAAAAAGTACTTTAAGTCGACTAGCATACAATGAGAGTGTACCTTCCAAGTTCTGCTGTTCCTTTTCATCATAGCTGGCCGCCTCGGGTATGATAGGATTTAGTCGACCTTTGCTTGTTTGACCTTGAGTAGTAGGCCCATGATAGTTTTCTCTTGGTGCATTGCAATCCATGCTCATGCGTCCTCTTTTGAGTCAGTTGTAGCATATAACATTAGCTCAGTTGTTGGTTCTGGGGACTGTGTAGTCCGGGGATCCCACAATTGAAACATCCATCCTTGTTGTTCCCGGTAGTAGTGGTTGGTACTTGTGGTGCAGTTGGTTTTGCATGCTTATTCCTGGGAAAGGTGTGTCCTGGTTTCTTACCACTATTCCACGGGTGTTTGTTTCCTTGGAAATGGGTCGGAGGTCTTCCCCTTGGTCCATTCCTAAGCTGAGGTGGCTGACTTGTCATCTGTTTGTGTGTTATGAACCTAACTGAATAACTACTGGTTACCCTCCAGTCCTAACTATGGTTACGAGATATATAAACGATATAAGGTATAGCTAACAATTCTAATATGAGTACATATCACATCAATACATTTCATCAAGTAGAGGAAACAAATCTTTATAGATAACTTCAAATATTTACATAGAAAGGCGTACACGCTACCACTAGTTTGTGTTATATGCCTGGGTACATACTATATACACAAAAAGATGGGCTACTAGTCCTAATACAAGTAAAACTCTAGATCCTGGGAGTCCTATCCCAAAAGTCCTTCATATCTGACTTATATGGTAGAACATCATCCAAGATTGGAATCTCCATAGGTGGAACCCAGTCCAAGTACGGGTCAAACTTATCAACCATCTCATCTTCATCCTTATCCAAAGGCTCTATATCAGCATCCTTAGAGTCATCCTCAAAGTCATCCTCAACCTCTGGCTCTCCAGCCTCCATGACAATCATTGCTTTCCCCTCACCAGCACCCTCTGTTGGGTCAACATCCTCTGCTAGGTCAATACCCACTGCAGGGTCAATCTCCTCATCAACCCCATCCTCCATATCCATCCGGGATGTAATAAGGAGCCATGCTAATCACAAAGCTACCATAAGGTTTATGTATTTATGGATGGAAAAAGGTCTAACAGTTTATAACTTAAGTGTGTAGGACAATCGGTGTACACGTCTTAACCTAAAGCTCTGATACCAAAAATCCCTGTCACGCCCCGGCGTAGCCAAAATAGGGAAAAAAATTTAAAATTTCCATCTTGGACCCTGAGGCACGTGACTGGTTGCATTACCGAATTGTCCATGACCAAATACTAATAATAAACAACGTAACCAAAAGGATAAAACCAACATCTGCTCACATTGATATATTACAAAGAAAGGCCACAGTACTAGTTAACTATTACATCATGGTAGATACATCAGAGTCTTATGGCTCTAGGGCCTTACAAAAGCTATAATAAGTCTTCTGATAAAGCTTTCCACCAAAGACATTTACAAAAGACAGCCACTAGTCTTCTCTCTAACAAGTATATCCATAGCCATCTTCGGTGTACTCTTCCTCCACGTTCTCCGCTTGCGTAACATCATAACCCGTGTACTCGTTACCTGGATAAGCTAGACATGGGAATGTCCAGCGACATGAATGTCGTCAGCTTATGAAAGCTGAGTGAGTAAGCTAAATCAAATGGAACATATATAGTAAAACACAATAAGAATACATTTACTATCTTTCAACATGTCTTTTAGGATCTTTACGTTCTCACCGTCGAATTATAACTAGTAGCGTACCCGACTACGTATTCGATAGGAATACAAACAATTCAGGAGCCCTGTATAGACATTCTTAATGCCACTACCATTCATTTCTAACATCCGACATCATTTACAAACCCAAAGTGTCTCTTGCTAACCAAACCATCTTTCATCAACCACTTCATCTTTCATCAACCACTTCGTCACAAAGAACCGAAGTGTTAAGGAGTGCAAGAACATCCATTTCGTCACGAAGAACCGAAAGGAGTCTTCACTCAAAGAATCACTGCTTCGTCACGAAGAACCGAAAGCGTTACGGAGTACAAGAACATCCATTTCGTCACGAAGAACCGAAAGGAGTCTTTACTCAAAGAATCACCGCTTCGTCACGAAGAACTGAAAGCGTTACGGAGTACAAGAACATCCATTTCGTCACGAAGAACCGAAAGGAGTCTTTACTCAAAGAATCACCGCTTTGTCACGAAGAATCGAAAGCGTTACGGAGTACAAGAACATCCATTTCGTCACGAAGAACCGAAAGGAGTCTTTACTCAAAGAATCACCGCTTCATCACAAAAAACCGAAAGCGTTACGGAGTACAAGAACATCCATTTCGTCACGAAGAACCGAAAGGAGTCTTTACTCAAAAAATCACCGCGTCACAACTCAACAACACATCCCTTTTTCTTACTATCTTGATCTCTGCTGGCCAGATTACCTATCCGACAATTATCCTTATCATAATCTGCTTCTAACATAGCACAATCGACCCTTACGTTTTCCCGACCACGCATTCGTCACTCATTTCGGAATTTAGTTCATTAAAGGACTTCCGAATATACTTTTGAAGTTACGTTTATACATCCGTCATCCTGTTTTATGTCGTAATATACTTACAATGGAAACTTATCCAATCACTATCAACGCAATAATCGTGCCGTACAACATACTTATAGCTTGGATATGAACTCTCTATGGTCATCACACTATATTCATAACAACGGAAACCTAGCGTGTAGCTCGTGGATTTAATACCAATAATATATAGATGAAGCCCCTAACATACTCATCTACTCGATAGCACTACCATAGCACAAGATATCCATAACCACACAGGTACCGGTAAGCAAGCATCATTAATAAACACATCATACAAGTAGTTATACAATCTGCCAGGAATTAATTTTACTATGTCGACTGAATTGATATGATTTATTTGGGCATGATAAATTGATTTGTAGATCAAACTCAAACCTAGAACATTGTAGATAATTGGATTAGCTTAATGTACAAAAATATCTAGCTTCAATTACATTTTTGATCTGCTTAAAATATTTATTTTACTTAGACATTTCTATATTTTTGAACTGCTCTGTCCCAGATTTATAGTACTGCATTGCATGTGCATTTCACCTATCAAGGAGTCATTTTTAGACCAGGCTATAGAAGAGTTATTTGTAGATAAATGAGTTACTTTTCTCCACAAAAACAGCTAGCATAATTCAGATTTTGGAGCTGCTTAAAACACTCATTTTACTAAACTACATTCTGCTGGAGGTTTCTGTTTCTCAGATTTAAAGTACTTCGTTGCATGTACATTTCACCTATGAAGAATTAATTTTTAGACTGAGCTTTAGAAGAGTTATTTGTAGATAAATGAGTAATATTTCTCCACAAAAAAACCTAGCCTCATTCCCATTTGTTTACTGCTCGAAATGTTTGTTTTACTAAACAACATTCTGCTAGAAGTTTCTGCTTCCCAGATTTGAAAATTTATCTTGCATGGCATGGATCTCTCAAACTATCAACATCAAGCACTTAATAAACATTACTACATACTATATAGGTTCTAAAGTGAGTTAGAATACTCACATAAACTTGAAATTGAGCTTGGGCTTTGGATTTGAGCTTAGGAAGCTTGAACTCAACTTCAATGGTGGAGACTTCTTCTTCTTCTAACTTCCTTCATCCCACCATGGAGTTCTCCTCCTAGCTCCCTCTCTTCATGCAGATTGTAATGGCCAAGAAAATGGTATGGAAGAGTATATGCATGCTTATATAGAGTCTTGCATGTGCTATGTGTCACCTTGCATGTGTGCAAGCTAGGACACATGTCCTTGTAGTGGACAAATGTCATGGGAGAGGATGACAAGTGTAGGGGATGATGCATGGGGCTTGCCATGTGGGGCCCACCTTGGGTTGTGTGCCACTTCCTCAGTTTGCATGCATAAGTTCCTCGATATACATGTCGGTCTTAATTTACGTGCAAATGGGTGTTGTTTCTAACGTCCGGGTCCGATTACGGGACTAAGTTAATTCTAATTACGGTCAAGTCGGTGCAGTGATTATAGTCTAATTAGTAATTATATTACACTGATACAGTCACACAAATAAATAATAATATAATAATAGACCAGATATAGAAATTCATAAAACTCGTATTATTGCACGTAGAGAAATTACAGGTATTACATCTTCTACCACCTATTACAAGATTTCGTTCTCGAAATCAGAATGAGGTAGTACTATACAGAGATGGAAACTTCTCTCGCATCTCCAATTCCGGCTCCCAAGAAGCTTCTCCTTCATCATGATGCTTCCACTGAAACTTTACCAGCGGAATCTCTTTATTCCTTAGCTTCTCGATTCCGTGATCCATAATTCTTATAGGTCCTCTGACGAGTGTAGCATTGTTGTTTACTGTAATATCTTTGAAATCAATCTCGTGTGCCAGGTTGTGATGACACTTCCTCAACATACTTAAATGGAAAATATTATGAACTCCCGACATCTTCGGTGGTAACGCCAATCTATAGATGACTTTCCTTATGTGCTCTAGAATTTCAAATAGTCTGATGCAGCGCGGTGATAGCTTTCCCCTCTGTTGTCCAAACCTTACAATGCCTCGAGCCGGAGAAACTTTCGATTGCACATGATCTCCAACTCTAAATTCTAGATCTCGACGTCATTTATCCGCGTAGCTTCTTGTATCTGCTTTGCTCTGCTTTCATCCTTTCCTTTTATCCGTCAGTCTGTGGATGAAATGCAGAACTTAGCATCAGAGACGTTCCCATTGCTTTCAGAAGACTCTCCCAAAATTCTAGTAGTGAATCTGGAATTACATTCTGATACGATTGACACCGGTACTCCATGTAATCACCGGTACTCCATGTAATCGCACAACCTGTTGCTGGTACACTCGACTCATCTTCTCGATACAATAGGTCATGTTGTAGGTAGTAAAATGGGCTTATTTGGTCAGCCGATCAACAAATACCCAAATATCATCATGGTTCTGCTGAGATCTCGGCAATCCCACAACAAAATCCATGGTGATATGCTCCCATTTCCATTCTGGGATTGGTAGCGGTTGTAGTAATCCTAGAGGTCATTGGTGTTTCTCCTTGACTTGCTGACAAGTAGGGCACTTGGCTACATATTCTACGACCTCTCTCTTCATGCCTTTCCACCAAAAGTTCCTTTTTAAGTCTTTGTACATCTTGGTTCCGCCGAGGTGTATGGTCATTCTCGACTTATGTGCTTCATCCAAAATGTCTTTCCTCAAACCATCCGTGTCGGTTACACATAACCTTTCCTTACATCTGAATCCTTCGTCTATTCCAATATTCCACTTAGTCGGATTCTTTGCTTTCGCCTTCTCAAACCATTTTCTCAATCCTTCATCCTTCTTTTGAGCTTCGAGTATTCGATGAATGAGGGTTGGTTGCACCATAAGACATCCAAAAGGTTGTCCCTTATTTGGTCTTGCTGCCTGAATGTCAAATTCTGTTAAAACTTCTAAGGCTTTCCATTCCTTGATTAAAAGTGGGGTGATAAACCCTCGGGGTTTCTTGCTCAGAGCATCTACGACCAAATTTGATTTACTGGGGTGGTATTGCAAATTAAAGTCGTAGTCGTTAAGTAGCTCCATCCAGCATCGTTGTCTTATGTTTAGTTCCTTTTAAGAGAACAAGTATTTCAAGCTTTTGTGATCCGAAAACAAGTCAAACTTCTCTCTGTAGAGACAGTGCTTCTAAATCTTAAGTGCAAAGACAATTGCAGCCAATTCCAAATCGTGCGTTAGGTAGTCCAACTCATGTGGCTTTAATTGTCTGGATCCATAAGTGATCACCTGACCATTCTGTATAAGTACACATCCTAATCCTTGATATTATGCGTCACTGTAGATAGTGTACTGTTCACCACTCTGGGGTATAGCTAGCGCTGGGGCTGAGATCAACCTTTCCTTTAGTTCCTGAAAGGTGCATTCGTACTTGCCCTTCCACTCAAACTCTGAGTCCTTTTTCGTTAGTTCGATTAAAGGAGACGTAACCTTTGAGAATCCTCCATGGATCTCCTGTAGTATCCAGCCAATTCGAGGAAACTTCATACATTGATATGTTGGTTAGTCTATTCCAATCAGAAACTACGTCCGTTTTTGTTGAGTCCACAAAAATCCCATTCTATGAAACTACATGCCCCAAGACCTTAACTTCCTTTAGCCAAAACTCACACTTACTACACTTGGCACAAAGGTGATTCTCTCTAAGTGTCTGAAGTGCAATCTGTACATGCTTCTCGTGCTCTTCTTCACTCTTCAAATAAATGAGGATGTCGTCGATAAACACGATGATGAATTTATCCAAGTAAGGTCTAAACACCCTATCCATCAAATCCATGAATACAGCCGGGGCATTAATTAATCCAAAAGGCATAACTAAAACTCATAATGCCCATATCTTGTCCTGAAAGCCGTCTTCGGTATATCCTCAGGCCTAATGGGTTGTTGCTTCTTGCAGTTGATCGAATAAATCATCTATCCTGGGAAGGTGTACTTATTCTTAACGGTGACCTTATTCAATTCTCTGTAGTTGATAAAGAGTCAGAGGTTTCCATCCTTCTTTCTAACAAATAGTACTGGGGCTCCCCAAGGTGACGTGCTCGGTCTGGTGAGTCTAAGATCTTCTAACTCTTGTGCTTGCTTCTTCAGCTCCAACATTTCCATTGGGGCCATACGATAAGGATCCTTGGATATCGGTGTCGTTTCGGGTACTAACTCAATACAAAAGTCGATCTCGCGCTTTGGTGGTAATCCAGAAGCGTCCTGAAAGACATCCTCATAGTCTCGGACTATCGGAATCTGAGCGATCATCAAATCTGAGCCTGTAGTTTCCATAGCAGCTAAACGACATGTAAGAAAAGCATCACTAGTGGGGTTGCATTGAAAACTGAAGGGTGTACTTCCAGGTACTGAAAATGTGATCGACCTACCAGCACAATCTAACTTTGTATAATACTTAGTAAGCCAGTCAAATCCTAAGATTACGTCGAATTCTTTCATTGACAGAACAATTAAATCTGCATGTAGGTTCCTATCCTCCAATGTCAAAGTGCAGTCCTTGCACAATTTTCCTAGCTTCATGGTCACTCCCAAAGGTGATACCGCGTTCAGGGCTACCTCAAGTGCTTGGGGTACTAAACCCAATCATCGTACAATCTTAAAGGCAATAAACGAATTTGTAGCACCTGTATCAAAAAGTACTTTAAGTCGACTAGCATACAATGAGAGTGTACCTTCCAAGTTCTGCTGTTCCTTTTCATCATAGCTGGCCGCCTCGGGTATGATAGGATTTAGTCGACCTTTGCTTGTTTGACCTTGAGTAGTAGGCCCATGATAGTTTTCTCTTGGTGCATTGCAATCCATGCTCATGCGTCCTCTTTTGAGTCAGTTGTAGCATATAACATTAGCTCAGTTGTTGGTTCTGGGGACTGTGTAGTCCGGGGATCCCACAATTGAAACATCCATCCTTGTTGTTCCCGGTAGTAGTGGTTGGTACTTGTGGTGCAGTTGGTTTTGCATGCTTATTCCTGGGAAAGGTGTGTCCTGGTTTCTTACCACTATTCCACGGGTGTTTGTTTCCTTGGAAATGGGTCGGAGGTCTTCCCCTTGGTCCATTCCTAAGCTGAGGTGGCTGACTTGTCATCTGTTTGTGTGTTATGAACCTAACTGAATAACTACTGGTTACCCTCCAGTCCTAACTATGGTTACGAGATATATAAACGATATAAGGTATAGCTAACAATTCTAATATGAGTACATATCACATCAATACATTTCATCAAGTAGAGGAAACAAATCTTTATAGATAACTTCAAATATTTACATAGAAAGGCGTACACGCTACCACTAGTTTGTGTTATATGCCTGGGTACATACTATATACACAAAAAGATGGGCTACTAGTCCTAATACAAGTAAAACTCTAGATCCTGGGAGTCCTATCCCAAAAGTCCTTCATATCTGACTTATATGGTAGAACATCATCCAAGATTGGAATCTCCATAGGTGGAACCCAGTCCAAGTACGGGTCAAACTTATCAACCATCTCATCTTCATCCTTATCCAAAGGCTCTATATCAGCATCCTTAGAGTCATCCTCAAAGTCATCCTCAACCTCTGGCTCTCCAGCCTCCATGACAATCATTGCTTTCCCCTCACCAGCACCCTCTGTTGGGTCAACATCCTCTGCTAGGTCAATACCCACTGCAGGGTCAATCTCCTCATCAACCCCATCCTCCATATCCATCCGGGATGTAATAAGGAGCCATGCTAATCACAAAGCTACCATAAGGTTTATGTATTTATGGATGGAAAAAGGTCTAACAGTTTATAACTTAAGTGTGTAGGACAATCGGTGTACACGTCTTAACCTAAAGCTCTGATACCAAAAATCCCTGTCACGCCCCGGCGTAGCCAAAATAGGGAAAAAAATTTAAAATTTCCATCTTGGACCCTGAGGCACGTGACTGGTTGCATTACCGAATTGTCCATGACCAAATACTAATAATAAACAACGTAACCAAAAGGATAAAACCAACATCTGCTCACATTGATATATTACAAAGAAAGGCCACAGTACTAGTTAACTATTACATCATGGTAGATACATCAGAGTCTTATGGCTCTAGGGCCTTACAAAAGCTATAATAAGTCTTCTGATAAAGCTTTCCACCAAAGACATTTACAAAAGACAGCCACTAGTCTTCTCTCTAACAAGTATATCCATAGCCATCTTCGGTGTACTCTTCCTCCACGTTCTCCGCTTGCGTAACATCATAACCCGTGTACTCGTTACCTGGATAAGCTAGACATGGGAATGTCCAGCGACATGAATGTCGTCAGCTTATGAAAGCTGAGTGAGTAAGCTAAATCAAATGGAACATATATAGTAAAACACAATAAGAATACATTTACTATCTTTCAACATGTCTTTTAGGATCTTTACGTTCTCACCGTCGAATTATAACTAGTAGCGTACCCGACTACGTATTCGATAGGAATACAAACAATTCAGGAGCCCTGTATAGACATTCTTAATGCCACTACCATTCATTTCTAACATCCGACATCATTTACAAACCCAAAGTGTCTCTTGCTAACCAAACCATCTTTCATCAACCACTTCATCTTTCATCAACCACTTCGTCACAAAGAACCGAAGTGTTAAGGAGTGCAAGAACATCCATTTCGTCACGAAGAACCGAAAGGAGTCTTCACTCAAAGAATCACTGCTTCGTCACGAAGAACCGAAAGCATTACGGAGTACAAGAACATCCATTTCGTCACGAAGAACCGAAAGGAGTCTTTACTCAAAGAATCACCGCTTCGTCACGAAGAACTGAAAGCGTTACGGAGTACAAGAACATCCATTTCGTCACGAAGAACCGAAAGGAGTCTTTACTCAAAGAATCACCGCTTTGTCACGAAGAATCGAAAGCGTTACGGAGTACAAGAACATCCATTTCGTCACGAAGAACCGAAAGGAGTCTTTACTCAAAGAATCACCGCTTCATCACAAAAAACCGAAAGCGTTACGGAGTACAAGAACATCCATTTCGTCACGAAGAACCGAAAGGAGTCTTTACTCAAAAAATCACCGCGTCACAACTCAACAACACATCCCTTTTTCTTACTATCTTGATCTCTGCTGGCCAGATTACCTATCCGACAATTATCCTTATCATAATCTGCTTCTAACATAGCACAATCGACCCTTACGTTTTCCCGACCACGCATTCGTCACTCATTTCGGAATTTAGTTCATTAAAGGACTTCCGAATATACTTTTGAAGTTACGTTTATACATCCGTCATCCTGTTTTATGTCGTAATATACTTACAATGGAAACTTATCCAATCACTATCAACGCAATAATCGTGCCGTACAACATACTTATAGCTTGGATATGAACTCTCTATGGTCATCACACTATATTCATAACAACGGAAACCTAGCGTGTAGCTCGTGGATTTAATACCAATAATATATAGATGAAGCCCCTAACATACTCATCTACTCGATAGCACTACCATAGCACAAGATATCCATAACCACACAGGTACCGGTAAGCAAGCATCATTAATAAACACATCATACAAGTAGTTATACAATCTGCCAGGAATTAATTTTACTATGTCGACTGAATTGATATGATTTATTTGGGCATGATAAATTGATTTGTAGATCAAACTCAAAACTAGAACATTGTAGATAATTGGATTAGCTTAATGTACAAAAAAATCTAGCTTCAATTACATTTTTGAGCTGCTCAAAATATTTATTTTACTTAGACATTTCTATATTTTCGGATGGCTCTGTCCCAGATTTATAGTACTGCGTTGCATGTGCATTTCAGCTATCAAGGATTCATTTTTAGACCAGGCTATGGAAGAGTTATTTGTAGATAAATGCGTTACCTTTCTCTACAAAAAAATCTAGCTTAATTCAGATTTCGGAACTCCTTAAAACACTCATTTCACTAAACTACATTCTGCAGGAGGTTTCTGTTTCTCAGATTTAAAGTACTTCGTTGCATGTACATTTCACCTATGAAGAATTGATTTTCAGACTGAGCTATAGAAGCGTTATTTGTAGATAAATGAGTTAGCTTTCTCCACAAAAAAACCTAGCCTCATTCGCATTTGTTTACTACTCGAAATTTTTGTTTTACTAAACAACATTCTGCTGGAAGTTTCTGCTTCCCAGATTTGAAAATTTATCTTGCATGGCATGGATATCTCAAACTATCAACATCAAGCACTTAATAAACATTACCACATACTATATAGGTTCTAAAGTGAGTTAGAATACTCACATAAACTAGAAATTGAGCTTGGGCTTTGGATTTGAGCTTAGGAAGCTTGAACTCAACTTCAATGGTGGAGACTTCTTCTTCTTCTTCTAACTTCCTTCATCCCACCATGGAGTTTTTCTCCTAGCTCCCTCTCTTCATACAGATTGTAATGGCCAAGAAAATGGTATGGAAGAGTATATGCATGCTTACATAGAGTCTTGCATGTGCTATGTGTTGGGTTTGTGCCCTCAAACCATTACTTTATATAGGAGACATTGACATTTTAATATATGGATATCAGCTTTACATTTTGTTATGTATGTTTATTTCATGAGATGATTGTTATCCTTAAGTATCATAGTAAGTAATTCGTGTATGTATGAGATGCATACAAGTGAGATATGAATTGCTATTCTCTGTTACTTAGAACATGTCACAGTGGATGTTGAGACTAGGATATCTCATCAGGTTTACACTGTAGCATGATTAACTACCATTGGATGGAGTGATCAATCTCAAATCACTAGAGTGTAACTCTTAGTTAATATGCTAGTGCTTATAGTGCATTGACGGACCTGAGTTTCCTATTGACGCTCAAGGCTGTCAATCAGTCGATAGGAACTCATAACTTGTGTAAGGTACGTGTTCTCAATCTTGAGATGATTATGAACACAGACTGTGGATATGACTGCTTTGACTTACCAATCAGTGAGGTCTATAGAAGATCAACACCTGGGTATCTTGGGTATGTCATATTCATAGGGTTGTGAACATATATTGTCAAGACAGAATCTACCCTCTGTTTCAGAGTAAGCATTCCCTTGAGAATGTCACCAAGTCGATTACTGAGTACTGCAGTCTTGTTGATAAGAGTTATCAACATGTTTGGTAATCATGAGAGGTGAATGGGACTCAAGGATTATAAGAAGTAATCATGATTCAGGTTGACAGTAACTGTTTATCTGACTACCTGAATATGATTGCGAATGCTGACGGTAGAGGGACATTAGTACAACATACAAGTCTAGTTATCGCTTCGGATATGTTCTTTTGCGTTGGAGTTCAGTTATCGTTTTATAGTGGAGTAAACGTTAACTGATCAGTCGATTAATTTGCTGATCAAAGAGTTTGGTCATGGGAGTTAATCAACTGATCTGAGCCAACAATAAAGAGCCTAGGAGGTCCCACTCTTAGCTCCGCTAGGATGCTTGGAAAGGCAAATGAGGATGATGTCAAGATAGGTTCGATCGATCGAAGTTGTCTCGATCGATTGAAGTCTAGACAGGTTCGATCGATTGAAGATGATTCGATCGATCGAATGTTCGATCGATCAAAACCACTTCGATCGCTCGAGAGCTAGGTCAGTTCTGGGAATCTATAAATAGGGCAGCTGTGTTCTGGAAAGGTGGTTCGTCGTTTTGAACGTCAGAAGCTGCAGAAACTGTTTTAGAGTCCCAAACCTTCTCCTTCCTCTCCATTAGGGTTCCCACCAACCCTAGTCCTTCCTGCGAGCATCCATAGGAGTCATAAGAGTGAAGGCCATCTAGTGGAGGCTGCTGGAAGTTGAAGATTTCAAAATTGGGTTCAAGACACTAAGGTATAATTCTTGTCTCCTGTTGTGCGCATCTATAGAGTTGATGGGTAGTAGATCCGGGCATGCCAATTAAGTTTTATAACTTGATTTTTCCACTGCGCGTTTAAACTTAGAACTTAAACCGGTTTTTCCAACAATTGGTATCAGAGCCACGCTCGTTTGGATCTATAGAAGCGTTTTTGGAACACTATTTTGATTTGTATGTTGATTTTAGAACTGTTTTCGAAACTTCATTGTCAAAGATCTATTTCTGCAGTGTTATCGCAGCAGTATACAAATCTGTGATTGCATAGGATGCAAGGCGGGTTCGATGGATCGGACATATTTCGATCGATTGAACCGTTCTCAAGCGATCGAACAGTCTTTGATCGATCAAAACCTTCTGGTATTCGATCGATCGAATGAAGTTAGATCGATCGAGACAGATTCTTTGTCAGGCTCTCTGTTTCACAGTTTTAAAGTGTTTTGAAATTAAAAACTTTAATTTTAAAATATTCTGTAAAATTTTCAAATCATTCTGTGAAACAGAATGTTCAAGCGATTGAACAGTGTTCAATCGATTGAAGGTTCGAGCGATCGAACGGTCTTCGATCGATCGAACTGTGACAGAGAAGTAAGATGCTGTTTTAAGTTCTAATTCAGTATGTAAAGAGTTTATATACTGTGTGAATCAATTAAGTGTTTCAACAGTTACATATATTTGTTATGTATGTATGGATGCGTGTACGACTAACCCTTTTGTAGCTAGATTAGTCGCTATCTCCCATGGCACCAAATCATTTGAATATTTGTATTTAAATTGTTTGAGATTGGTGCATGTTGTAATTTAAGTTTGGTTTGGTTTTAAGGCATATGTAAAGGGCGCTGCGACTTCAATCCTACGAAAAGGAAAGTCGCACCGGTTTCCCTAGCCTTTTATTTTGTTGTTATTTCTATTTCTAGATAAATTGTAAACTTCGAAAGAAGCATAGGACAAATGTAATAGAATTAGAAAATCCATGAAGATGGAGCAAGGAGCCGTTATCCATGAAGATGGAGCTAGAGGCGATCAAACCAAAAGGAGGTTCTATAGAGATAGAGCCATGGGAGATAGAGGCATTGTTTGAATGCCTATATTTCATTTTAGTTTTTTGTTTTATGTGCTTGGTTTGTGATTGGCGTATAATACATTGTTGCATGCACGCAAAACAAGTTTTCTAAAATAAAATTCAAAAACCGTTTTCAACACATTAGTAAACATTAGATGTTTATGGGAAGTGTGTAGAAACAAATTTTTCTAAAAAGCAAAATCCTTAATTTACCAAATCTAGTGGGAGAGGGTCTTATTAATTACACCCACGATCTTCCATTAACGGTTCACTGTAAGATGAGTAGTGCATTCTGTGTCACCTCGTTAGGGGTGATCATTCCATACGGAGGGTGCATTACTTAGTGGTTACTAGATGTGAACTTCTTTTGATAGGATCAATCAGACGTGTTAGAGGGTGGCCACCACACGGAGGCGCTACTTGAGACGATTGTGATTGGATCTTAGTTAATGGTACACACTAGCTAAGCTATGGATAAGGGATCCCACACGGGGCATTGTTCAGAAACTTAGAGATCAAAAGGGATCGGGAGTCATAACTTGTTTTTGCAAGAGTTGCATAGCGGACAAGTCTTGATTAATCGAAAAATAGAAAATTGACCTCCACACGGAGGCTTTATTCTTTTGTTTCGATATTCCGTCGACTTTGTTTTAAAATAAGAGTTTTAAGGATTCTTTTATTTCAAACTGTCAAATCCTGATATCCATATTTATTTTGTTTGTTTGATTTTCAGTAATCATAATGTCTGGATCTGCATTTAGTCCACTTGCCACCATACTCACTCAAAACAAGTTAACTGGAAACAACTACACTGAATGGAAACGTAACCTTGACATCGTGTTAACTGCGGAGGATCACATATATGTCCTCACCACCCCATGCCCCGAAGAACACGCGGCAAATGCTTCGGCAGCTGCCAGACGCGAGTTCGACAAATGGTAGAAGTCGAATGGAATGGCTCGTTGCTACATTCTGGCCTCAATGGCTGGTGTGTTGTAATACCAATTCCAATCGAATGATTCTGCCAGTGACATTATCACATTCCTGAAAAAGATGTTTGGGGAGCATGGCAGGCCTGCCAGACAGGTAGCCATGCAAAAGATAATGAGTGCAAAGATGTCGGAAGGGACTCCAGTCAAGGAACATGTTTTAAAAATGATTGGTCATTTAAACGAGCTGGAGACCCTAGGTGCCAACATCGATGCACAAACCCAAGTTGATATGATCCTTAATTCGCTGTCGCCTTCATTCGCTCAATTTAAACTTAACTATAATATGAATCAAATGAATTTTTCAATGAGCGAATTGATGAGTTCTCTTTTGGCAGCGGAAGGGGTGATCAAACCTGGGGTCAACATTTTGAACGTTGAGAAAAGTGCTTCCTCCTCCCGATCTATGCCGAAAGGAAAGAAAGGGAAGAAGAAAGCTAGCACTGGTGGTTCAAGTGTTGGACCAGTCCCTAAGATTGCAAAATCTAAGTGAAAAGGTAAGGGAAAAGGGAAGGTGGGTGGCCAAGGCAAAGGAAAGTGTTTCCAATGCGGTGAGAAGGGCCACTAGAAGAAGAACTGTCCAGAATTCTTAGCTACAAGAGTTCAAGGTATGATTGAATCACATGTGATTGAAGTAAGTTTTATAACGGATACTTCAAACACTTGGTGCATTGATTCTAGTGCGACTAACCATATCTGTAATTCATTGCAGGGGTTCAGATCAACCAGGAGGTGCAGTGATGGGGAAATCGTACTTACTCTAGGTTCTAGCGCAACCGTTTCTGCGGTTGCTATAGGAGTCGTAGTTTTAGAATTTCTAGACAGTAAAGTTTTGATTTTATCAGATGTACTTTACGTCCCTTTAATGAGACGTAATTTAATTTCAGTTTCTAATTTATCGAATAATGGTTATTCTTTTCATTTTGGAACTGAAGTTGTGATTAAAAGAAATAGTTCTTTTATATGTTCTGGTGTTAAATCAAATGGTTTGTATGTGATTACTCCCAATATTTCTAAAGACTCTTGCATGGAACTTAATAACTCAGTGGTTAATGTACCATCTAAAAGAAAGAGACCTTCCACTAATCCAACAAGGCTTTGGCATATGAGGCTTGGCCATATCAATCTAAATAAGATTGGCAGACTAGTCAAAGAAGGGATCTTAGGCAATTTGGTTCTCGAACCAATGGAAGTCTGTGAGTCTTGTTTAGAGGGTAAGATGACCAAAAGGCCCTTTCCTGCAAAGGGCAATAGGACCAATGCATTGTTGGAATTAGTTCATACTGATGTGTGTGGACCAATAAATATTAGAGCAAGGGGTGGTTATGAGTATTTCATAACATTTATCGATGACCACTCTAGGTATGGATATGTGTACCTAATGCAGCACAAGTCTGAAGCCTTTGAAAAGTTCAAAGAGTTTAGGACTGAAGTGGAGAAGCAATTAGGCTCACATATCAAAGCCATTCGATCTGATCGAGGTGGCGAGTACCTCTCTAATGAGTTTATTGATCACCTCGTACAGAATGGGATTCTGTCACAGTTGACTGCACCTGGTACGCCTCAACAGAATGGTGTAGCTGAGAGAAGGAACCGGACTCTTTTAGACATGACTAGGTCAATGATGAGTTATTCAGAGTTGCCATTATTCCTTTGGGGTTATGCTTTGGAAACCGCTGCGTACATACTAAATCTAGTACCAAGCAAATCTGTTCCCAGGACACCACGAGAGATGTGGATTGGGCGCAAGCCTTCTTTGCAACATCTCCGGATATGGGGGTGTCCGACACATGTGCTGAAAGGAAAGATGAGCAAGTTGGATTCTAGATCAGAAGTATGTTACTTCGTAGGGTATCCAAAGGGTACTTATGGATGGTATTTTTATGATCCAAGAGAGCAGAAAGTGTTTGTTAGTACGAATGCTGTTTTCTTGGAGGATGACTATATCATGAACCATAAACCTAAGGGAAGGATAGATCTTAGAGAGATAGAAGGAGATCCCTCAGTCCAACCCGTAGTTGATAACGATATAAATCAAGAAAATACCACTTCTTCACCCATTTCCGCACCGGTACCTCGTCGTAGTAGGAGGATTATCAGCCAGCCTGATAGATACATGTTCTTAGGAGAAGTTTTTGAAGCTGTCTCCATAGAATCTGAATCTGATCCTGCCACATACGAAGAGGCAATGACTGATGTTGATTCAGAACATTGGGCTAAAGCTATGAAGGCTGAATTAGAATCTATGGATTCTAATCAGGTCTGGGATCTTGTAGAACTTCCAGCCAATATTAAACTCATTGGTTGTAAGTGGGTCTACAAGAGGAAAAGAGCATCTGATGGAAAGGTTGAGACCTTTAAGGCTAGGCTTGTAGCGAAAGGTTATACTCAGAAGGAGGGCATTGACTATGAGGAAACCTTCTCGCCGGTAGCCATGCTCAAGTCCATCAGAATACTCTTATCCATTGCTGCATGCCTAGATTATGAGATCTGGCAGATGGACGTCAAGACTGCATTCTTGAATGGCAATCTTGAGGAGGACATCTATATGCAACAACCAGAAGGGTTCATAGCTGGTCGGAAAGGTAACTTGGTATGCAAGCTGCAAAAGTCCATTTATGGGCTTAAGCAGGCATCCAGGAGTTGGAACATCCGATTTGACCAAGCGGTCAAGTCGTTTGGCTTCATACAGAATCTGGATGAACCTTATCTATACAAGAAGTGTGAAGGGAAAGTGATGGCCTTTCTTGTGCTTTACGTTGACGATATTCTACTCATTGGGAATGATGTAGCGGCATTGTCAACGGTCAAGGTTTGGCTAGCTAGTACTTTTGATATGAAGGATCTAGGAGAGGCGAGCTATATTCTTGGGATAAAGCTTTTTCGGGATCGCAAGCGAAAGATAATGGGATTGTCTCAAGCTGGTTATATCGATAAGGTGCTAACTAAGTTTTCAATGGATAATTCGAAGAAAGGATTGTTACCTTTCAGGCATGGTTTAGCGTTCTCCAAGGACCAGTGTCCAAAGACACAGGAGGAGAGGAATCGCATGATAGGAGTTCCCTATGCATCAGCAGTGGGAAGTCTTATGTATGCGATGTTATGCACTAGACCAGATATTTGCTTTGCCGTCGGCATGGTTAGCAAATATCAGTTGAATCCAGGTCCAGAGCACTGGACAACCGTCAAGCACATTCATAAGTACTTGAGAAGGACTAAAGATTACATGCTTATGTACGGTGGTAGTGAGTTAATTCCAGTAGGATACACTGACTCGGACTTTATGTCAGATAAAGATTCGAGGAAGTCGACATCCGGTCATCTCTTTACCTTGGGAGGTGGTGCTATCAGTTGGAGGAGAATTAAGCAGAAATGCATTGCAGACTCAACTACAGAAGCTGAGTATGTGGCTGCTTGTGAAGCCGCAAAGGAAGCTGTTTGGCTCAAGAAGTTCCTTATGGAGCTCGAGGTGGTACCAGCGTCGCTGTCACCTATTACGCTTTATTGTGATAATAGTGGGGCAGTGGCTCAGTCCAAGGAGCCAAGGGACCACGGAAAGGGAAAGCACGTAGAGCGAAAATATCATCTTATTCGAGATATTGTTCAACGTGGAGATGTGACTGTCACCAAGATTGCCACCGCTGACAATCTTGCTGATCCGTTTACAAAGGCCTTGCCACAGAAGGTCTTTGATCGTCATCTAGATAGTCTAGGTCTCAGATGTAATCCTGTATGGTTATGAGTGCAAGTGGGAGTTTGTTGGGTTTGTGCCCTCAAACCATTACTTTATATAGGAGACATTGACATTTTAATATATGAATATCAGCTTTACATTTTGTTATGTATGTTTCTTTCATGAGATGATTGTTATCCTTAAGTATCATAGTAAGTAATTCGTGCATGTATGAGATACATACAAGTGAGATATGAATTGGTATTCTTTGTTACTTAGAACATGTCACAGTGGATGTTGAGACTAGGATATCTCATCAGGTTTACACTGTAGCATGATTAACTACCATTGGATGGAGTGATCAATCTCAAATCACTAGAGTGTAACTCTTAGTTAATATGCTAGTGCTTATAGTGCATTGACGGACCTGAGTTTCCTATTGACGCTCAAGGCTGTCAATCAGTCGATAGGAACTCATAACTTGTGTAAGGTACGTGTTCTCAATCTTGAGATGATTATGAACACAGACTGTGGATATGACTGCTTTGACTTACCAATTAGTGAGGTCTATAGAAGATCAACACCTGGGTATCTTGGGTATGTCATATTCATAGGGTTGTGAACATATATTGTCAAGACAGAATCTACCCTCTGTTTCAGAGTAAGCATTCCCTTGAGAATGTCACCAAGTCGATTACTGAGTACTGCAGTCTTGTTGATAAGAGTTATCAACATGTTTGGTAATCATGAGAGGTGAATGGGACTCAAGGATTATAAGAAGTAATCATGATTCAGGTTGACAGTAACTGTTTATCTGACTACCTGAATATGATTGCGAATGCTGACGGTAGAGGGACATTAGTACAACATACAAGTCTAGTTATCGCTTCGGATATGTTCTTTTGCGTTGGAGTTCAGTTATCGTTTTATAGTGGAGTAAACGTTAACTGATCAGTCGATTAATTTGCTGATCAAAGAGTTTGGTCATGGGAGTTAATCAACTGATCTGAGCCAACAATAAAGAGCCTAGGAGGTTCCACTCTTAGCTCCGCTAGGATGCTTGGAAAGGCAAATGAGGATGATGTCAAGACAGGTTCGATCGATCGAAGTTGTCTCGATCGATTGAAGTCTAGACAGGTTCGATCGATTGAAGATGATTCGATCGATCGAAACCACTTCGATCGCTCGAGAGCTAGGTCTGTTCTGGGAATCTATAAATAGGGCAGCTGCGTTCTGGAAAGGTGGTTCGTCGTTTTGAACGTCAGAAGCTGCAGAAACTGTTTTAGAGTCCCAAACCTTCTCCTTCCTCTCCATTAGGGTTCCCACCAACCCTAGTCCTTCCTGCGAGCATCCATAGGAGTCATAAGAGTGAAGGCCATCTAGTGGAGGCTGCTGGAAGTTGAAGATTTCAGAATTGGGTTCAAGACACTAAGGTATAATTCTTGTCCCCTCTTGTGCGCATCTATAGAGTTGATGGGTAGTAGATCCGGGCATGCCAATTAAGTTTTATAACTTGATTTTTCCGCTGCGCGTTTAAACTTAGAACTTAAATCGGTTTTTCCAACACTATGTGTCACCTTGCATGTGTACAAGCTAGGACACATGTCCTTGTAGTGAACAAATGTTATGGGAGAGGATGACAAGTGTAAGGGATGATGCATGGGGCTTGCCATGTGGGGCCCACCTTGGGTTGTGTGCCACTTCCTTGGTTTGTGTGCATAAGTTCCTCGATATACGTGTCGGTCTTAATTTATGTGCAAACGGGTGTTGTTTCTAACGTCCGGGTCCGGTTACGGGACTAAGTTAATTCTAATTACGGTCGAGTCGGTGAAGTGATTATAGTCTAATTAGTAATTATATTACACTGATACAGTCACACAAATAAAATAATAATATAATAATAGACCAGATATTGAAATTCATAAAACTCGTATTATTGCACGTAGAGAAATTACAGGTATTACAACCCTGCTTTGATTACTTTGTTTTCTTGGAGCTCCGCCACTATCATCATCCTATTTTCGGAGCAATACAGCCAACCTCTCTGCGCAACTGATACAGAGAACTGGATGTTCGCTGGCCTCTGCTAATTCATGTAAAGACTTTCTTGTCATAATGTGTGATTCATAAGGATTAGGAGCATGGTAATACACTCCAGTCCTGGTCTCGAATGGCGATGCCTCTGGATTGAGGCTTCTAAATTGACCTTTTGGCCTTGAAATCTCACTTTTCACCCCCTCTGTTGTAGGAGCACTTTTAATCTGCCATTATTGTTTGACTGGCTTTATCATGTTGGTAAAATTAGCTAATACCATATTGACATGCGCTTCAGCCGCGAACGGATTTTTGTCAACCTGCTGCACCTGTCTATTATTAGGGAATTTTATTGTTCCATTTTTTATCCACTTTTGTATGGACTCACGAAACGCTGTACAATTATTAGTACTATGAATCCATTTATTATGCCATTTACAAAATTTTTTTCCTTACACTTCATCGTTTGATAGCAAATCATGTGTCAGTTTTATTTTCTTTTCTTTCACCAACCAATCGAAAATCATACCAGCCCTGGTAATATAAAATCATATTTTTTATTAGGCTTATCAGTTTGATTGATGGTATTCTTGTCTTGAGCTTGGGTTGGCTTACACAGGACGTCACACATGAATGGCTTTTGAGTGGCTATTTCAGCGGCAGCGCATTCGTATGTGCTCTCATTTTCCTCATCAGCCTGACTTTCATCCTCGATTTCCACTAAGTGGGCAAGCTGATGATGTCCCTTGTAATACACACCCCTTGTATGATTTTTCTTTTGATTTTCTTCGTGCACCACTTTCTCGTATTGTGCCACAGCATCAACAACATGGCACAAGTTAGTGAACTGCTAACCCACAAATTGCATTCTAAGTGTAGATTTTAAATTATCAACGGCTAATCGCACATACTCTTCCTCTGGTAATCTAGCCCTACACTTATTTTGTGTAGATTTAAACCTGGTGATAAATGTTTCTACATTCTCTACTGCATTTTATTTTAATCTAGCCAAATTAGCAATGGTCACATCTGGATCAGTATGATAAAACTGACTATGAAAGATTCGTTCCATATCTTGCCAATTTTGGACAGAGCCTGTGGGGAGGTTCACATACCACGTGAAGGCTGGTCCAGTAAGGGAATTAGCAAACAACCTTAATTTCGACATGTCATTATACAAAACCTCACCACATTGTGCCGTAAAATGAACAATGTGATCTAAGGTAGTTTGCCTATCCCCACCAGAAAATAAGGTGAATTCAGGTATCCTAAAATACTACGGAACTCAAACATCATATCAATAAAATCTGGATATGGTTTCTGCTACTGCGGGTGTATAGGAGCCCTAAACACTCCTCCAAACTGTGTTCTTAACTGGTCATTAACCTCCTCCCTAACTTGCCCATGTACCAGTTCCCTGATTACATCTATCACCTTGTCTTCATTGACCCCTAACGGAATATGGCCCTGAATATCAGGATGAGAGGGATTACGTACCTCATTTCTAGCAGGCTATTGGATTAGAAATTCAGGAATTCCATTGTGTATTATAGGTGGAGGATATTGAACTCCAATTGGCGCTATTGGTTGCTGGTATCCTCCATTGTGCCCCAATGATGGCCTAAGCTGCCCCCAGTCTGCACTACAAAGTGTTGATGCCCCCCCAGTCTACATTGTAGAATGTTGCTGCCCCCCAGTCTGCCCTGTTAACTGATAACACCCCCCAGGCTTATAGGTTTGCGCTTAGGACGAACTTGCTAAGTATGTCCCTGGTTGGACAAATGTACTCGTGTTTAGTATCGGTGGCTGAGTTGAGAACCCTCCCATGGAAGAAACAACAGTATGTGGGTGAGAACTCTCATAAGAACCAGGCTGATGGACTGGAACCATCATTTGTCCAATTGTTAATTCAGGGCTAATATTTATGTTAGGACCATTTAGTGGCCGTTGAACACCTGTAGGCCCCAGATTCTGTCCTACCTGGCTTTGTTGGTTACTGGAACTCGATGTGTTGTCAAACATACCTGATCCAGGATGAATTGAAAATCCAGGCACTGTAGGCCGGGCTAAAACCTTCACATTCCCATAATTTAGTTGTGGAGCCTGATTTATAGGAATCTGCATAGACTCTTTTTAGGCACTGCCTTTCAAAGAAGACACTGGACCTGATTTTTTAGTCATGTATGATATTTGCCAGTCAATGCTCTTGGTAATCTAGTCTCCCATCTTCTGCATCATGTCCGTAAATGGTTTCACAATTGTGGATGTTTGCTGTAAATTAGCTTGAAGCCAATCATGCAGCGCACTGTCCAAATTGAAACTCATTGCTGATGCGTATTCTTTCAGAGCCTGCTAGTCTAGTCCACATGTAGTGGCCTCGACATTTCTAGGCAGTTGTTGGGGCGATTCATGACTATCATTGTGAGATTGATCACTCCTTTTAGTCCATTCTTCCACTATCGGCGCTATGACCTCTTTATCTTTTGACAAGTTTTTTCTTGGTGGCATGATGAATTGCTCAATTTATCCCTCGATCCCACCGGACGTGCCAAAAATTGTATGGCAGAAAATGTTCTTATGCGCGAGCATGCCAACAAAACGTATTATTTGCCAACAAACATCCTCTAAGTATGAATAAATTGATCAGGCGATTTGGAAAGTAGAGGAACAAGACTTTCCTTTAAAATAGGTTCAAACTTCCTTAACCAAAGATCAAGGACTTGGGATGCGAGATAAACTGAGATTACTAGAGTAGCTTGAAGGAAAACGAAGTATGAATTCCTTTAAACCATTTCAAGCACAATCAGAAATGAAATACAAAATTACTCCTAAATAAACTGATAATTAAAGATGAAAGAAAGTACATGATAACAGATAAAGACAATGCTAAATGTTCTTGATCTCCGGGATCCCTTCTTCTTGTTGCTTCATTCCTTTAAATAGGTACTAGCAATGGTAACTACCTCTTCCACGGTAAGAAACTGCCCACTATCTCTGCCAAAACTAAGATGTAGATCTCCTACAACAACTATTGCTACTCTCGTAGCATTTTCCATATATAGATAAATCTCTCCATCACTGAGCTGCCTGGTTCCCTAGAACCCCTGCAAAGAATTGCATACATGATCAGTGGTTCCCGTATCTAGACACCAGGTACCTGTAGATCGGACCGCTAAACACGATTCAACAACTAGTAAATGAGATTTACCTTGATTATTCTATCTGGCGAGATAAACCAGACATTGCTTCTTCTAGTGTCCTAGCTGCTTGCAAACAAAGCATTTATCTTTATGCTATCCCAGTTGTCCTCTTAGCCTTTGGATTGGTGGAAGACCCGCGGCCTTCTTTTGAGCCTTTTTCATTTTCTTCTTGCCTTTCGGCTTTAAAGCAGAACCTTTCTCAAACATAAGAGCACTCCCTGACTTTCCGTTGAGACCCTCAGCTGCCCAGAGTTCTTTAAGCAGCTCCGCCAAAGTATATTTAAATTTATTCATGTTATAATTGAGGCAGAATTGCTTAAAAGACTCTGGTAGTGACTGGAGTATGATATCGACTTGGGTTTCCCCATCGATTTTAGCTCCAAGGATCTCTAGTTCATTAAGAAGAGATATCATCTTAATAACATGATCCCTTACAGGCGTCCCCTTAGCCATGGTTGTGTTCATCAAGTCTTTCATCGCAACCTACCTAGCAGCATGACTTTGATCCTCGAACATCTCTCAGAGGCTCTCCATCATGTCATAGGCACTGGCCATTGACTGATGCTGATGTTGCAGAACATTCCAAATGGATGCAAAAATGTAACACCGTGCCATGTCATCAGCCTTGACCCATTTCTTATGAGCCTGGGTTTCCTCAACAATTGCCCCCTCACCAGGTTGCTCAGGACATTCTTGACTAACCACAAACTTGTACTCTTCAGTAGTTAACACAATATCTAAATTCCTTTCCCAGTCAATATAGTTTGGTCCAGTAAGTTTGTTTTTATTAAGTATAACAGTGAGTTGATTGAAAGAACCCATTTAAAAGCTTGAGAATCACACAGTATAAATAATTGCGTTTGGGCAAAAAAATTACTATGGATTCGAGTTGAAAATATTGGTTCCCTCTACCATATTTGAAAAGAATCCACCAGCAACTTGATACACCGTGAATAGTATAACTCGATGGAAAGCTATATACTATCTATCATTTGTTCAGATAGGCGATCACCTTTTAATTTTACTATCTAGGTGATGTACCTTGCCTACTAAAAATAAACTGCTGACTTGCTTTGGTCCTATAAATAACAACAGTCACTCAGATGGAGAGAATATTATTATTTATAGCTAAGTGTATACCTTTACTTAATTCTATGTCAAGATTTCCGTGAGGAACACCTCTGATGGAGAGGTGACCCACACTAACAATCACCCAAAACATTCTTTTAAAGAAGTTTGTACCGATGATTCCATGATCAACTGCATCCGATGGGGAGGATGGCACTAGAGCCATCACACAAAATTAATCATATTATCTACAAACCAGTGATGGAGACCATGGCATTTATACTTTATAAATTCCCTCTCCCACTTAGAATTTTTTAAAAAAATTTGAGGGTTATAATTTTTAGAAAAACTTTTAATTTAATTAATAAAAAATAATGGAATACTTGACATGGATTAGTCCATCCGTACTTGTCAAACACACATGTGTAGATAATGAAATTATTCTATTCTCATGATTTTAGAAAATAAGTACTTATGTTTTCAAAATATGGAATTAGTTTTATTTCTAAATACACATGTAGTTGTCCATCATTTTAAATTAATATAAATTAAACTTGCAGCTAGACATCTGAAATAGGTCTAGGAACAATTATCTATGTTGTCCTATTAATTAAACATGAAACAATAATAATCATTCAATCACACATAAATAAGGAAACCACAATAAAATAGGAATCCCACTATTATGGTCAAGCTGCAACTCTTGTGAAGAAATCTTCATTAAACCCGATTAGCTCTATGTCGCCACTACGCATTGGGTCGAACTGCCTTTTGTAACTGCTTCTAAATTGCTTTCGAAAACTGCTTGTAAAACTGCTCTCACGAACCATCTTTACGGATTTACTTGAGATAGATTACATATACCTATGCCTCTATAAAGGAGTTCACATGCTATTTATTTGCAGTAAATTAACCACGCATCAATCAAGCGTGGGATCTAATATATACAAATCCTATGCCTCCATAAAGGAGTTCACATGATATTTCAAAATAGTAATATTAACCACAGATGAAACCATCGTGGGATCCAATCACACAAATCTAGTGACCATAATAGTGGAATAAGAACGCTGCAAAACATGGGTTAGCACATATCTACGTTCTATCCATCCATCAATGCACGCATAAGATCTGTATTACTAGACAACATGGTTGCATCCAACCAATAAACAGAATCAACGTTGCTTGGATACCACTGTTAGGAAAACTGCATTCCTAGAATCTATTGACAGCGCGTATAAGTTGGTACTGCAAAAATTTACGTTAATGCTAGAATAACCCTATAAGGGCGGAACTAGAGTTACCTTAAACTGTAAAACAGATTGCTGTAGTAGACGAATCGAGAACACGGGCTCGATAACAGCTCACGATCTTCTACCATATTCCTCCGCTGCTAGAATATCAAACTGAGTGTAAGCTCTATCGAAATCCTTTCTGTTTTCTACTCTCCCTCTTTTATGCTCTCTTTTCTATTCCGAGTTATAGTACTCTTGATGGAAAAAATGCAAACTGAGAGGAGAGCCGAAGCAGCATATATATAGGCTACGATAGAGACCATAAGAAGTCAATAAGAAATAGGCTTCCTTATGGAATTAGGAAACCCAAATTTGAACTGAATCAGATTCCTATTTCCATAAATTATAATTCATACCACTAAAGAATTATAATTGCACTCCTACCCTTATCTCTAAAATATATTTTAGCTCCATGTTATTAAATGATTATTATTTCCACACGTTAAGATTACAGATATCCATTAATTAAATATTATTACTGACTATTATATTTAATTAATCTCTTAAAATTCCTTGAGATCCTCTACTTAACTTTTTTGATATGTCGAATACAAAATCCACCTGCAGGGTTTGACATAACCAAAACTTATAAACTTTTTCAAGGGGATATAATCAATCCCAAAATTGAGACATGGATTCCATCATTAATTTATATCCACCACACAATCAATATTGTCACCCAATCTAATGAGATATTGACCCATTTAAGAATCTCACCCTTTTAGGAATCAAAGTATAAATATCAAATGTACGAGTCTATAAATTAACTTAGGATTTAGAGCATAAGCACTCATAATAGCCATGAGATATTAATTATCTTATAAGTCAGTATTAAGATAATTACCCCAAGTTTGTCCTGTTTAATACACAAAGTGTACTAGCATAGTGAGTTAAAACTGTATCGTTTCCCGCAGTCAAGATAAACCTACTACAACACCATGCTACCGTCCTACTGATGGTGTGTCCAATCCCATTTAAGACTGTAAACCAAAATCTTACATTCTACAATATATGATGGTCTAATCTTCCGTGTGTAAGCCAAACTCTACACACCAAACCACCTACTATGTGGAATGAGACACACACATGCATAATATTAAATAAACAATACAATACATATATTGCCCACACAGATTCTCATAAAAAAAGAATAACTGATTTTATTAAATGAATAATAAACTAACTACATAAAGTATGGCTTTAAGTATATATCCCTAACATGATGATGGTGTATACTAAAAGCCATGCTTTATGTAGTTAGTTTATTATTCATTTAATAAAATTCGTTATTCCATTTTCATGAGAATCTATGTGGGCAATGTTTGTACTGTATTGTTTATTTAATAATATGCATGTGTGTCTCTTATTCTACATAGTAGGTGGTTTGGTGTGTAGAGTTCTGCTTGCACACGGAAGATCAGACCATCAGATCTTCTAGAATGTAAGATTTTGGTTTATAGTCTTAGATGGAATTGGATACACCATCAGTAGAACTGCAGCATGGTGTTGAAGTAGGTTTGTCTTGACTGCGGGAAACGATACAGTTTCAACTCACTATGCTGGTACTCTTTGAGTATTAAACGCGACCGACTTGGGGTAATTATCTTTATACTAACTTATAAGATAATTAATACCTCATGGATGTTATGAGTGTTTATGCTCTAAATCCTAAGTTAATTTATAGACACGTACATTTGATATTTACACTTTGATCCCTAAAAAGGTGCGATCTTTAAATGGGTCAATCTGTCAATAGATTGGGTGGCAATACTGATTTTGTGGTGGATATAAATTAATAATGGAATCCATGTCTCAATTTTGGGATTGATGATATCCCCTTGAGAAAGCTTATAAGTTTTGATTATGTCAAACCCTGCAGATGGATTTGTATCCAACATATCAGATAAGTTAAGCAGAGAATCTCAAGGAATTTTAAGAGATTAATCAAATATGATTGTCAGTAATTATATTTAATTAATGGATATCTGTAATCTTAACGTGGGGAGATAATAAGCATTTAATAAAATGGAGCTTGAAATTTATTTTTGAGATAAGGGTAGGATTGCAATTATATTTCTTTAGTGGTATGAATTATCATTTATGGAAATAGGAATTTGATTTAGTTCAAATTGGGGTTTCCTAATTCCACAGGGAAGCCAATTCCTTATTGACTTCTTATGGTCCTTGATTGACGACGAATAGTTCCCGTTTATAGGCCTTAAGATACGCTTTGTTAGCCCATTTTATTTAGTTATTAGCCATTTTTTAATAAGTGTTCTATATTTTGTAGGTTTTGGTGCTTTAACATGAAAATGCACAAAAATTCAATAATTAGTGGCTTTAGAAGTCATTCTGGGCTCAAAAGATGATTTTGGTGAAAGCTGAATGTAGTAGCAGTCTTAGAAAATGGAATTTTTAACCATGTAGACTTTAGATTTGATAAATTCTCTAGAGATATAAATTGTAGATCTTCGAGTTACGGACGCGTGGCCATAAACGGTTAATCAATACGAGGTCTGAGTCAAAATTTATTGCAATTCTACGATTGGTTCGTGAAACTGAGAAAATTTGAGAAAAATGGAAAAATGGCCAGGTCGCTAGAGCGACCTGCGCGCGCGACCCGCACGGGTAACCCGTTGAAAAATTCAAAAATGCGTATTTTGAGGTACTGAAGACCCCTGTGCGATCCGAATTGGCTGAATACGTCCAGAAACGTAAAAACATCAGTTTTAGTGCGATTAGGCTTAGGAAAGCTTCCTAAATCCTTCCAAAATCTATATAAATCCTATTCTAAATCAAATTTAAGGTACACATCATTACACAACATTATACACATTCATATACAACAAAATCTTCAGCAATTGAAGAGAAAAAAGCAAGGAGAAAAAGAAAAAGACCAAGGATTCATATGGCCTCCTCCATCAACCTCTTGCCAATCACCGCTTCTATGGCCAACTAAACCTAGATCTAGGGTTTCAATGAAACCCTAGCCAAGTAATAGGGTGTTATTCATGTTTTTCTTTTAGATTTATTATGTATGGATGATGATTTTACCTTCTAGAAAATTTTTCCAAACTTTTTATATATACTCTCAGTTTTAGATCGCGCCACAGATCGCGCGCGCGAGTACATCGCCCGAGCGGCCGGCCTGCTCGCGTGATCTGTTGCCTTAGAAATTTTCTTTTAAAAAACTTAAAACATACTTCAGCTTTACCTCGCGGAGGAACTCGTGCGCGCGAAAGTCGCTCGCGCGGCTCGCTCACGCGAGGGAGTGTTTTGTGTGTTTTTCTCTCTGTTCTCTTACCTTCTTTCTCCCAAACTTGGTCAGTTGTTTGTTCATTTCTGTTTGTTCTTTACATCCCTTTTAGATCGAGTCACTCTTTATTTTGATAATTCCATTTATGCTTGCTCTTTTGAGTTTTAGTTTAGTTTATGCCACAGTCTACATTTGATATTTATGTTTCTATTTGCTATCGTTGTTATTTTGTTGTTTATTTTCTTTTGTCAAGTATTGACAGGTGAATTAATATCTCCATTTGGAGCAATTGAACTTTATTTTCATATTCGTATTTGTTTACCTGGTTTGTGATTGACGAGATCGAGGTAATGTCATACATATTCTCCTTTCTTTCATTTTATTGTTTCATTGGGGACAATGAAAGGTTTAGGTTTGGGGGTATGCACTCACATGCACATTATTATGCACCGATTTTTCAAAATTTTTGATACTTGTGCCTAAATCGACGATGTTACCAATATTTTTGCAATCTCAATCTCAATTTGATACTTCTTATGTAACTTGGATTGTTATAGAATGGTAAACATAAGAAGATGTGTTAAACATTTGCTAAAGTCATGATGCAACGTTTTAGGTTATGTATCGTTCGAATCGTAGTTCTATATCATAGATTTGCACACAACCTATGCGCACTGCACGTAGTCACTTGAATACATGTTTGATGTGAACTATAATGTGATTCGGATTTCTGGATAACACATAGTGTGGAGACTAGATCCGGTGACCTTTTGAGCCTATCTTTTCTTTTTAGAGGGTTATATTTACATTTTGTGTTTGTCGAATTTCATTGAAATAGCACATCAACTCGTTGTTTAGTCTCATTATTCTTGTTTTGGTTGATAGTCAAGTTAGAATATTTGCTACCATGCTAAATACTCTTCCATCATAAACGTTGAAGAACCAGATGACCATAGGAAATGATGGTAGGCCCTTTTTGTCTACCACCGATCGATAAATGATAAAATTCCTTAGCTCGCCCCACATATCCTTTAAATTGCCTTTTTCTTTAATCACCATTATCTTTTTTTTTTGCTCCAACTTGACCAACTTGGAGTTCACCACTGAGAGATTTGTCAACTTTTAGTGGTGATAAGGCAGTGTGTTGATTGAGAAGAAGACGAAAACAAGATGATGTTTGGGGTTGTTGCCTTGATATTCAGTGAATGTTCGTTTCAAAAGCAATGAAGAGAAAAAAAAAGAGTTTGAAAAAAGAAAAGAAAGAAAGAAAGTTGAAAGAAGAAAAGAAAAAAAAGAAGAGGAAGGAAATTAAAAAATATAAAGAAGAGAATGAAAAGATGAAAGTTGGTAGAAGAGTGAATGAAAGAAATCAAACATGCCTTACAATGCCATTCTGAAAACTACCTAATGAATCATTTCTATCATTTTTCATTGCTTGAGTCACATTACAACCTTTGAAAAGTACTATTTGATCCTAGAAAACATGGTTTGGATATGTAAATGATGGGAGGGGGATTAAAACATGGTAAAGATTAATTTCTCTTGACTGTTGGCATCCTATCCATGAGACTACTTTTCTTTTGTGTCATGCATTTTTTTTACGAGTCATATGTGAGCATTTCTCGTTTTGAAAATATATTTTCTTTGCTCTTATATATTAGAGAAATTACACCTATTTCTGAGTGTTTCATTTGAGAGTGTAATTAACATTGTGAGATTCGTAGTCGAAGCATAGTTGGATTGTTATCCAAGTTATATTCCAAGTTCATGACATACGCGTGTTCATTTGACTACCACATCACTCATGTGCAATTTTATGAGAAACTCTATTGATTTATACGATGCATGTGCTTGTGATTGCTTTTCATGATGTAGGTGGACGTTTGGTTCCGTTTCTTTTTGTTCGCTATTCTATTTCAATTCATTGTTTTATGATAAGGAGTATTGAATGTTATGTTTTTTTTTTCATTTTTAATAAAACTTTTTAAATGTATAATGAAATAAAGATGGTTGTTGGTGTCTTATTCGACGAGAACCCTCACGAGACTTCACTCGTCCTACTAGGAACACCTAGGGGTTTAGAAGGCTTGTTGCATATGCTAAATGCAATCGCGTTGCCTGCGAAAGTGAGTTAGGATATTTGAATTGTACTTTAATTTTATTTTTATGTTTTTCTTTGCTCGAGGACTAGCAAAGTGTAGGTTTGGGGGTGTGATTGACGACGAATAGTTCCTGTTTATAGGCCTTAAGATACGCTTTGTTAGCCCATTTTATTTAGTTATTAGTCATTTTTTAAAAAGTATTCTACATTTGGTAGGTTTTGGAGCTTGAACATGAAAATGCACAAAAATTCAATAATTAGTGGCTTTGGAAGTCATTCTGGGCTCAAAAGATAATTCTGGTGAAAGCTGAATGCAGTAGCAGCCTCGAAAAATGGCATTGTTGATTTGAGAAATTTCTCCAGAGATCTAAACTATAGATCTTCAAGTTACGGATGTGTGGCCACAAACGGTGAGTCAATACGAGATCCGAGTCAAAAGTTATCGCAATTCTACGATGGGTGCGCGAAGCTGAGAAAATCTGAGAAAATGAAAAAATGGCCAGGTCGCTGGAGCAACCCGTGCATGTGATCCACTCGCGTGACCCATTGAAAAAGTTAAAAATGCATATTTCGAGGTATTGAAGACCCCTATGCAATCCGAATTGGCTGAATACGTCCAAAAATGTAAAACCAGCAGTTTTAGTGCGATTAGGCTTAAGAAAGCTTCCTAAATCCTTCCAAAATCTATATAAATCCTATTCTAAATCAAATTTAAGGTTACACATCATTACACAACATTATACACATCCATATACAACAAAAAAATCAGCCATTTGAAGAGAGAAAAGCATGGAGAAGAAGAAGAAGACCAAAGATTCCCATGGCCTACTCCATCAACCTCTTGCCAATCATCGCTTCTATGGCCAACTAAACCTAGAGATATGGTTTCAATGAAACCCTAGCGAAGTAATAGGGTGTTATGCATGTTTTTCTTTTAGATTTATTATGTATGGATGATGATTACATGTTTAGAGGATTTGTTTTAATAATAAAATCGTATTTCTATTGATTAAATCATTACTTTCAAAGTTTATTCTTGTCTTAGATCTATTTTGAATGTGATGTGCTCAATGATCTAAATTTGCTATGCTTGTATGGATTATTTACATGTAATTGTGCTTAATTGAATTGTGATATCAAGTAGCTAAATAGTTCATGCCTAGGAAAGACGGATTGTGCCACAACCCTAGTTTAGTGTGAGATAATCCATGCCAACCGAAGATGAATTATGTTGGTGCATGAATCATAGTTATCTTCTTGAGAGAGAAATTGGGCTTGTAGCTACAATTCTCCATTATCATCCGATATAATAAGCTAATTGAATGCATAGATACCCTTATTATGAAGCTAGTGGTGGATTTGCAATCCTAGATTCACTCTAAATACATTTAAAACAATTTTTAATTGCTTCTATAGTATAGATTTATTTTAATTGTTCTTAGTTTAATTAAAATCAAAACCAAAATCCGTTTTTCATAATTAACTAGGTTTAGGTTTCAAAATTAAAGTGCTTAAGTAATTCAATCTCTGTGGGTTCGACCTTTACTTCCACACTACAAATCCTTAGAAAGTAAAGCATACCTTTATTTTTTATTTTTTTTCGGAAAGTAAAGCATACTTTGATATCTTGATTCTGACAAGATTAGTCCCTTTTGTAGCCTATATATACGCTGCTTGGGCTCTCCTCTCAGTTTGCGTTTTCCATAAAGAGTATTATAACTTAGAATAAAAAAGAGAGAGTAAAAGAGGGTGAGCAGAAAACATTAAGGATTTTGATAGAGCCCACACTCAGTTCGATATTTTGGCAGCAGAGGAATACAGTAGAAGATCTTGAGCTGTTATCGAGCCCGTGTTCTCGATTCGTCTACTACAGCAATCTGTTTTTGCAGTTCAAGGTAACCCTATTTCTGCCCTTATAGGGTTATTGTAACTTTCACGTAAATTTTGCAGTACCAACTTAGACGTTCTGTCAATGGATTCTGGGAACGCAGTTTTCCTAACACATCACCCCCATCAAATTCACCAGTTTATCCCAAAAACTCTGTCTAGATTTCCCAAAAATGTCCAGATACACCCGTTTTCCCCAGAAACTCTGTCTAAATATTTAAGAAATACCCAAATACACCAGTTTCTCCTAGAAACTGTCCAAATTTCCCAAAAATGCCCAGATACACCAGTTTCTCCTAGAAACTCTATCCAAATCTCCCAGAAATACCCAGATATACTTGTTTCTCCCAGAAACTCTGTCCAATTCACTCAGAAATACCCAAAATACCAGTTTCTCCCGGAAACTCTGTCAAAACTTCTCAAAATGTCCTATAAATCCTTGTTATCCCTTGGTGATCATACTGGAAAGCAATGTTAGCACACTCTGTATGGCTAGGACCGAACTTGTTTAACTGCTATCTGTTAGAAGTAAAAGCATCATGTAGATTAGAGCCCACATCCGCATGCTTGCTTAAATGCACGCACCATTCCTATTAGTTTGTATGAACTATTTTGGTCAGTCTGTACACAAGTTAGTCCACGTTCGTTAACATTACTGTCGTTGTCTGTCTAGAGTTGTCAGTATCAGAATCTGATACAATCCTCTCGAATCTGTAGGTTAGTATAGATTCCCAAAGTCAGCAATTGGGATCCTCGTCTTGGGTCAAAAATTCAGACAACCGTTTGGTCAGGATCAATCTGCCAAGTTATTTTAGCATGAATCAGGAAGAGGTAGAAAATAAGGTCACTAAGTTGGGAGCAACCATAAAACAGTAGTCCGATAGCCTAGCCAACATCTTGAAATTCATGGAGGAACTGAATAGCAACAGCCATAGCACCAACCTGGGTTCCCACCACCGCCAGGTTCATGCCACCACCACCACCAGAGTTTATACCACCTCCCATCCCTATACACGAGAATGGCAGAGAAGAAGAATGGTTACAAGGGATCCCGCCACCTGCACATGAGAAGACGTTCCAAGATAAAATGGATAAAGTTGACAAGCTAGGAAGCGTACTAAGGAAAAGCAAAGGGGTCAATGATTACATGCTAGATCTGGAAGGCCTTTGTGAGCCTATTAATCTGAAACTACCGGAGAACTTCAAGATGCCTGCCATTGATCGTTTTGATGGAACTGAGACTCTGAAAAGCTATGTGAAGCTATGTGTGAGCATCTTCTAGTTTATGGGCTGCACCCACGAGCACATTGCATTGATGTTCCTGAAAACTCTTGCGAAGTCTTTACTATCATGGTTCCTAACCTTGGAAGCTTCCAAAACTCGAGCGTGGGAAGATATCATTCGGGTATTCGTTGATCACTATTCTTACAACCAAGAGCTTGATGTCACCATCTGGGAACTGGAAACTACTCGATAGAACAATAATGAATCCTTCATCGCATTTCTGAGCAGGTGGAGGAATAATGTGGCCCAAATGACTCATCAGTCGATTGAAATGGAACATGTAAGAATGTTAATCTAGAATCTCTAATGCTCTACCTTGAAAAACTCTGTTCTATTTGTCCATCTCCACCTTTGAGGAACTGTTTGAAGTTGGAACTCGGATTGAAGATGCCATCAGGGAAGGAAAGATTAAGAAGGAAGAGCCCCCAAGTCAGGAAAAAAGGCCCAACTACTCCCAGAACTCCCCGGATGTCAATGCCCTTAGTAGCCACCTCATACCATACCCTCTCAGGCTATACCAGCCCCCTAAACAAGATAACTCCTCCAATCACCCATTCCAGAAAAAGTCTCCCTGTAACTTTACCAAGCTAGAGATCCCCCTCTCTGTAGCCTTAGACCGCCTCCTTAAGAACGGCCATCTTCAACTGCTTGAACCGCAAAACACCCCACCACCACCGAGTTGTGACATGTCCAAGCACTGCGCCTACCACCAAGCCCCTGACCACAACACTAATGATTGCATGTGCCTCCGTCACGATATCCAAGACCTCGTTGACTAGAATATCATTGAACCATCACCAAACAGCACCACATCACCCAAAATCCCCTACAAACCACCAAAATATTAGCCTCATCGACCCCAACCCCGTATCCTTCAACCCTGTCACCTATATCACCCCCTTAGGAGATCCCTTATCCCTCATTGACATCCCGGATTCTGGGAGAATTCATCTGATGAAAGGAGAGGACAATGAATGGTAGTACCAACTAGATGATGAAAAAGATTTGTTCTTCCTAGAAGAACATGATAGGGGTAGTAGACCTCAAATGGTATGATCCCAATGATGAAAGTGACCTCCATCTAGAATGAGCTAGAGAAACCATTTATGGGAACATATTGCGATTAGTTTAAAGATGATGGGACTATAGAAGGACCTACTCCTACCGAAATTGATCATCTGACTAGGTCGGGTCATCATTATCAACCCTCACAGCGCGTCACTAAAACCATTGAGAAAGGGTCAGTCAAAGACAAGGGAAAAGGAAAAATGGATGAAATCGTCGAAGATGACAATGAGATGATAAAACAGCTAAAGAAAACCCAAGCACATCTCTCGATGTGGGACATCATGGTGACATCCTATAAGCATAGGCAAGCTGTGTCAAATGCCTTAGCTAAACTGGAAGATTTGGTGGCTTTTTTAGGCACACTCACCCCTAATCCAATCATTACCTTTTCTGATGAAGACTTGCCGTTGGAAGGGTCTGCGCACAACAAAGCTTTGTACATCATTGTTGGATATAAGGGGAGCAAGTGCCGTTCTGCTTGGTTGATACAGGTTTCCACTTTGAATGCTTGTGCCCTAAGAACTGCCACTACCTTGGGGGTCGATATCCTGGACATCACTCCATCTGGGTAATCCGTGAGAGCTTATGACAACACCAAGAGAACTGTAATGGGGACTGTTTCTCTCCAAATCCAAGTAGGGTCTTTGGTTTGCACAGAACTTTTCTAAATCAAGGATATCCCCGCTTCATTCAATTTTTTAATTGGGAGGCCCTAGCTACATGTCAACAAAGCTGTATCATCTGCTGTGCACCAAATGATCAAGTACAGTCATAAGAGACAAAAAGGTAAAAATCATCTTCGACAATAGTTGGGGAAATGAAACATTTCCAAGCTACGCTCCCGTCTTTGAAATCCAAAAATTGGAATTGGAAGAAGGGGAAATCGGAGGATTCTCCATGGAAGAAGTCAACATGATCAGTAATGAAGACAGGTTTCCTGAGATCCACTCTACGGTCGTCAATACCATCCACAAAATAAACTATTTCCCTAGAATGGGGTTGGGCCAACGTCAACAGGGGATCTGCGAATTCTCTTAGATTAAAGGACAACAAGGCACCTTTGGGTTGGGGTACAAGCCCATTAGAAAAAGACATTGAGCTGCAAAAGCTATAGAAGAATTGAGTAAGGAGTCTTCTCCCATACCGCAAAACCCTAAACAGTTAGTTCATCAAAGAAGGGGATGACTTTCCTTATTTTGGGTTCCCTGAACCTTGGATCCATCAAACCATTGAAAAGAGGTATCCTGGACTTGGGATCTTCACTGACTGCGAGAGGCACCCTTATCAAGATCCATTCTATCTAGAAGAAGTTGTTAAGATTCCAGAGGAAGACAGGTTAAAGTATCTGGACACCAAAACTATCGAGAAAATGTGGGAGGAATTTGCTGAAGAAAAGGATGGAAAGAGGACCAAGAGCCGAGATGATCAGATCATGCCAGCTGAGGAAGGTCTGAGCAACCAGGTTGTAGAGTTATCTGTCTGTGGCTCCCTACCCCTATCCCCTGGAGTTTGTATTTCCAATTATCGAGTCTGTACCAGAGTCGGCCACTGTAGGCCCACCCCTGTCTGATGTAATTGATAAGCGGGGGTATTTGTAAAATACAACCGTGCTAGAATAAGAAAATATACTACTTTAGTTCACAATCCCCTATTATATCTACCATTGTGTTACAATGCCATTTCATATGCAATGTGACAAATCTATGATAAGTTGGATTGTTTAACTGTTATTTTGTGCAGATTGCTGTGTTGCTATGTGCAGGGATGACTTACATGAGAAAAGGGAAAAGCCAAGATGGAAAAGGAACATTTCAAAACTGAAATGTGAAGTTCGAGCGATCGAAGAGAGCTCAAGCGATTGAGCATTCAAGCAATTGAAGGTTTCTCAAGTGCTCAAATAACTTCAGAGTTCAAGCGATCGAATGGTGTTCGATCGATTGAACATGCTTTTATCAAAATAATACGTGCACGCAGCAGAGACTGATCGTTGTTAAATCTAGCTGGGATTTCTCTATGTATATTAGTTGTAAACACGTCCCTAAGGGTGTGGACCACACGATCTGAGGTCCTGGCATTTTCCCTCGATAGTGTCCCGGGATGGATCCCAAGGAGCACACTTTAGGGAAAACTAGAACTTCCTTACGCGGTCCAAGGGACAAAGAGTCCCCACCTAATTTTTATCGAGAATTAGGAAACCCAAGTTTGACTCACCCAAAATTGAATAAGGTTACTCGTCCTTCATTACCATAAACTTGGTTCGAAGGTCTTGGTACGAGAGGGGAAGGAGCCCAAGCAGGACTAAAGCACCCCCTCTGATCAAATGACTGTTCGGAGCTCTGACCCAGGAGTAAGTACAACTCTTTGTTTATTAGGGGTTTTCAAATAATCAGGTATTTTATTGCAAAAGAATTTTCAAAGAATAAAATTTACAAAAATGGGTTTTACAAAGCTGGAAAATCAAAGATGGAAAGTCTTTTCCATTTCAAAATCATTTTCTTAAAATCAAAGAAATCAAGTTCCAATATTCTGAGGAAACAATTTTTCTTTTCAAAAATACATTAGAGATGTCGCACTCGTGAGTCGTATATGTAATGCCCGTGTAGTGTATGCAATGTAGATGAAATGCAATCATATCTAAATGCAATGCACCTTAATCTAGTTTAGACCTAGCATATCAGCACATAAACACTTAAGATTCCTTGAGTATGCTAATCACCTTACTAATCCAATCATTATCCAAGGATTTTTAGCTTTGAAATTCTTGATGGCTCATGTTTACAAAATTAAATTTTTTATGAAAATCTTGAAAGAGAGGGGGAGATTTGCAAAAAATATTTTTGAACCATCAATGCTTGTGGTGTGAAATCATGATTCTTGAAAATCGAGGTAGGAAATTCTGAAAATCATCAAAGTTGGAATCATGATTTCTTTTTGAAAACCTAGGTAGGAATTTTGAAAATTTCTAAAATCTGAGAGAAGGTTTTAAAATTGAATCATCAAAGTAGAATTTTTGAAATTCTCTAAAATCTAGGGATAATTTTGGAAGGATTTTGTGAAAGCGAATTTCAAAGCGAATTTTCAAAAAGGGATCTTCTCGGAATTTTCAAAAGACTCGGGTTTTTCAAAGAAGTGCTAGTATTTAAAAAAAAATATCCTCGAATAATGATTGGATATTTGGATAAAGACCATACTACTCTAGAAGAATCTACCATACAAGGTTTGATGATGCCTTCGCATACACGTCCTCATCATCAATTACATTCTCCTAATCGAAGATGAAAATCAAGATCCTAATTGAAGGGTTCTATAGAAACTTTATGCAAAGGCCGGGTTTTAGTCTCAAAAAGGGTCCATCAGCAAGCCAAGGGCTCTATATACCACAAGCGGTTCAAGGGTAACGGTGACCACGTGCTACCAAAACTATTGACAAATAGAGGAAAGAGGGCCCTCTACCCTAAAGGCAATGGTCTCAGGCAGTCATGGTGAAATAACAATGCAAGTGCAAATGCAGGTAGAAACAACATGATTATTGAATTAATAACAAGGATATTCTTTGGTTCAAGTCAAACCCTCGAAGAACAAGAAACCATCGGTTTCATGTTCAAATCCCCAACAGAGTCGCCAGATTGTGGACTACACGGTCCGAGGTCCTGACGCTTTCCCTCGATAGTGTCCCAGGACGGATCCTAAGGAGCAAACTTTAGGGCAAACAAGAACTTCCTCACGCGGTCCAAGAGACAAAGAGTCGCCACCTAATTTTTATCGGGAATTAGGAAACCCAAGTTTGACACACCCAAAATTGAATAAGGTTACTCGCCCTTCATTACTAGAAACTAGGTTCGGGAGAAGAAGCCCAAGCAGGACTAAAGCACCCCTCCTCACTCTACTGAATGGTCGGCCTTGATTCAAATATCCTTGTTCTTAATTCATAATTGGTGTTGTTTCCTCAAACATACTAGATATATATACATGTCAAAAGGGAACATCTAAGGAAAATCATGTCAAGAGATTAAGTCAAGTAGAAGTCGGATGAACATGCAATACAAGAGAGAGATATACTTACAGTGGCTAGTCCTGCCTGGGATCGATGCAAATAAAGGAAACATGTCATGATATGCAAAAAGGAACAGGAAAACTTTCATTGGGTTGACTCAAGCGGAGTCGCAAAAGCAAAAAGAAGTAGAAACGTGTAATGCAATCATGCAACATTCCTAGATAAGATGTCTCTAACAAATAATCATATAAACAGAGACTATCCTAAAGGATTTGTGTCGTTGAAAATAAAGTTGTAAACCTAGAAAAATTCAAAGAGAAGGGATAGAGATAGTGCACGATACATGGGTACTAAGCCACATGGAGATGAGGCAAACTCACAAATCAAAGTCCGGATCCACGACATTCAATTTTCTGCACTAAAACACCAAAGAATACCCAAGCATTGCAAAAACACAAGCAAACATATGACATGCATGAAAAGCAAGTAGAAAATGTCATCAATCAATTTTCCAGATTCAACAACCTCTAATGAATCCTATCAAAGTTGTCTTAAACATAAGCTGGGTTAAAACACTTTTGCAGAAAGTTAGATACATGTCTTAGGGAACTTCTCCAAAAAGTAGAACCTCTTTACCATTTTTGAAGTGAGAGAAATAAGAGGTTTGGGTACAGTTGATCAGGACTGTCCACTGCTCCTGTAAAAATCATAATTAATTCTACAAAAATCAAGTGAAGCACTATTTGGTGTCAAAAGAAAGATATTTCATTTTAGTATAAGATAAAAATAATCCCATGGACATGTCATGATCGTAAGATTTCTGAAAAGTTATTTTAAACTGATTCTGTTATTCTAGAAATTTGGTATTATTTGACAAAAGAATGCAAAACAAAATAGAAGCATAATAGAAATTCATGAATCATGTTAATCACATAGATTTAAACTTTTGATCTCTCATCCAATTATCCTAGATGATTTCTAAACCAAGTTTTATTCATGAATTGTTGTTGAGTGATCAAGGTATGACCATTTTGTATACATAATCTTAATTGTAGTTAAACTTAGAAAATTCCAGAATAGTAGTATCAACTTCAAACGCTTAGAAAATGATCTTAACTCGATCGTATGCTCATGAATTTACATCGGCATATAGATACATGAGTTAGGAATCATCCCCAAAAAGTGGAACATCGATAACTATTATAGATTTTCTGAAATTCAAGCACAAAGAGACTATGTTCAAATCTATCAACCGATTTCTCAACAATTTATAAAAATAGCATATGGATCCTAGAAGTTCTCAAAACGGACTGGATGAAAGCTAATTCATCAAATTTTACCCAAAAAATTTGAAATCTATCAAACTGTAGGTTTTGATGGACCACATCTTATGGACAAAACCAATTTGTTTTGCTGAATTTTCATCTAGTTCATTTTAAAGTGGATGAAAGCTAATTCATCAAATTTTACCCAAAAAATTTGAAATCTATCAAACTGTAGGTTTTGATGGACCACATCTTATGGACAAAACCAATTTGTTTTGCTGAATTTTCATCTAGTTCATTTTAAAGTGTGAGGAAAACATCTTATGTGATGGTTGAAGCTTATTTTGAGAGATCAAACTCATAGATCTACTTGATTAACATAATTCTCAATGAATTTAGCCCTTAAGTTCTATGAAGAACTTTAGATCATGGATCAAAGGGACTTAGAAATATCCTATTGGAGATGAATTTCAATAGGAATTTTAGGTAATAGAAATAATCAAGAGATGGGTATAAACATAGGAATCATCCCTCTCGTAGATCATACTTCTAAACCATCATAGAATTCGAAATAGATACATATATATGATCATGTATGCATGGATTTAAATTAAAGCATAAGAATGAAATCAAAATTGAAAATAAAAATGAAAAACAATCTCTAATTATGAATTATCAATGAAATTCAAAGGAGATTTGGATCTAGCTATGTGAGTGTGTGAAGAACAAGAGATGAAGAAGATGAGTGTTCTACAAATAAGATAAAACTAAGCTAGATCCAAATCTTATAGATCTATATATATAAAATAGGAATTAGAGATGAATTATAGTGTTTACCTCTTGGAGGATTCTCAATTATATAATCAAAGTTGAATTGAAGATCTTCTTCTTCAAGTGTTCTTCAAGCACTCATCCATGGAAGTTGAGGGAGGAAATTGATGTTCAAATTGTGATTTAATTAGTCTATGTTTTTCAAAATTCAATTCATGATTCTCTCTCTAGAATTCTCCTAAATTGAAAGTATATTCAAGGTGTACTTGTATCTCTCTTGTATATTCTAAGTATACTCTCCTATAGGTACTCCAAGATACTTCAAGATACTACTTAGATGATCTCATATGAGATGTATGAGATCTATATATTGAGTTTTGAAGACTTAGCTCTTAAGTTATAGGTTTAAAACATGATTTTTAGAGGTTAAAAGAGGGTTAAAATGGCCATTTCGGTGTCTAAACGAAATTTCAAGGCAATTTCCTCATAGTGGGAGCCTTCTAGAAGGGTTTGGAACTAGAAAAATATGATGGAGAACACTCCCTATAGGTGGCAATTATGGTGGGACCCGCCACCCCACAACCCAAAACCGTCATCCCCTTTTCTTGCTCCTCTGGTCACCCACAAGCCCTATTTCAAATTTCAAGTGCACTGCTTTTCCCGATTTTTGTAAAAATGCTTTTTGGTGTCCGAAATCATCTGTTTACATACCATTGGATAGTTGTTAGGCTGAATTTCAGTATAAAAATATTCCCAAAGGTTTTGAAATAGAAATTGAAGTCTAATTGAAGCCTGGAAGTTCTCCGGAACTTTCGTCGTCTTTTTGAAATCAAACGACGTCTTTTCCAACACAACTTTCAAATGTGCGTCGATTTTGAACTTTTCGTTAAAATTGAATTTCTAGATACCTAGAATACTATGCTCAGAACACTTAATGCTCATATAACCCTAAGTGAATATGAATTTTGAGAGATGATTTTGACAAAACTGGGATTTATGTATGGAAAAGGGCTTTTATGAGTTTAAAGTCACTTTCCAAAGTTTGATCTTTCGATTATGTGGAATCTAGTACCTTCCATGGGGTACTTTTCATCATTGAATCCTCCAAGACATTGTCCACCCTAAATCCTATCAGTGTGGTCAAAATTGGGTGTCTACAGTTTTCCCCTCTTTGGCAGAGCTTGTTGTGAACAACATGAACTGCAAGTGAGTGACAAAGCTTTGAAGGCACCCAATAACCATACTGAGAGGTTTTAGGAAAAAACAATTCGTTAAAAATCATGAAATTATGAAATGCAATAATGCAATGCAATGTTGGGTAGTGGCGGCTAAATCTAAGCTATTGTCGGTCGTGCTCCGCTGGAGCTGCCTACGTATCCTTTCTAGGAACCAGACCAGGATGTAGTTCAAGCGCGCGAGGAGACAGAGAACAACACGGATGAAGTGCTCCTATCCTAGGATGCTGATGTAGTATGAAAATGTGAATGTATACGTGCTAGAGGAATCGTCCTCAAGAGTCCTAGATGCAGAATCTAATGCAAGGGATGCGACAACTCTTTCTCACATACGGTAAAATTTTGTATGATGCTTTCATGATCTGTATATAAAGTAGAGGGTGTCTATATTCTTTGGGATAATCTGTAGAGACTGCGTGATTATAAGCTGAAGCTGAGATTGAGAGATCGTATTTGACGATAAACAGAGGCTACGACTGAAGGATATTCTTTGATGATTTCTGGTACGATTCTCAAATGCAGAGGTCATCTCCTTTCGATGACTTTGAGAGGGCATCTCCAAATGATGACATTCAAAGGTTAAGGGAATTTCCTTATGATGACTTTGTAGAGGGTATTTCCAAACGATAACTTTCTGAGGTAGAGGGAATTTCCTTATGATGACATTGTCGAGGGCGTCTCCTTACGACGACTTTATGATGTAGAGAGTATCTTCTTACGATGACTTTATGAAGTAAATGGCTTTTCCTTACAACGACTTTCTGAAGTAGAGGGCATCTCTATACGACGACTTTCTGAAGTAGAGGGAATTTCCTTATGATGACATTATAGAGGGCGTCTCCTTACGACGACTTACTGATGTAGAGGGTATCTTCTTACGATGACTTTGTCATGTAAAGGGCATCTCCTTACGACGACTTTCTGATGTAGTGGGCATCTCCATACGATGACTTTCTGAAGTCGAGGGCATCTCCTTACGATGACTTTCTGAAGTAGAGGGCATCTCTATACGATGACTTTCAAAAGTAAAGGGCATCTCCACACGACGACTTTCCAATGGTAGAGGGCATCTCCATACGATGGCATTTAAAAGTAAAGGGCATCTCTATACGACGACTTTCTGAAGTAGAGGGCACCCCCATACATTGACTCTGTGAAGTAGAGGTCATCTCCTTATGCTGACTTTGAAGTAGAGGGCATCTCCATATAATGACTTTGTGTAGTAGAGGGCATCTCCATACGATGACTTTGTGAAGTAAAGGGCATCTCCTTACGATGACTTTGTGAAGTAGAGGGCATCTCCATATGATGACTTTCGGATGTAAAGGGAGTCTCTTTACGACGACTTTGTGAAGTAGAGGGCATCTCCTTATGATGACTTTCTGAAGTAGAGGGCATCTCCGTACGACGACTTTGTGAAGTAGACCCTTCCTCTAGAGGTAGTTCTAATGATATCTGAAAGTTTTCTGCTGGGGAGATTCTAGGATTCTGAGATATGAGTAAAAGGCTTCTATTCTGGAGGCTCTGTTGATTCAATCTGAGACTTATCTCGATGGTTTGACCAGCTCAAACATTCTTGCAAATACATTAGGCTTATTCTGACCCTAAACTTCTTGATCACAATTTTGAAGATTCTGTACTCTGATTCATTTTCTGCAAATCCTTTCTAGATGTAATTCTCAAAAGTCTACAAACCCAAATGTCCACTTTCCAGGACAGGCCGTAATCAACCAAAAATAACAGGAGTTCGCTGCAAATCATCAATTCTCAACTATTTTCAAGCTGCGGTTCCCTCGATTCTTCGTATTTGGGGAGTTTTCTTCAACCAAGATTGAAATTCCCAAGGGTCCTTTAGATCAATTTCAACAAGTTTCAAGCATTCTTAAGGCTTATATATCAAAATCGGACCAATCCGAGGTCAAAACTAAGTTCCCGACATCACAATAAAAGACTTGATGACTTTAATGAGCTTCACAAATCTTCAACCAATTTTGGTAGATATTCATGTAAGGCACACTGATCTTTTTCAGCAATGGCTCAACTCATTATTCAAGGCCAGTATTCTGATTAGCATTTTTCCATTAACCACTTGACACCCCATCTTAACTAGGATTAACTGATGCAATAACAGTGTTTGGAACTTCTTCTTGTTTTCACCTTTAGATGCTTTTAGAGTTTTTGAAAATTTTTATTATAGATCACTCTGGACCCACACACTCGAGATCAGGACAGACTAGACGATGATAGACTTGACCATGACAGACATTGACATAGGAAGATAACACTCTTGATACTGAAAGAGAAGTTTGGAGGAGAAAACTTAATTTTCCTTAATCTTAATGTGCGTTAATCATGTTTGACGTAGCTCTTAGCTTTCATGTGAACTTCTCATCTTTTTGTGATAATACTCAGCTGATAAAGTAATGCCTTGAAAATACTCCATATGGATCTCAATCAATCCTTTGCTTTTTCTAAAATGTTCTTTAAATTAGTGCCTTAGCTTATAGAATAAGAGACAATTCATTTCAAATATTTTCAAAGATATACTTGACAGCTCAGGATTTGCTTATAATGTGAAAGGTGGTACATGCAAATGATGTTTGCCCCTAGTTGGCGAGTATAAATGGAAATTTGGGCAAACACAGTTTGCCCCTAGTGTGGCAATGATATCTTGAGGTTCTTGGGCAAACTTTGAAAGTTTTGCCCCTAGTTTGCAAGGGTCAGGGACTGAGAGCCAGGAAAGCTCGCCTACTTATCCCCAAGTGGGAATCAGGTCCAAAGTAGTTCGGCCAAGGTTTGAAGGAAGGTATTTAAAGTGTGGTTGAGTTTTTCAGGAGCAGTGACTAAACCGAGTAGGTTGCCTATGTATCCCCAAGTGGGAATCAGGTCAAGCGTAGTTCTTTGAATGCTGAAGGTTTTGAAAGAACAAGGATTCAAAAATTGGGGGGCTTTTCAAGCCATGTTATTAGACAGACTTTCTGAAGCAAGTCACTTGTAGTAGCATTGAAAGAAATTAAACTACCTCTCCTTTTTCTTTTCTTTTCTTTTTCTTTTCTTTTTGTGTTTTTGATGGTTGATTCTTTTCACCTTTCACTAGCCAATCAATTTAACACCTCTTATCATACATCATACATGTTTTCGGAGCAAGACTAGCCCTTCAAATCTTTTGGGCTTATTCAATGAGATTGGAATTCAAAGCTTTGGGACAATTCATGTTCTCAACTTCTCGATCTTCTCCATTTTCATTCCTCTTCTTATCTTTTATTTTCTTTTCTCTCTAAAGTTTTGACTGGCTGGGATCAAGTTCTTGAAAACAACACGCAAAATTTTCTTTTCTTTTCATGCTCTAAATTTTTCCTAGGTGCCCTTTTGGGTTTTCATCCTAGCGAGCTTCTTCTTTTCTTTTTCTTTTTTCTTCTTTTTCTTTTGTGCTCTAACTTTTGCGTAAGCACCCTTTCGGATTTTCATCCTAGCGATCTTCTTCTTTTTCTTTTTTCTTTTTGAGAGAAGTAGTTCATTCGAAATATTTGGCTACCATCAAGGACAAAGTGTACATGACTTGCAGGTTTGACAGGTTTGAATGACTCATTTTTCTGGGCTCAATAGTTTGAAATGGAAATATCAGGGATTTAAGCTAGTCCCAAGTTACTATCAATCATATATTTTCAAGATTTAAGCAAAAGCATCTCAAGGTACTTTAAAGTAAAACTAATCAATTCTTAGCTTTCTTCGGTGTCAGCACAAAATCAACTTTGTTCCTTTCAGGATTCTTTTCAATGCAAAAATTTATCAGCAAAGTATTTTTCACAATAATCAGAGAAACGACACTTTCAGCTTAGAGATTCATTCATTCATGACAAGGCGCATTAGATCAATAAAATCAAGATTTTACTTCGACAGTACTTGACATAGACTCAAACATAACTTGACGATAGACAGACTTGACAACAAAACTCAAAACTGACTCGACTTGATCTCAAGTGGAGCGTCACTATGATTTACTTATTATATATATATAAATATTTTTTTCTTATAACATCCATTCGACTTCAATAGCAATAGTTCCAAACACCATCATATCACCACCTCCTTTTAGGCTTTTTGAAGTTCTTCATTCCTCAATAAAGGCTCAAATTCTTTGGCTAATTCTTTAGGCCCATACTTATTGTCTTCAAGGCACCCATCCTCTTCCTTGGCAGATTGCATCATCTCCCCAAGACCAGGCAAAATTATATGGGATACTGGCAGCTCTAATGGTGAGATGTAAATTCCTGGGTCATAGTGTACAGACCCTATCTCAAGAGAATTGATATTCTATGGCGGTGGGGGAGCGATGACACCTTTTTCAATCAAGTTTTGAATTTCATGCCTGAGCCTCCAACATCTATCTGTGCTATGCCCACATTCTTGTTGAAAATCACAGTACAAATGGGTCCTGAATTTTTACGTAAGTGGATCTGGCTCTGGCCTGGGTTCTAATTTCTCCAAGTACCCTTTTTCTAGCATCTTCTCAAGTGCAGTGCTCAAGGACATTCCCAATTCAGAAAATTCCCTTTTCTCTCTTAACTGCCCCTGGTTCTGTCTTCCTCTTGCCGTAGTAATACTTTGACATTCTTTCTGAAAAGGCTGAGGAGATAATGCATTGATGTCAGTGGACTTTTGATAGACTAGCCTTCGATTTCTCGTGTTCTCTTTCTTGATTGTCCCATCCTTGATTGCATCTTCGACGAGTGTACCTATGCAAACAATTGTTCAAATGTTATGATAGACTAGAATTAAAGCTTTTCAAGATATTTAGGCTGCAGGTTCTTAATGATCATCCGGACTTGCTCTTTCTCAGTAGGCTTCCTCGTCATCTAAGCAGCCTTTGCCCTCCAATAAGTAAGGAACCCTACGAAGGATTCCTCACACTCTTGCCTAGTGGTTTCCAGATCTCTTGTAGTAACATTGAATGACTAATTGTATGAGTATTGAGCCATAAATGCTTTAGCCAGGGCTTCCTAATCTTTAGCCACAACTGATTCTAAGGTGAGAAACCATGACAGTGCTGCTCCACTTAGAGTTCTTTGAAATAGCATTGCAAAAAAGTCAGACCCAATGCCCATGGGATGTAAGACTCCCACATAAAGCCTTAGATGACTCTTTGGGTTTCCAGTTCCGTCAAAGAATTCGATATGAGGCATTTTGAAATTATCAGGGAGTTTTGCTTTTGGAGCATCCCACAAACCTTCTATATCGAACAGATATTCATCAACCCCTTTGCTCTTCCTGATCACACTCTTTAGCTTATCGATCTTAGCCAACTTATCCTGAGTTTCCTGATCTAGCTGAACCTTTGGTTGAATTGTCTCCCCAGAGTCTTCTTCTTCATGATGCACCGGAGGTGGTGGCGGTGGCAGATTAGTCAACTGCTCAATTATTCTCATCATGGTAGCAGGTTGTTCCCGATTCTGTTCTCTGCTCTGATCCAACGCAGTCTGCATTACGGCTAGTCTGACTTCCATATTAGCTTCGTATGCCATATTCTCAACCCTAGTTGACTCGACTATTCCTTCTTCAAACCCTGATCTAATCAAATGACTGTTCGGAGCTCTAACCCAGGAGGAAGTACAACTCTTTGTTTATTAGGGGTTTTCAAATAATTAGGTATTTTATTACAAAATAATTTTCAAAGAATGATATTTACAAAAATGGGTTTTACAAAGTTGGAAAATCAAAGATGGAAAGTCTTTTCCCTTTCAAAATCATTTTCTTAAAATCAAAGAAATCAAGTTCCAATATTCTGAGGAAAACAAATTTTTTTTTTGAGAATATATTAGAGATGTCGCACTCATGAGTCGTATATGCAATGCCCGTGTAGTGTATGCAATGTAGATGAAATGCAATCATATCTAAATGCAATGCACCTTAATCTAGCTTAGACCTAGCATATCAGCACATAAACACATAAGATTCCTTGAGTATGCTAATTACCTTACTAATCCAATCATTATCCAAGAATTTTTAGCTTTGAAATTCTTGATGGCTCATGTTTACAAAATTGAATTTTTTACGAAAATCTTGAAAGAGAGGGGGATATTTGCAAAAAAAATATTTTTGAACCATCAATGCTTGTGGTGTGAAATCATGATTCTTGAAAATCGAGGTAGAAAATTCTGAAAATCATCAAAGTTGGAATCATGATTTGTTTTTGAAAACCAAGGTAGGAATTTTGAAATTTTCTAAAATCTGAGAGGAGGTTTTAAAATTGAATCATCAAAGTAGAAATTTTGAAATTCTCTAAAATCTAGGGATAATTTTGGAAGGGTTTTGTGAAAGCGAATTATCAAAAAGGGATATTCCCGGAATTTTCAAAAGACTCGGGTTTTTCAAAGAAGTACTTATATTTTCAAAATAAAAAAAATTATCATCCAAGAATGATTGGATGTCTGGATAAAGACCATACTACTCTAGAATAATCTACCATACAAGGTTTGATGATGCCTTCACATACACGTCCTCATCACCCACATAATCCCTTACGGGCAAATGCAAATAATTCATCACATTGTCCTAATCGAAGATGAAAATCAAGATCCTAATTGAAGGGTTCTATAGAAACTTTATGCAAAGGCCGGGTTTTAGTCTCAAAAAGGGTCCATCAGCAAGCCAAGGGCTCTATATACCACAAGCGGTTCAAGGGTAACGGTGACCACGTGCTACCAAAACTATTGACAAATAGAGGAAAGAGGGCCCTCTACCCTAAAGGCAATGGTCTCAGGCAATCACGGACAACAATGCAAGTGCAAATGTAGGCAGAAACAACACGATTATTGAATTAATAACAAGGATATTCTTTCGCTCAAGTCAAACCCTCGAAGAACAAGAAACCATCAGTTTCATGTTCAAATCCCTAGCAGAGTCGCTAGATTGTGAACCACACGGTCTGAGGTCTTGGCTCTTTCCCTCGATAGTGTCCCGGGACAGATCCCAAGGAGCACACTTCAGGGATAACTAGAACTTCCTCACGCGGTCCTAGAGACAAAGAGTCGCCACCTAATTTTTATCGGGAATTAGGAAACCCAAGTTTAACTCACCCAAAATTGAATAAGGTTACTCTCCCTTCATTACCAGAAACTAGGTTTGGGGGTCATGGAGCCCAAGTAGGACTTAAGCACCCCTTCCTCGCCCTACCAAATGGTAAGCCTTGATTCAAATATCCTTATTCTTAATTCATAATTGGTGTTGTTTCCTCAAACATACTAGATATATAAACGTGTCAAAAGGGAACATCTAAGGAAAATCATGTCAAGAGATTAAGTCAAGTAGAAGTCAGATGCACATGCAATACAAGAGAGAGGTATACTTACAGTGGCGAGTCCCGCCTGGAACCGATGCAAATAAAGGAAACATGTCATGATATGCCAAAAGGAACAAGAAGACTTACATTGGGTTGACTCAAGCAGAGTCGCAAAAGCAAAAAGAAGTAGAAACATGTAATGCAATCATGCAACATTCCTAGATAACATGTCTCTAACAAACAATCATATAAACGGAGACTATCCTAACGGATTTGTGTCATTGAAAATAAAGTTGTAAACCTAGAAAAGTTCTAAGAGAAGGGATAGAGATAATACACGATACATGAGCACTAAGCCACATGGAGACGAGGCAAACTCATAAATCGAAGTCCGGATCCACGTTATTCAATTCTCTGCACTAAAGCACCAAAGAATACCCAAGCATTGCAAAAACACAAGCAAACATATGACATGCATGAAAAGCAAGTAGAAAATGTCATCAATCAAATTTCCAAATTCAGCAACCTTTAATGAATTCTATCAAAAGTGGTCTTAAACATAAGCTGGGTTGAAACCCTTTTACAGAAAGTTTGATACATGTCTTAGGGAACTTCTCCAAAAAGTAGAACCTCTTTGCCCTTTTTGAAGTGAGAGAAATAAGAGTTTTTGGGAACAGTGGATCAGGATTGTCCACTGCTCTTGTAAAAATCATAATTAATTCTACAAAAATCATGTGAAGCTCTATTTGGTGTCAGAAGAAAGCTATTTCATTTTAGTATAAGATAAAAATAATCCCATGGACATGTCATGATCGTAAGGTTTCTAAAAAATTATTTTAAACAGACTCTGTTATTCTAGAAATTTGGTATCATTTAACAAAAGAATGCAAAACAAAATAGAAGCATAATAGAAATTCATGAATCATGTTAATCAAGTAGATTTAAACTTTTGATCTCTCATCTAATTACCCTAGATGATTTCTAAACCAAGTTTTATTCATCAATTGTTGTTGAGTGATCAAGGTATGACCATTTTGTATACATAATCATAATTGTAGTTAAACTTAGAAAATTCCAGAATAGTAGGATCAACTTCAAACGCTTAGAAACGATCTTAACTCGATCGTATGCTCATGATTTTACATTGGCATATAGATACATGAGTTAGGAAACATCCCCAAAAGCAGAACATTGATAACTATGATAGATTTATTTAAATTCAAGCAAAAGCAGAACATTGATAACTATGATAGATTTATTTAAATTCAAGCACAAAGAGACTATGTTCAAATCTGTCAACCGATTTCTCAACAATTTATAAAAATAGCGTATGGATCCTAGAAGCTCTCAAAAAGGACCGGATGAAAGCTAATTCATCGAAGTTTACCCAAAAAATTTGAAATCCATTAAACTATGGATTTTGATGGACCAAATCTTATGGACAAAACCAATCTGTTTTGCTGAATTGTCATCTAGTTCATTTCAAAGTGTGAGGAAAACATCTTATGTGATGGTTGAAGCTTATTTTGAGAGATCAAACTCATAGATCTACTTGATTAACATAATTTCCAATCAATTTAGCCCTCAAGTTCTATAACGAACTTTTGATCATGGATCAAAGGGACTTACAAATATCCTATTGGAGATGAATTTTAATAGGAATTCTAGGTAATTGAAATAATCAAGAGATGGGTATGAACATAGGAATCATCCCTCTCATAGATCATACTTCTAAACCATCATAGAATTCAAAATAGATACATATATATGATCATGTATGCATGGATTTAAATTAAAACATAAGAATGAAGCAAAATTGAAAATCAAAGTGAAAAACAATCTCAAATTATGAATTATCAATGAAAATCAAAGGAGATTTGGATCTAGCTATGTGAGTGTGTGTAGAACAAGAGATGAAGAAGATGAGTGTTCTACAAATAAAATAAAACTAAGCTAGATCCAAATCTTATAGATCTATATATATATATATAAAATAAGAATTAAAGATGAATTATAGTGTTTACCTCTTGGAGGATTCTCAATTATATAATCAAAGTTAAATTGAAGATCTTTTTCTTCAAGTGTTCTTCAAGCACTCATCCATGGAAGTTGAGGGAAGCAATTGATGTTCAAATTGTGATCTAATTAGTCTTAGTTTTTCAAAATTCAATTCATGATTCCCTCTCTAGAATTCTCCTAAATTGAAAGTATATTCAAGGTGTACTTGTATCTCTCTTGTATATTCTAAGTAAACTCTCCTATAGGTAGTCCAAGATACTTTAAGATACTACTTAGATGATCTCATATGAGATGTATGAGATATATATAGAGTTTTAAAGACTTAGCTCTTAAGTTACAGGGTTAAAACATGATTTTTAGAGCTTAAAAGAGGGTTAAAATGGCCATTTCGGCGTCTAAGCAAAATGTCCAGGCAATTTCCTTGCAGTGGGAGCCTTCTAGAAGGGTCTGGAACTAGAAAAACACGATGGAGAACACTCCCTATAGGTGGAGGTTATGGTGGGACTCGGTACCCCACAACCCAAAACCGCCATCCCCTTTTCTTGCTCCTCTGGTCACCCACAAGCCCTGTTTCAAATTTCAAGTGCACTGCTTTTCTAGATTTTTGTAAAAATACTTTTTAGTGTCCGAAATCGTCTATTTATGTACCATTGGAAAGCTCTCAGGATGGATTTCAGTATAAAAATATTCCCCGAGGTTTTGAAATAGAAATTGAAGTCCAATTGTAGCCTGGGTGTCCTCCAAAACTTTCGTCGTCTTTTTGAAATCAAACGACATCTTTTCCAACATAACTTTCAAATGTGCGACGATTTCAAAGTTTTCTTTGAAATTGAATTTCTAGATACCTAGAATACTGTGTTTAAAACACTTAATATTCATATAACCCTGAGTGAATATGAATTCTGAGAGATAATTTTGACAAAATCGGGATTTATGTTTGGAAAAGGGCTTTTTTGAGCTTGAAGTCACTTTTTGAAGTTTGATCTTTTGATTGTGTGGAATCCAGTACCTTCCACAGGATACGTTTCATCATCGAATTCTCCAAGTCATTGTCCACCCTAAATCATTTCAGTGTGGTCAAAATTGGGTGTCTATAAAGGGTGCCCACTTTTTATTTCTTCAGTTTAATAGAGAGATGAAGAGAGTTTTGTTTGATTTTGTAGGTTTATGCCTAGGATATTGCTTTAGTTTGAAGTTTTTGAAGTTCAATACAAGTTTTGTTCGTTCCAGGTTTTTATGTTAGTGTTATTCATATTCTGCTTGTATTTTTAGTATTGTTAATTAGATTGGATCACAGTTTTACATGCTAGTTTCCTTTAAATCTTTAGTTTTAATAGTTTGCATGATTAAAACACAACCAAACAGACCGTTAATGTTTTTGTACATTAAAAACCATTCTGTTGCGTCTCAGACCATGTCTGAGTAGACTCAGAGTTGGGAGATCACAATGAAATAGTGATCTCTAGCCTCTGCCATGCAAACTGTAGAAATCTTGTGTTCAATCGATCGAAGTTAGTTCGATCGATCTAACCAGAGTTATAGTCAATCGATCGAAGACATTTCAATCGATTGAGAGATGATGATGCTCGATCGATCAAGAGCGCGTCGATTGATCGAACTGTCAGATTCTTGAGATGATCTTTTACAGTATTCCTAGACTTTCAATTTTTGAAATATGTTATCAAACTGTCCCCATACGCTCAATTTGTCAAAACAGTTTCTTAACTTTAAGCTTTAAGGCATTTTTCTTCAATAACTTTTGCAAACCACTTTGAATGCTTACACCATTCATAGTGCGAGTCTTAATTATTGTTTTAAACTGCCTTCAAGTATTTTATACCAATTGTGATGATATAGTTCCGGTCACGAATGGGCTATTGATTCCTTATCTTTAGAAAATACGGAATATTGTAGATGGATGTACTCCATCGAGCATTAATGAAACTGCATGGTAGATGATTCGATCACTGCGGAGTCGTGTGATCCCAATGCTTCCCTTTTATAAAGTAAAAATCATTTTAAATATCGCTTTAGTTAGTTAGTTAATTACTGGTTTAATTTAGTTGCTTTACTTTAATAGTTGTTAATTGTGAACTTCATGTTCTACACCTTATTTAAAGTTTGAATTTTTAATTTCCTTTTTGAGTTTAGTCTAAGCAAGTAACTTTAAACCTTCTCTGTGTGATCGACCTGGTCTTACCAGAATACTACTTGCACATCCACCTACACTTGGGTGTTGCACAAGAAGCGCACAAATTATTTTTGTGTCAAGTTTTTGGCACCGTTGCCGGGGAAGGTGACTAGTTATTACTTAGTTTACCTCACTCTTTCTTTATCCATTTCTGTTCTCTTTTTCTTTTAAGTCCGTTAGATAAAAATCTTCTTAGATCTACCCCTTATATGTTCAATAACTCCATTGAGGGTATTTTTGAAAATCCACTCTATTCATCTGACTCCTCTAGCTCTATCAATCCCGTAGCCACACCTACAGAATCAATGGCTGACATCGAAAGTGAAAATGGTGAGAAAAGGATTGAGCCCATTGACGATTCTTTGCGTCCCTTGCGCGATCTTATGTAACCTACCCATGCACCTACACCTTATATTCTCATTCCCCCACATGCAGGCAAATTTTAATTTCACAACGGAATGAATCAACTCCTTTCAACCTTTCATGGAATGGAGAGCGAGAAGGCATATCTGCATGTCAAGGACTTCGAGGACGTTTGAACCCAAAACTGTCCGGTGGATGTGATACGCTTGATGCTTTTTCCTTTCACATTGAAGGACAAAGATAAACAATGGCTATTATCTCTCAAGCCAAATTCTATCTTCACATGGCATGCGATGAACACTGCATTCTTAAAGAAGTTTTTCCCACATCGCATGACCACTGAACTTAAACATCAAATAAACTCTTACAAACAAAAGAACAATGAAACCTTCACTCAAACATGAGAGCATTTTAAAGATTTGCTTCTCTCATGCCCACATCATGGCTATGAGATGTGGTGAACAATTAGCTTCTTTTATAAAGGACTTAATGGTGAAACAAAAAAATTAGTTGAAACCATGAGCGTAGGTGCATTTCTTAGCAAGAACACCGAAGAGGCTGAAGCCCACTTCGAGTTGTTGGCCGAACATGCTCACGAATGGTCTAACCCTAAAGATGTCTCATGCACACAACCATTAGGTGGAGAGGAGAAAAGCATATATTAGTTAAAAACTAAAGTTAATCTAATGACAAAGTATGAATAGATAGCGAGAAAGGTAGAAGAGTTAGGGGTAAAAGGAGAGAGTTCTAGGCAGGTTTTGCCTGAAGAACCATGCGGCCCATGCAATATGTTGGGACATGCGACTCAATACTGACCCAATGTGCAGTATTTTCCATAACAAGCCCTTATAGAGATGAATGCCATGCAAGGGTATAGAGGGGCGAGGAATTCCTATAATAATAATAACAATCGATGGAATCACTCCAGTTTTAATTCAAGAAATGATATTGGGACCCCAAATCAATATCAACAACCCTATAATAATAACCAATATCAAGTGCAACACAATAGGTCGTCCCAACAATTCAATCAAAATAAATCTAATAACTATAATCAAGCTCAACCCTCTAATAATCAATAATCTAATGTGTACGTACCACCGCACAAAAAGGTGCAAGAAGAGGATCCACTCTCTAATGCAAACTTAATGCAACAATTAATTCAAATGATGAGCAAGATGTCTGCGACAAGAGGGAATGGAAGGAACATTTCCTTCCCAACCACTTCCAAATCCTTAGGGATAAATTAATGGTCCCAATAATGAAGAACATGCTAAAGTTGTGACTACTCTGAGAAGCGGCAAGATTATAGGGCAAAATATGCCTCTTTCTACACTTGAAGAGTATGAAGAGGATGAAGTGGTAAATAGAGAGCAACGATTAACTAAGGAAGATGAGCCATTTACTAATAACGAAACTTTAGAGTTAACTGGTGAAGCTCCTAGAGAAGTAGAAGAAGTTGAGAGAAGGACTGGAAAGGAGCCCGTTAATGATGAATTACCAAAATACCCTTTTCCCGCGCCCTATTCTCAAAGGCTAAAGAAACCCAAAAACGAGTTAAAGAATCAGGAGTTCTTAGAACTATTTCAACAAGTTAAAATTAGCCTTCCACTCCTTGATGCAATCAAAAAAGTACCGGCATCTGTTAAATATCTAAAAGATTTATGCACGATCAAGAGGCAGCAGAGTGTGAAAAAACACGCCTATGTCGCTTGCCAAGCAAGCACAATTATCCAAAATGAATTGCCCCCGAATCTCAAAGATCCCGGTAGTCCCACTATCTTATGCCAAATTGGAAATCAACGAATAGACAACGTACTCCTTAATCTAGGAGCGAGTGTACACCTACTGCCATACTCAGTTTATAAACAACTAGGGTTGGGTGAACTCAAACCTACTAGAGTTGTAATACAAGTGGCGGATAGGTTGGTGAAATACCCAAAAGGGGTATTGGAGGATGTCCTCGTGCAAATAGACTCGTTTATCTTCCCGGTCGATTTTGTAATCTTAGACACTGAACCTATGTCAACCCATGTGCACAAATCCCGGTGATCTTCGGACGTCCATTCCTCAACACAATCGATGCCACAATAAAAATAAGAAGTGGTATAACTAGTATCGTATTCGGGAATATGACTTCAAATGTAAAAATCTTTTCAACTCCCCGACCTGAAGAATACGAGGATGAGGAAGAAGTAAACCTCATCGAGACTGTTATAGAAGATGTGGCTGATTTTGTCGACTACAAAGATCCTTTGGAAGTGGTTGTGTCATAATTTGATGCTGTCTATCTACCTAAAAACTCTACTCCACTAGATGCCGACTTAAATCAAACTTGCCTCATGATGGACATAATAGAGGAGGATAGAGCTGAATGCATGTGGGTAACACCATATGAACCGTTGCCTCCAAAAACAAAATTAGTTATGCCCTCAAATTTCCAATTTCCTGACTTGGAATTAAAGGAGCTTCCTAAGGAGCTCAGATATGCTTTCCTAGGGGTTGAAAAGATGTACCCTGTTATCATATCATCTACTTTAAGTATTGAGCAAGAGGGTAAACTAATTCAAATGCTGAAATAACATAAGGGAGCATTGGGATGGACTGTTGCTGACCTTAAAGGCACAAGTCCGTCCATTTACACCCATAAAATTTATTTAGAGGAAGACACTAAACTATCATGACAAATGCAGAGGCGTCTGAATCCCAACATGCAAGAAGTGCTTAAAAAGGAAGCTTTACAATTACTTGATGTTAGGATCGTATATCCAATCTCTGACAGTCCTTGGGTTAGTCCAACCCAGGTGGTAGTAAAGAAGGCAGGCATAACTGTCATTCCGAATAGTAACGAAGAGTTAGTACCGACATGCGTCCCCATCGGTTGGTGGATGTGCATAGATTACTAAAAATTGAACACTGTGACCCAGAAAGACCATTTTCCTTTACCATTCATGAACCAAATACTAGAGCGCGTGGCGAGTCACAACTACTACTGCTTTTTAGATGGATATAGTGGTTATAATTAGATTAAAATCACTCCTAAAGATCAGGAGAAAATGAATTTTACGTGTCCTTTCAGTACCTTCACCTAGCGTCGCATGCCTTTTGCCTGTGTAATGCACCTGCTACTTTCCAGTGGTGCATGTTAAGTATCTTCAGTGACATGGTCGAATAAATACTCAAAGTCTTCATGAAAGATTTCTTTGTGTTCGGCCATAACTTTGACAACTGTCTGAAAACCTTGAACAAGTATTAGCATGATGTGAGGACAAATACCTAGTGTTGAATTGGGAAAAGTGTCACTTCATGGTGACCAAGCGAATAGTCCTCAGCCATATAATCTTCGATGAAGGTATCTAAGTGGATAAGGCCAAAATCAACATTATCTCAAATTTACCTGTCCCCTGTATAGTTAAAGTCATCCATTCTTTCTTGGGCATGCAAGATTCTATCATCGATTCATTCAGAATTTCAGTGCAATCTCTCAACCACTATGTCAACTGCTCGTTAAAGACACACCATTTGAGTGATCGGAAAGTTATCAAAAAACTTTTGATGCACTTAAAGAGCTCCTTACCTCTGCACCAATAATACAGGTACCCGACTAGAGTTTGCCTTTCGAATTGATATGCGATGCTAGTGACTACGCTATTGGCGTAGTTCTAGGACAGAGGAAGGACAATAAGCCTTACATTATTTACTATGCCAGTCAAACATTGAATGAAGCTTAAATGAATTATATAACTATCGAAAAAGAGTTGCTGGCTATAGTTTTTTCCTTGGGCAAATTTATCTCTTATTTGATAGGGTCACCAATTGTCTATTTTACAGACCACTCCGCCCACAAATACTTGTTATCCAAGAAAGGTGCAAAATAAAGGCTTATTCACTGGATTCTCCTACTCCAAGAGTTTGATCTTATAATCAAAGATAAGAAGGGAGTAGAGAATGTGGTCACAGATCATTTATCTCGATTAACTTTTGTTGACAACACTGAACCGCAACCTATCAAGGCTGAATTCCTAGATGAGCAACTAATAGCTATGTCCGCTCTACCATGGTATGCGGATATCATAAACTATCTAGTCACCGGAGAAATCCCTGGGCATTGGTCAAATTAGGATAGGAAAAGATTTCTCTTGTTCGCGCATCACTTTTTCTTCGATGACTAGTACCTATTTAAATAGTGCGCTGATCAAGTCATCAGACATTGCGTTCCGAATGAGGATATAACTGTAATCCTGGCCTTATGCCATTCCGAAGCCTGCGGTGGCCAATTCGCTTCACAGAAGACCGCACAATAAGTCTTACAAAGCAGTTTCTACTGGCCCACCGTGTTTAAAGAAGCCTACTCCTTCTGCAAAGCATGCCAACGTTGTCAAAAGTTAGGCACAATTTCAAAATACAACTCTACGCCTTTGACTCCTATTATCATAATTGAAATATTTGATTATTGGGGCATAGATTTATGGGCCCAAATCGAATAATTACGAGTACATACTTCTAGTTGTGGAATACGTCTCGAAATGGGTGGAGGTAATACTGACAAGACAAAATGACCACAGAACAGTAATGTCATTTCTAAAAGAAAATATTCTGTCACATTTCGAAACCCCGAGAGCATTAATAAGTGACCAAGGCAAACACTTCTATAATCGGCCCTTGGAGTCACTCCTTAAGAAGTATGGGGTCAATCACAAAATTGCCTTAGCCTACCACCCACAGACTAATGGGCAAGCGGAGTTGGAAAATCGAGAAATATAACACATTCTCAAAAAAATGGTTAGCTCAAATAGGAAAGATTGGGCGTACAAGTTGACTGATGCTTTATGGGCATATCGTACTGTATTTAAAACAAATATGGAAATGTCCCTATACAGGTTAGTGTATGGAAAAGCATGTCACCTCCCTGTCGAGATCGAACATAAGCATATTGGGTGACACGCTCGCTAAACTTCAATATTAAAGAGGGAGGTCAACTTAGAAAACTTTAACTTGCAGAGCTTGAGGAAATCCGTAGAGATGCATATGACTCTACGAAGTTATAGGAGAGGTTGAAGGCTCACCATGATCAAACTATCTTTCAAAAAACATTCGAGTCGGTGCAAAAAGTCCTACTATATGACTCTCGCCTTCACCTTTTCCCAGGAAAGCTCCAATCCTGGTGGACTGGTCCATTCATCGTTAAATTCGTCTTTCTAAATTGGGCCGTTGAGCTAATAAATCCCCAGAACGATGAGAGCTTCAAGGTCAATGGCCAAAGGTTAAAGCTATTCTTGGAAAACTTCCAACCAGAAGTTGAGCACATCCACCTAGATTAGCCCAACTACTCATCTATCTAAAATATCAAAGAGAGTCCTCAACCTGTTGCAATCTTTTCGTTTCATGCATCTTGTTTATTTTCTTTGATTCCTGTTTTACTTTTTGTTTCTTTTATGAGTGCGACTTCGATTTTAATCCACTATTCCATAGTATCTCTCTCCTCTGCAGGCTTTAAAAAATGAGAAATGATGATGATACAAGATCATTGTATTCAATAGGCTTATGGGCTGATTCTGAGTACCAGAACCCCTCCTAGACTACTGAAGAGATTGGATTCTGCCTTTCACCATATTAAAGGCCAGGGATAAATTATGTAATTGACCTATCCTAAGGGTACATCACCTACCCGCCAGCCCTTCTTGCCATCAATCCTTTTGAAAACATGGACTTTTCTGCTGGTGTGGAAGAAGAAGAGGAATGGTACTTTGTTAGTGAGGTAGACGATGAACTCATGCATCTGTGGGAGAATGATGAGATGTGGGAACCGTGGGATTTGAATGATTTGCAAGATGTTATGCCTGAATGCCATAATGCTGTCTTCTTGTTTGTGGGTGACTTCATCATTATTGAATTGGTTCCGTACATCTATGTGCACGTAAGCTATTTGTTGTTCAGGCTTCAGTGCCCCCTACCTGTTAGTGCACATGGTTCTGTCATGCCAATAGTGAGGTTGAATCCTTGTCATATTTCATTTTATTTCCATTTTTCTATGTTTGTTCCATTCATTTGATTCCTTTATTTTATTTCCTTCATTGCTTTATTCTAATTTAAATTCTGTCCATGTTTTTGTCTTTATGTCTTTGTCTCGGAATTTCATTATGAATCATAATCTACCACCAGTATTCCTTCCACACATGCTATTTTATGGGCCTCCCGTGAGGTCCCCTGGCACCTCGCCATAGGAGGGAGAACTACTAAGGAATATACTCCATTAACTATGTCTCTAGTTGGATGGCCACGATCACCTCTCGTGAGCGCAATCAATTCTGTGGGGATTCCATACTTGCTCGATGATATCCTAGAAGTTTCAGACTATTCTGGGAACGTGAATTTGCAAGTTTGGACTCCAACATAGAAGATTCGGCGGAGTATGAAACAAGTGTGGAAGATGATGTTTTCATGCTCGACAATTAGTGGTCCACTTCAGTTTGTGTTTATTCATTTGGTCAATCTTCTAGCAATTGAAGTGTAATCCTAGACAAAGCATTGTTATTTTTAGTTTTAGTTTTAGTTCTTTTTCATTGTAATAAGGTGTAAGCACCAATTTTGGGGGAATAATTTTGCAAATGAATGCTATACAAATTTATATTTATGAAATTTGCAATTACATATCACAATGATGACAAATTTTGGCTTACATACTCTGTGTTAAACTGCTACCATGGTAGATCAATTTTTGTCAATTGAGGGTACACAAGTATTCTGTCTAAAGGGTACCTAGAAATATTGTGGTCAGTCAATCAAACACTTCTCGATTGATCGAGGTCTTTACATTCTTAAGCACTTGAATAAGTCTCAAGCGAACGCACGTTCGATTGCTCGAACTATCTCGATCGCTCGAGACTTCTTTTTAAACGAGGCGTCCCCAATACTCTTCTTTAGTCTTTCTTTCTCCCTCACATGCTCAAGCACTCTAGCACAGAGAGACTCGGGGAAATTCTGTCCTCCCCCACTTATACATGTCATTTGGAGGTCGTTGAGCAATCCCTCCACATCATCACCATCACCTTATCTCCTCCTCACTGCGCGCGAACCAAGGTAAGGTCCCTCAGACCATTTTTATTCCCTTTTAGTTCAAAAATAGGAGGGGTGACCCCCATTAGTCCTAAGACCAATTAATTAACATCTTGGTTGTATTTTTCTTGTTTTCTTTTTGTTTCTACGTTTCCTTTTAATCTCTACGTAACCTTTGTGCTCGATCAATCGAGATGGGCTCAAGCACTCAAGCTTGGCCCTGTTTTGATCGCTCGAACAAGCTCGATCGATCAAACTTCATGTAGAAGGCAGTTTCTTTTTCTTTTTACCCTGTTTTGATTACTTACTTCTATTTCTCCATTTTAGGTCCCTCGCCATGAATTCTATCATGGGGTATCACAAGGCCAAACCCCTCGACCTCACCATTCCCAATCCGGTACCTGCCCACATGTTTTGAAAAATGGAGTATTAAGTCTGGTTCACTCTTTATTTTTAGGAAAGAAAGGTGATGCTTGAGAGGCCACTTGAGTCTACATGGCTATCAGCCCCGTGATTCCTAGCACGGATCAGAGACATGCCCCTCTGGTATAATATATTGATTCAAACTGAAAGGATCAACATTTCTTGGGTTCAGGATGCTTGCGCGACAATGATCAAAGACCATGCCACTGCGTTCACATATCGCTCTTTCTTCTGCGGGTACGAGATCATTTTTAGTCCTGCCACTATAACGCCTGCTTTGGGGGTATCCGAGGTGTCCGATTGCTTTTATCCTTGATTACTAGGAGCCCTAGATATCTCACATCCCTCGTATCTCAAGAGATTACCGATGGGGCCGTTCCCAGGTGGAACGACATTTCATTGATCGAGGATAGACACCTCACCGAGGACTATCATCTCCTCCACCTTGCCCTTTGCAACTATATTCTCATGACATCCTATCATGAGAAATTAGCGCCGTGGTATGTTCACGTTCTCTATGTCATTGGAATCGTCCAACGAGTTTGTCTGCCTTACTTATACATCGACTTCCTGGTCTAGCTGACGCGTTATATTGCCACTAAGCACCATCTGAAGGGCGTTTGGCCTATTCATCGAGTTATTGAGCAGGCTAGATTGCTCCCTTTGGTTACAGATGAGGTTACAGGTACCTTAAGTTGGTTTGGTGAGACAATAACTGGTCGGTCAGACACACAAAAAAGAAAAAGAAAAGGGAAGGAAAAGGAGAAGGTCAGAGCAAAGAAGAGGAGAGGAGGTGGTATGGATACAGAGCGAGCCACTTCTGGGATGCCTTCTGAGGTTGAGGAGCATGATTCTAATGACGAGGTTGATCCTTTCATTCAGGTACAATAGTTTGAGCTGAGATAGAGGACTCAGGCTCAGACCCAAGGAGAGTCGTCATCAATGTCTCTCCAGACTATCCACACTTTGCTCATCAAGGAGAGGGAGGAACAGATATGCCTCGAGGGTAAGGTTGACCACATGACTCCACAGCTGGATGCTCTTTTGGTTCAGTTGGGGGTCGCCCAGTCATTCTACACAGCTTTCCATCCCCTAGCTGGACCACCCACCTCGGTTCCATCTTCATCTATAGCTCAAATGCTGCCTTCTAATCCATCTGCTCCATCTACATCGACGGCTCTGCCTATTATCTCTAAGACTCCACCTCCACTACCTCTGGATGTGTCTATCCCTTCATCCGCTATACCTTCTGACACAACCGTGAGTGACCCGGTGACTGTTCTAGTAGTTGCTGAGGGTGGAGGTGAGGATGCTCCTGCTGCACCTATTGAGATTCCTTATGATACTGCTGATGACGACCCAATCACGGTCGATTAGATTATGATAGTTGAGAGAGTGAGAGCTTTTGTTGTATTTGTTTTCTTTTGTCATCTCTACTCTCTCTCTGGTTATTATCTTTGTATAATTAAACTCAGATCACTGTTTTGTCCTATTATTGTTTTATTTTTCCACTGATTAGTTATGTTGCTATTTATGGATCATGTTTTGTAATTCTATATCTATTGATCCTGGTTGTTCGGAGATTGTATGGTTTAATTACAGGTTGCTATGCTTGCTATTATAATTTGAAAGTAAACTTTTGAGGACATTGTTGTTTTCAGTTGGGGGTAGGATGTAGATAGGTATTCACCTGTACATTTTCATTCTAAGCACTTTGGATAATTTCATTGCAAATATCATACAATTTCAGCATAATTTTGAAAAAAAAAATTATAATAATAAAAGAAATATAATTTTTTTTAAAAATTTTTAAAATTTTTAACTTAAATGATAGAATAACTTTGAACTTTCACTCCTGATTAGTTGTTATTATGCAATGACTCATTCATATTAGTCTCATCCTTTTATGAATTACGTTCACGTGTTTTTCAAGTATCACTAGGGTGATTACATGTGTTGACCCTTCATGTATCCAACATCCATATGCACTAGTTGATAGCTATGTAGAAAATCTAAAAAAATGAGTTAATAAGACTATTGTGTCTAAGGAATGAGTAGTGGAAACTAATGACCCCTGGTGAGTTTTTGATCCGATCATCGTTTCCGAGGGAATTGTCACATAAACTCAAATTTTTTTTCTTGATCATGCTTATTAAATTTGTTGTAATAGTCTCAACTGATTCTTCAATTTTGGCTATTTACTAGAGGAGAACGTTTAGGATTTACCAACTAAACTTAATGAACACCGAAGTGCAAAAACTAAGAAACTAAGAAAATGATTTAAGCCATCGATATCCATTTCGTAACCTATACATATCCCTTTACCTACATTCAAGAAACCATTTTGTTTCTAACCCTACACCGATTTAATATTGCTGATTCTATCATGAAAATACAAACTCCTAATCTTATACCTTGACCCCAATGGACCCCATTGCGCATCTAATATGGGTAAACTGTCAAAGTACGTGATTGGAAGAAAGTGTTTGTGGGTGTTATCGCATAAAAAGAAGTATACAAAGAACGTTTGAATGTGAAGAAGGAGTATATTAAAAAAGAAAAAAGAAAAAAAAGAGAAGAAAAAAAGGGGGATATGAAAAAATGAAGGTTGGTTGGAGAAGTGAAAAGATAAAATGATAATCAGATAGTTTCCATCACTTACTGAGACGCGCATTTTTTCTCTTAGCATCTCTTTTTGCCATATAAAAACCAAAAAATCAAAGTCTTAATGATTCTTAAAGGATTAGTTTGAACATGAACGTGAGAGTTGAGTTATCCACGGTATTTCGCTCCTTTAGTAAGTAGTATTCTATTCATGAGACTATACACTCTAAACGTCCATTTTTCATAGAGTCAAGTATGAAAGCATTAGTATCCACAAATCCACTCTTGTCAAAGCTTTCATGTAAATGTGTGAACATTCTTAAGCAAGTTTTTGTGAGACGTTCCTTTATAAGTATGAAGCAATGTGAGAATTGAGTTGAAACTACAAGTTTTAGGGGTACGATTAGACAACTCTAAACAAAGTTTGATGCATAGCTGTTAACTTTACACAGACACGGATACATGGATGTGATTCATATATTATATCTATCTTGGTGGCATGAGGAGCATGTGAATTTCTTTCATGGTTTTATTGAGATTAATATGTCTTTGTAGAGCTGAGTTAGCAGTTGACCGGGAGGGAGTGTTAGAAGTTGTTCTTTATCTTTTTGAACTTAAATTTACCTCACGAGACAACATTCATCCACTAGGGGGAACTTAGGGGTTTAACGGCTTATTGCATTCGCTAAATGCAACTGCGATTCCTGCGAAAGTGAGTTAGGAAATCTCTTTCTATTTAGGTTGTCTTACTTTTTAGTTTATTTTGTTTTCTTTCAGTCGTTGTATTTTAGTTTATGTTGTTTTTACTATCGCTTTATCGCTAGGGACTAGCAATAAGCTAGTTAGGGTTGTGACAAGCAGGAGTATTTGTAAAATACAACCTTGCTAGAATAAGAAAATAACTACTTTAGTTCACAATCTCCTATTATTTCTGTAATTTGTATTACAATGCCAGTTTATATACAATGTGACAAATCTATGATGAGTTGGATTGTTTTAGCTGTTATTTTGTGCAGATTGTTGTGTTACTATGTGCAAGGATGACTTACATGAGAAAAGGATAAAGCCAAGATGCAAAAGGATCATTTCAAAGCTAAAATGTGAAGTTCAAGCGATCGAAGAGAGCTCAAGCGATTGAGCATTCAAGCGATCGAAGGTCTCTCAAGCGCTCGAATAACTTGAGAGTGCAAGCGATCGAATGGCGTTTGATCCGCTTACGCAGTAGAGATTGATCGTTGTTAACCCTAGCTAGGATTTCTCTATACATATTAGTTGTGCACACGTCCCTAAGGATGCCCACTTTTTATTTCTTCAGTTTAATAGAGTGAGGAAGAGAGTTTTGTTTGATTTTTTAGGTTTATGCCTTGGATATTACTTTAGTTTGATGTTTTTGAAGTTCGATACAAGTTTTGTTCATTCCAGGTTTTTATGATAGTGTTATTCAGATTTGGCTTGTAGTTTTAATAGTGTTAATTAGATTGGATCATAGTTTTACATGCTAGTTTCCTTTGAATCTTTAGTTTTAATAGTTTGCATGATTAAAACACAACCAAACAGACCCTTAATGTTTTCGTACGTTAAAAACCATTCTGTTGTGTCTCAGACCATGTCTGAGTAGACTCAGAGTTGGAAGATCATGATGAAACAGCGACCTCTAGCCTCTTCCATGCAAACTGCAAAAATCCTATGTTCAATCGATCGAAGTTAGTTCGATCGATTGAACTAGAGTTATATTCAAGTGATCGAAGACATTTCGGTCCACTCAGAGATGACAATGCTCGATCGATCGAGAACGCGTTGATCGATCGAACCGTCAGATTCTTGAGATGATCTTTTCCAGTATTCCTAGACTTTCTATTTTCAAAATATGTTATCAAACTGTCCCCATATGCTCAGTTTGTCAAAACAGTTTCTTAACTTTAAGCATTAAGGCATTTTTCTTCAATAACTTTTGCAAACTACTTTGAATGATTACACCTTTCATAGTGCGAGTCTTAACTATTATTTTAAACCACTTTCATGTATTTTATACCAATTGTGATGATATAGTTCTAGTCATGAAAGGGCTTTTGATTCCTTGTCTTTATAAAATATGGAATACTATAGATGGATGTACTCCATAGAGTATTAATGAAACTGCATGGTAGATGGTTTGGTCACTGCGGATTCGTGTGATCCCAATACTTCACTTTTATAAAGTAAAAACCGTTTTAAATATCACTTTAGTTAGTTAGTTAATTACTGGTTTAATTTAGTTGATTTACTTTAGTATTTGTTAATTGTGGAACTTCGTGTTCTACACCTTATTTAAAGTTTGAATTTTTAATTTCCTTTTTGAGTTTAGTCTAAGCAAGTAACTTTAAACCTTTTTTGTGGGATCGACCTAATCTTACCAGAATACTACTTGCACATCCACCTACACTTGGGTGTTGCACAAGAAGCGTACAAATTATTTTTGTGTTAGTAATCGCTCCACTTGTCATGAATGAAATGAAAGACGATTCTGCTTACTCCTCTGTGTCTAGCACTTGTGGATGCACAGATCCCTCCGAGGATCTCCCAATTGAACTTAAACAACTGATTGAAAACCACCTATTTATGAAATTATCGAAGATACTTTATCGATTAAGCTAGGTGAAAAAGATAATCCACAAATTGTGATAATTGGCTGAATGCTTAATAAATAAGAAAAAGAAAAATTATCTCTTTTGTTAAAGAGTTCAAAGATGTTTTTTCTTGGTCTTACGAAGACATGCCTGGTGTCGATCCTGACATTGTCCAACATCATATTCCCCTCCTCCCCAATTATAAACGCATCAAGTAGAAACTAAGGTGCATGAGGCCGGAGTGGACACTCAAGGTCAAAGAAGAGGTAGAGAAGCAGTTCAAGGCAGGATTCATCATTGTCACAGAGTATCCGGAATGGGTTGCCAACATTGTGCCAGTCCCCAAGAAGGATGGAAAAGTTTGTGTGTGTGTTGACTTCCAAGATCTAAACAAAGCCAGTCCAAAGGATGACTTCATACTTCCCCAGATCGATGTTCTAGTAGATAACACTGCGGGTCATGAGCTATTATCATTTATGGATGGTTTCTCAGGGTACAACTAGATTTTAATGGTGCTAGAAGATCAGAAAAAGACGACGTCCACCACACCATGGGGGACTTACTACTATAGGGTAATGCCTTTCGGGCTCAAGAATGCTGGGGCAACTTACCAAAGAGCTGCCACCACTCTGCTGCATAACATGATATATAAAGAAGTTGAGGTGTACGTGGATGACATGATCGTGAAATCCAAGGATAGAGAAGGACACTTGATAACATTAGAGAAATTCTTTGAAAGATTGCGTAAATACAAGATGAGACTGAATCCGAAGAAATGCACTTTCGGTGTGACCTCTGGGAAACTCCTGGGTTTTTTCATCACATAAAGGGGGATAGAGGTCGACCACTCCAAAATCAAGGCAACCGCTCACCCCTTCACTGGAAAGGACTTCTGCTACCCTACTACAAGCAACGGTCAGGGCGCCCATCGACATGGCGAGAAAGCCTAGCAGAACGACTATCCCACACTTGGCCAGGTTCATTCCATTGAGTTTCGGGTTCGGGAATAAGCGGCTTCCCCAACCCCCTCCTCTCACTGCATTGTTACCTCCGTCCTACCAGTAACAGCTTTCAACGATGTAAGAAGACCAACCCTAATTCCATTGGGCAAATGGGTTAGTGTCTTTACCTCGATCTATGAAAAAAGTGCCATCTCCTCGCGCGTGTGCGGGTAGTAAGTACGCGCGGGGGTATATGCATGCGTGTTTTTTGTTAAAAATATGTGCTAATGAATAAATACACAATACGTGTTAGTATCCCAAATGTCACTCCCCCCCTCCGCTTTTTTGGTTTCGGGGGAGTTCCTTGGGGAACTAACACTCTTGTTCCTAATATGAAATGGCACCATCGCAGAATGAGAAGGAAGTACGAGGGTTTCTCGGGAGAATCCAATTCATTAGCCGCTTCATCTTCAAGCTCACAACTATATGTGATCCCTTGTTCTGACTACTGAGGAAAGGAGAGAAGTTCTGATGGGATGACCAATGCCAAGCCACCTTCGATAACATAAAAGCCTACCTTCAAAATCTACCTGTCCTTTTACCACCTACCCCTTATAAGCCCTTGCTTTTTTACCTATCTATCTCTGAAAATGCCATGGGTTGCATGCTAGCCCATGAAGGAGAAGAAAGCCACTCCAAAAAAGCTATATATTACCTTACAAGAGGATGACTGGGTATAAGCTCAACTACTCTACCCTTGAAAAAACATGTTGGGCCTTACTCTGGTGCACTCGCTGATTAAGACACTACATGCTAGCCTTTCCAGTTATGCTCATATTCTACATGGATCCTCTAAAATACCTCCTCTAAAAACCACCGTAACAGGTCGCATATCCCGTTGGTTGCTTCTACTATCTGAATTCGATATCAAATATGAAACAAGCAAGTCAGTAAAAGGGAGAGCTATAGCTGAGCAACTTGCTGAACACGCTATTGGTTCTAAAGAAAGTGGAGACTTTTCGTTCCCAGATGAGAATATCATGGAAGTTAAAGAAGAGCAGTGGAAGTTATACTTCGATGGTACAGCCAACATGAAAGGTTACGGAGTAGGAATGATTCTGGTATCAGCTAATGGGGACCACACCCCGTTGGCAGTCAAGCTCAACTATTACTCCACCAACAATACCGCTGAATATGAGGCCTACATCTTGGGAATGGAAGCATCCATAGAATTAAAGGTTCAAAGATTGGACGTCTTCAGAGATTCAAACCTTATTGTATCACGAGCCAGAGGAGAATGGAAGGTAAAAGAAGAGAAGCTAAAACATTACCACGATAATCTCAATGGACTTAAGAAACACTTCAAGAGTGTAGCATTCTTCTACCTGCCCAGGGAGGAGAACCAATTGGCAGATTCATTGGTTACCTTAGCCTCCATGATCAAAATCCCCATAGGAGTCAAGATGATGCCTCTGGTAATCGAACAACGAAATGAGCCGTCATTCAATAGGATCATCACAATTGAGGAAAAAGAAAAGGAAAACACCATGGTACCAAGATATGTAGGACTTCATAGAAAAGGGATTGTATCCCTAAGAGTCTACTAAGAAGGAAAAAAGAGCAATTCAAAGATTCGCTGGGCAGTTCATCATCTGTGGGGAAAAATTTGTTAAAGAAAGGGTATAACGGTCACAACCTGACTTGCTTGTTCGGAAAAAGTGCCAGAAGGATGATGGAAGAGATAAATGAAGGGGTGTGCGGTCCACACATGAATGGTCATATGCTAGCTAAGAAGATTGTAAGACAAGGGTATTACTGGACAACATTGGAGAAAGATTGCTGTGAATACGTGAGAAGGTGCCACATGTGCCAGATCCATACAAACATGATGCATGTATTGCCATCGTTGCTCTATAGTATGACCTCTCTATGGGCATTCTCGACCTGGGGAATTGATTTCATTGGCGAAATTATTCCAAAAACCTCAAATGGGAATCGATACATTCTGGTGGCCATTGAATACTTCACAAAGTGGGTTGAAGCTGAATCCTACACTAAATTAGGAGCCAAGGAAGTGGTCAAGTTCATCAAGAGGAACCTCATCTATCACTATAGAGTCCCCCATGAGATTATTTCAGACAACAGAAGTTACTTCAAAGCAGAAGTTAGAGATCTATTTGAGGAATACAAAATCACTTATCATAAGTCATCACTGTACAGGCTGCAAACTAATGGGGCAGTTGAAGCTACGAACAAAAATGTCAAGGCCATATTGCACAAATCAGCAAATACTTACAAAGATTGGCATGAGAAGCTACCATTTGCACTTTGGGGATACAGAACTTTGATAAGGACATCTACAGGAGCGACTCCTTTCTCACTGGTATATGGGATGGAAGTAGTGCTCCCCGTTGAGATAGATTTACCATCCTTGCGAGTAATGGCTGAATGTGAGATCTCTGAATCAGACTGGTTGAGGGAAAGATACGAAGAATTGGCACTCATAGATGAAAAGGGCCTTGCAGTGATCGACCATGTCCGAATTTATCAAAGGAGAATAGACTGAGCGTTTAACAAGAAGGTCCATCCGAGGAAGATCGTCAAAGGTGATCTTGTCCTTAAGGAGATACGAGCCACAATTTTTGATCCACTCAAAAAGTTCAAACCCAAATGGGTTGTGCCTTATATTGTCAAAACTATCCTTTTAGGAGGAGCAACCTACCTGATGGACCTCGACAATGTCGAATTTAAAGAGGCAGCCAATCTTGATCGCCTTAAAAAGTACTACGCTTGACTTAACCCCTTTTCTTTCAAGCCAAGCCCTGAACTACGCTCGACCTGATTCCCATTCGGGGATATGTAGGCAACCTCATTGGTTCAGTTGACACCATCATAATTAACCCCTTTTCTTTTAAGCCAAGCCCTAAACAATGCTCGACCAGATTCCCATTCAAGGATACGTTGGCAACCTCATTAGTTTGGTCAATACCATCATAATTAAACTTTCCTCCTTCAAAGCCTAGGCCCAAACTACGTTGGACCTGATCCCCGCTCAGGGGTACATAGGTAGATTTTTAAAAGAAAAGAATGATGGCTCGCTAGGTCGAAAACCCAAAAGGGCACCCAGGTAAAAATTAGAGCTAAATCCAAAGTGAGCAATAACGAAATAGAAAAAAGAGCTCGCTAGGTCACCTCACTAGTGTCTAGGCAAAAATTATGAGCATATGAGAGAAATAAAGTCACGATCCTTACCATAATCTAGAAACCACCCTTCACACTAGGTGTAAACTTCGGCCACTCGCCTCGTTTGCCTAAATCTCTCCTACACTAGGGGCAAACTTCGGTCACCTACCTCGTTTGCCTCATAACCACCCATATCCCAAATTAGGGGCAAACTTCGGCTACACGCCTCATTTGCCTCTAATTGCCCTAGCATGCCCAAGCAAGTACCAAAAGCAACATCTAATCGAAATCATGCTACAAAATGCTTTCAGAAATCCAAAATGCATAAATGAGGCTTTCAAAGTAACTTAGGTTCACTGATAAATAAACTTCGAATATTACATATGCAGGAATGGTTGAAAAGGTAAAAGTCTTTCAAAAGTAATCACAAATATTAAAGACACTGGGAGGAAGAAGTAGAATTTGTCGAGTCCAGTTTTATTTTGCGTTTTATGTTTCTTCAAAGGTCTTCAGAAATAGGCCTTTACTCGATAGGTCCAACCATTGATGAAAGCAGCTCTGATTCTGGAAGCAAAGACCCTCTCAGTGAATCCTTGGGGAACCTCTTGAACCTGCCTGTACTGCCTAGTCAACCGACGAGGATGATAGAAAGAAGTCTCCCTCTTACCCATCAACCACACTCTCTGGTGATTCCCAAGGTTGGTGGTCACAACATGAAGGCCCAATGCCCTACAATCTAGCAAATGTCTACCTTAGATAGGGTACCCATTATGCTAACCCAGTCGGCAAAAGTATAGTAAGAATGAAGCACAGCTCTGCAGAAGTAAACCGGTGGTGCACGGCCTGTCCACAATTGAAGGCGCTCATATAGCCAAACCTGTAACACCAAATGTGCCCCAGAAAGAAGAAGAGTTCCTTGGTTAAAGGTGTTATCCAAGCCACTCAGGGTTTCAGCTAGAACAATAGCCACAAGGTTCTTACCCACTTTCAGTCTAAGGCATACATGCCAAAGCACTAGAAGTACTCGAGAACAGGAAGTGTAAAGTCATACACAAGATCAGAGCAGCCCCACGGGTAACGTCATACACGCTGGAATTTCCAGGAATAGCATAACGGGCAATGATAGAGGTAATGTCAAGAACTTCACACTGAATTAGTCGATGAGAAACAGCAGTCGAACAGTTATGATATTCAGCCAAACCGCGTGTAGGACTGGGGGTATCAACAAGAGGAAGAATCAAGTCTGAGTCTAGATCAAAGCCAAGGATAGCACATAATTTCTGGAACATGGGACACATCTCCAGGCCATTGAAATTGAAAGCATGATTTATCAGGTCCCAGTAAGCAATAGCAGCACGCAAGAACTCAGTATTAAGAGCCATTTGGCAGAGAGAGAATAGCTCGGTCAAGTCATAACTGAAGAGGTTGATCTGTTCCACACCATCTGTAATGTTTAGCCAAGCCGTGAGTTGAGCAGGATCATATAATGCCATATTTTTTGTCGCAGCTCTAGCTAAATTCAAAATTTCGGAAACACTTCCCCGTTTCACGGACTATCCCACTTGTAAGGCAAACACACTCACTGTCACAAGGTTGCTCATCACAGTAACATCAACAATCACAGAATCACAGTGCACATGTATATCATGACACGATCACCAAATAAGACACGCACACAACTGCGCTTCCAAACCAAAAGCTATCCCAAAAGACAAAACATCATAATATTCCGTCAAAGGTGACAAACCATCCTACATGTTATCCACCATTCACAAAATACACTGATACAACCAAATCGGAAGCATAAATGGAGACAAAACAAAAGTCCCCGCTCTGGAAGCCTCAGCCCTTCTCCTCTTCATCCTCCACTGGGCAGCTTGGAGTATACGTTGGCGAATACCTCCTGCCACCCTTGCACCTTGGCCTGGACCTTGACGAGCCAGCTCCACCTCCATGGCACTGCACACATAAATAAAATGAAAACAGTCAATTGTGAACCAACAGAAGTGCAAAAATGAAGACGAGTCAAAAACATAAGTGACGAATATATACAAAAAATGTAAAAACTCATATCCAAGAGCAGAAAATTGGGCATCAGAAAGCGGCCACAGTAAGTCTCATAACTAGTCTCAGAATGAAAGTGATTCCAAGCATCAGTGCTAGTCAAAGCCGTCTATAGAACAGCACTAGAAAAGTCATCGACATCCATTACGGGAGGATTATGAGGAACGTAGTATCTCAGACCGCCAACCACTTATCGAGACACTCACTCACCAAGATACCATTGCTTGCCATTAGTACTTTCCATCATAAAATGACGAGAAGTAAGAGGCCTGAACGTCTGAATCTCCTCAGGAGCGGTGTAGGAAACATTCTCCCTAGGTGCCCAATCAACACTAGCAATAGTCAGCTTAGAAAAGAAGTTCCTCAGAAGGATAATTTGATCGGCCCCGCTCTTGACCCGAGCAACATCCCTTCACCATCTTAAGCCCCAAGGAAACAAAGGTACATGAGCCATACCATCCTCATCCTCGCCCTACTTATCGGTAGGAGAAGGATCCAACATCTTCTAATACTCGAAGCTCCAAAGCTGCTTAAAAAAAATAATAATAAAAAAATAGAAGTATGGAAAAGCAAAAGCCAAAATAAAGGAAGAAGTCGCAGAATATACCTCCCAAGCTTACCAAAACACTCTGGTCGATTTGATGTCACCTCGGGAAACCTCACCCATATGCTTATAAAGGTGATCCAGAGCAGTACTACCCCAATCATAAGAAGGAATCTCATCAATGGTTGTCAAACAAGAAAGGAGCCTCAAACTCACTCGGTCATTTCGCGTCGCAAAGATCGACAAAACTAAGGACATACAAAAAAAGACCCCGTAATAGTTGTCGAACATTGAGATTGTGCCTCCCTTTTTCATAAGCCTGATAAAGCTAGTCGTAAGTGAACCGATGTCCCTCTAGATTTAGAGGAACGACTTCGATCAGTGTCTCAACGGCCTCAAGATCAATCTCATAAAAGTAGTCTAAGGTCAGGTGTTTCCCACCAACCCTCAAGCCGGTAATCATCGAAAAGTCAAAAGGCATCATCATCATTTCGCTAAAAGGAAGATGAAAAGTATTGGTGGTTTCCCACCATCTCTCAATAAGAGCGTAAAAGTGTGCTAGGTCATTTATGATCTTCGAAACTAGGCAGACGAAGCCACCAAACCTCGCCTCATCAACCATCTATCTAACAGCAGTCAATAGCTAGATATACCATATGAAAGCATGAGCTAGACTATTGTGGCCCTTCAAGACCACCTCTGGTGCCTGTACACATCAAAAGTAGCAAAACAGGCACAAAATCGCTATTAATGACCCGAGGTCCAACTTCACAGAATTAGCGAATGAGCACAAAATGAGCTTTCAACGATCTCTAGGTGCACACTATAGTTCACAAAACTAGTACAATGCACAAAAATAGTCCTGAGATATCAAAATTTTTACATACCTGACTCGCTAGAGCCGCGACAGAAAGATGACATTGGGGGTCTCGTAAATTAACTTCAAGGGTTGGCTCTCAACCCTTACTTGTTATTTGGCCTTCTTAGAGAGCCTCATCGAGCTTGAAGCCATGGATCTGCGAAGAAAAGGGAAGTTAGGACCGAACTTTCTTCTTGAAATTTAGAGAAAATTAAAACACCAATCAAAATTCCAATCGTGGGAAAAGACTACTCACCTGAGTGTGTGTAGACTGATTTTTGGCAGGTTTTGGCTCCAAAAATGCCCCAAAATGGCCAAGAATGAACCCAAAATGATCAACTCCTCAAGACATACAACAATGGAGTTCGACCACCCAGTGCCGCCATGACACTACTCCCTGGGGGCCCTGCTTCGCTTCGATTCAGCTCATTTTGACCCATTTTGGCCCGTTTCTAGCCCTGATTAGCCCCAGTGACTTATTTCAATCAAAATTTAGAAGGTACTATCCCCAGCAAATCCAACTTATACCTAGAGGATAGTTACAGAAATAAATCAGCTCCCAGAGTCCCTAATCGGCTCTTTTGGATTGAGCATTGCGAGATTTGATCAATTGCGAGAGATTCAGAGATGGATCCTGGTTCTCGGTCAGAAGATTTGATCAACCATGAGAGATTAAGAGATGGAATTCTGGATCTAGGTCAATAATTAAAAGAGAGATTCTTGAAGAATCTAGAACAAAATCGACTACCGAAGGCTCTGACCAGCTCTTTTGGATTGAGCCTTAGAAGATTTGATCAAAAGTGAGAGATTTAGAGATGGATCCTAGTTCTTGGTTAGAAGTTAAGAGAGATTCCCAAAGAGTCCCCCACTATCCCCAATAGAAGAGAACAACAATCAGAACCAACTTTTCAAATTAGTCATCCTAAAATACCACCCTCAAAATACCCCGGCTCCTGGGGTGAGCGCTGTCTATTCACGACTCCTTGTCCGTTGATTATCATAGGCTTTCTCACCTATCAGTCACCGTGAGCTTTCTCACTTATCGTGAGCCTCCTCACTTCGGTTATCATAAGATCACTCAACTGTTGGTCATCTTAAGCTCTCTCACCTGTCAGATATCTTTAGTTATTACCCTCAAGGACCCTGTGTCCTATCCATTTTGCTTGACCCACTTCCCGAAATTCAAGAAGTTTGCCTCGAGACCTATAATCTTTCAAACCTTGGTGTCTTTATCTAAGTCAGCCACTGCATCACAGTCAGAACACTAGCATAACATAAGCCCACTCAAAGTGGCACACCCCACAGCACCAAATCATGCAGGATCAAGATACTAGACATGACAGGACTCAAGACATAATTCATATCACATCCATGCATTGCATATCACCCTCATAGCATAACATCCGCGTGTCTTATGTGTAAATTGTTCTTTTATGCTCCGAACTACATCCTGGTCTGATTTCCCCGAGGATACGTAGGCAGCTCACACAAAGCGTGACCAGCACTAACCTCAGCATCATCTTTTCATCTTTTGCAATGCTTTAATCCTAAATCTATAGCCTTAAAAAAGACATGTCTCTTAGAATCTTTGGCACACCCTGGCGACATGCCTTGCCTTGCAAGTTCATGCCAAAGAGTGGCAAACTGTAGACACCCCATTTTTTCGGCTATTAGATTTAGGATACCCATAGCTTGGTAGTTCACAATGATAAAAAAGACTAAAAAAGGATGCCTAGAAGTTAGTTTTACTTCTCAAAATGCCCATGAAAGCTCGAATACTATCAGATTTGGACCAAAAGTCTTGGAAACATGCTAGGTCATAAGAAAAGTAAGAAAGTGGGTTTTGAAGTAAAATTAGATGAAATTGTCAGCTCTTAGATACCCCTGGAAGTCCCGAAAGTTCTCAAAAAGTCCCCGTCGACCGGTTTGACCTAGGTTTGACCAGGATTGACTAGGGTTTGACCAAAAAAATCATCTAAATTCACCCAAAAGTTTTGAGATCATTCTAGATTATATGAAAAGTACTAAAACAAATTTTAAAAGAAAATTAGACCAAAATGTCAGAGATCCTGGAAGCTCCCTGAGGTTCCTAGAACTTTCTAGAGATCCTAAGTTTGGCCGATTTAACCTAAAAGTTGACTTTGAAACCGGAGCACCGTATCATTTTTCAAAACAATTTCATGAATGCTAGATGTCAATTGCTTTCCAATAGTATATCGCACATAATTTTTGGATTTAGAACGGATTTATTATGAATTTCTGAAGGTAAAAAAGACGATCAAATTGGCTCATATCGCGAATACTGCAAAACTTTTCAAAGTGACCTATCTCCGAACTATTTTTTATGGAAACTAGACTCTATTACCTTTCCAACGGTATATCACAACTTTAATTTGGAGTTTGTATGCATTTTTTTGTGAATTTTAGACGAAATAGGGCCTTTTCGCGAATACCAGAACCTCTGGGGGGCTACACGGAATAATCTGGGTGTATGAGGAGTAGTGCCGCCGCGATACTAGCCCATTGCCACTACGGCACAGGCCCAGTACCACCGTGGCACTCTTCCTAAGAAGTCCATTTTTTGTAATTTTGTTTTGTGGCCCTAAATTGAAGAATTGAAAACCAAAACAACATAGTTTTATGTTCACAGATGTTTGGGGCCAATGAGAGCGCTTTTTAAATCACAAACTCCCCCCAAATTGGCCTGTATAAACCTCCCTTGACTTCTCATTTTGGGGGTATCGAATACAAGTTTGTAGAAGTTTTTAGAGAGGAAGTTGTAGAGATAAGGTTAGAATAGAGAGAAAGAGAGCTTCCTCCTTATATTTTCAACAAGAAAGTGATTTCCCAACCTTATTTTTAATTCATTACTCCTCTTTACTTCACATTCAATATACTCAACCACCATTTTTGTGAGTATTTATGAAATAGGAAGCTACTTCCATGTCCAAAATCACTACATATGAGTGAAATACCAAGCTACAAGTCCAATATCTCAATGATTATAAACTATTGATTGTTATTTGCTTGCTTGCTTATGTATGTTCATCTCTTCTTACCTCATTTCTTTTTTACCTTTCTTTGATTACTTACTAATTCATCATCATCTAGCTGATGACATGATATTTGAGGTGACTGAATCCTTATGGATAGTAGCTCTTTTCCTCAAAAACATATTTGATAGATGATGATTATAACTTCAATGCATTCCTATGTATTCTTGAAGTTATTTCCAAAATGAAAACAATCTTGGAAGTTCTTGAAGTGAGTTTGATGTTGATATTCCAAGTGGTTATAATCTCCTTTTAATGTTGAAAATGTGCTTTCAAAACCTCTATTTCAAAACCCCTCTAATACCTTAACATTTGGATTCCAAGAAAATAAACCTTGTTTTCTCAAAAGTCTCCAAAACAGTGAGTCATCCAAATTTAAAATGACATTCTAAGTTCAATACTCAAAGGATGATTATGAGACCACTTGAAAAGTCTTCCTAACTCATTATAGAATACCCATGATTTTTGGTTTGACTTAAAAACACTTGGAAGTGTCCCATTTTGACCCAAACATTCCTCCCAGACATTTTGTTTCTCTGTCACATCAGCTTTGTTGACTTTCAACTTGTTTTCTAGAAAACATTTACAAAGAGAGTGGTCCTAACTCATTTTTCCTTTGCACTTTAGTGTCTTAGAGAACATTTTATATAAATGTTTTGTTTTCATTTTCTAAGATTTTTCTACAATTCAGTCAACAATAAAAACTCTGTTTCTAAGTATCCTCTATTGTTCATATGATTTCTCTCAATCTATAACTTCAATAGTGATTTGGCCTTTTGATATATGTTCTAGACACAATAGGGATGATCTTCATAAAAAAAAATCATGAATTAAAAATATTACTAACCCCACTTTTCAATTTTTACAAGATCAGCTCACTGTTCTGCTCACTATTCACAGCAAGCATATCTTAACTTTGACTCTTTGATTAGATGTTTACATGCATTCTAAATTAGCTCATCTCTTAGGAAGTAGTTCATACTACATTTTCAAACATCCTATAATAATATTATTCATTCATTCATGCATATTTTAGACTTCTAAGTCACTTTGAAACATCCATGTACACAAACACACTACAACCTTTGCACATTCTAGGATCATACATTGCATCCATGCAAGATTTGTGATTTTTGGGACTCCTAATCTAAGAAGATTGTAAGGAATGAACTTGACCACACGTTCATGCTCCCCCGATCTAATCTTCCTTTCTCATCCATCCGGGGGATCGAGAGGTCTTCTTTTCTCAAAGATTAACATGCATCATACTAGGTTGCTAAACATATTTTTGATTTCTATGATTATTTGTTTCAATAATAATTCATGTCCCCCCTAGTTTAGGAAAACTTGATTTGTAATGTATGGTATTTGGCTTAGATCTTATGAATGATATCTTATCTTTTGATCTTCCATGTCAAAATTCTTATGCAATGTAAATATTAACTATCAAACCAAACATAGTATAAGATGATTATTTTGGGATGCTAATTGAGGCCCGTCGAGAGACGGGGCGAGTTGAGGGTGGTTTAGTCGTGACAAAGGATCCTTCTTCTCTCATACCCAAACCCCGAATCAAGTTCTTTGGTTATGAAGTGCCGGAGCCCTTTATCCATTTAGGTGAGTCAAAATTAGGTTTCTTGGTTCCTTAAAACCAAGTGGCGACTCTGTATCTATTTTCAATAGACACTTTTTCCAAATCAATTTCAAAACAAAAGGAAAATCAATTCCGCATGTCCACACTCCCAAACCCTTTTGATCTCTAAGTTTCTAAATAATGCCCCATGTGGAATCCCTTATCCATAGCTTAGCTAGTGTGCACCATTAACTAGGATCCAATTACAATTGCCTCATATAGTGCCTCCTTGTGGTGGTCACCTTCTAACACATTTGATTGATCCTATCTATAGTAAGTTTAGATCTAAAAACCAATGAGTATTGTACCCTCCATATGGAATGATCACCTATGGCTGGGTGACACAGAGTGTTCCACTCATCTTATAGTGAATCGTTAATGGAAGATCATGGGTGTTATAAATAAGACCCTCTCCCACTAGATTTAATAAATAAGGATTTTTCTTTTTGAAAAAAATTATTTCTACTCATTGCCCATAGACATCCGATGTCTACTAACGAGTTAAAAATGATTTTTGAATTTTGTTTTAGAAAACTTGTTTTAAGTGCATGCAAGTAATGACAATATTTAAAACGCCAATCTTAAACTAAGCACATAAAACAAAAAACTAAAATTAAAGAAAAGGCATTCAACAATGTCTCTATCTCCCATGGCTCTACCCCCATAGAACCTTTTTCTTGGTTTAGTCGCCTCCGGATCCATCTTCATGGAGAACGGCTTGCTCCTCCATCTTCATGGATTTTCTAATTCTATTACATTGGTCCTATGCTTCTTTCGAAGCTTAAAATTTGTCTACAAAAGGAAATGGCAATAAAATTAAAAAAGGCTAAAAAAATCGGTGCAACTTTCCTATTTGCAGGATTGAAGTCGTAGCGCCCTTTACACATGACTTAAAACCAAAATATAATTTAAAATATACACCAATCTCAAACATTTAAATACAAAATTTAAAACAGAAATCGGTGCCATACGAGATAGTGGACAAATCTTGCTACAAAAGGGTTAGTTATACACACAACGCACATATATATATATAAAATAAAATGTATAAACATTGGAACTACTAATTTATTCATAAACACTTTATAGGAGTAATTAGAACTATAAAATACCATCTCTGGTTTTCTGTCACACTTCGATCGATTGAAGAAGCTTCGTTCGATCGAACTCTCAATCGATTGAAACAAGTTCAATAGATTGAACTCAAAATTTGACAAACTAATTTAAAATTTTTAGAATATTATAAAACAGTAAGTAGATAAATTTTAAAACTTTTTAAAACTATGAAAATATATCTAGACAGAAAATTGTGTTCAATCGATCGAAGCTAGTTCGATCGCTTGAAGCCTGCATTGGTTTGATTGATCAAAACTCTATCAATCGATCGAGCATAGACAATTTTAATTGATCGAAACAAGTTTGATTGATCGAAACAACCATGTCTACAATTCAATCACAGATTTGTTTTTTGCTGTGAAAGCACTACAGAAACAGATCTGTGATGACGCAGTTTAAAAAAAGAGTCCTAAAACATCACGCAAATCAATCTAGTTTTCCAAAATGCATCTATAGATCCAAATAAGTGAGGCTCCGATACCAATTGAAGGAAAAAATAGGCTTAAAATATTTATTTAAATGCACATTGAAAAACAAAGTTCAAAACTTTTATTGGTATACCAGGATCTACTACTCATCAATGCTATAGATGTGTGCAAGAGGGGACAAGAGTTATATCTTTGTGTCTTATTCTGAATTCAGAAACTTCCAGCAGTCTCTTCTAGGTTGTTTTCATCCTTATGACTAGTATAGATGCTTGCTGGAAAGACTATAGTTGGTGGGAACCCTAATAATGAGGATAGAGAAGGCTTGGATAACCCTAAATAGTTTCTGCAGCTCTGGCATAGAAAAATGATGACTAAAATATTCTGTACGTAGTTGCCCTATTTATAGTTACCCTATTTATAGATTTCTAAAACCAACTTTAAGCCTTCCAATCGATCGAACTTGTCTTGATAAGATCCTCTTATGTCTTTCCAAGCATCCTAACGGAGCTAAGAGTGGGACCTCCTAGGCTTTTTATTGTTGGCTTAGATCAGCTGTTAATTCCTATGATCAAACTCTTTGATCAGCAAATCAACAAACTGATCAGTTAACATTTACTCCACAATAAAACGATAACTGAACTCCAACGGAAAAGAACATATCTGAAGCAACTAGACTTGTATGGTATACTAATGTCCCTCAACTCTCAGCATTCGTAATCATATTCAGGTAGTCGTATAAAAGGTTATTGTCAACCTGAATAGTGATTACTTCTTGTTTTCCTTGAGTCCCATTCACCTTTCATGATTACCAAATATGTTGATAACTACTTATCAACAAGACTGCAGTTCTCAGTAATCAACTTGGTGACATTCTCAAGGAAACGCTTACTCTTTATCAGAGGGTAGATTCTATCTTGACAATATATGTTCACAACCCTATGAACATGACATAACCAAGATACCTAGGTGTTGGATCTTTTATAAACCTTACTGATGAGTAAGTCAAAGCAGTCATATCCACAGTCTGTGTCCATGATCGTCTCAAGATTAAGAACACATACCTTATACAAGTTATGAGTTCCTATCGACTGTTGACAGTCTTAAGTGTTAATAGGAAAACTCAGGTCTGTCAATGCACTATAAGCACTAGCATATTAACCAAGAGTTATACTCTAGTGATTGAGATTCATCACTCCATCCAATGATATCTAGTCTCATCATCCACTGTGACAAAATCTAAGTATCAAAGAATAGTAATTCATATCTCACTTGTATGTATCTCATACATACACGAATTACTTACTACGATACTTAAGGATTAACAATCATCTCATGAAAGAAACATACATAATAAAATGTAAAGCTGATATCCATATATTATAATGCCAATGTCTCATACATAAAGTAATGGTTTGAGGGCACAAACCCAACATAACCATGTGTCAAGTTCCAGTAACCAACCTATTTCAAACCAGGTTGGTTAAGGTATAGGGTTTCTTGAGACCCAACGAGTGTTGACTAGTCCTAATATGGGTCCACATCCTAGTTTCCAAGTTGGATAGATTATGGTTCCAGTCCATTAGCCTTGTTATCAAGAGGGCATTGAACCTCCCTTGTCTACATTTCCACCCTAGGGACCATCTGCCCAACCTGTTTTGCCAAATATCGGGCAACCACCAAATTAGGTGTTCACATGGCCGGTCTACCTCGTCCACAGACTTATCAGACCGGGGAGGGAGGGGTATCCACATCAGCCATTTGGATAGACTGGGGGGCATCTCCATTAGCTTGGAGGGTAGGCTGGGAGGCATTACCAATAACCATTGAGATATACTGGGGGCATCAATAGCCGGCAACACGAGTAGGAATGCATGTAACACCCGTAATTTCTATTATCTATAATGTAATTTTCAGATATATGTTAATGATATTTTTTATATATGTAAATGAGGCTTTGATGATGCTTGACATTGCATGGGTGTTCATACATTTCACATAAACCCCTTGTTCATCACTAAAGCCTTCTTGATTTTACAAACCTGAGCACTAGAGCTTTAAAAGTGTGAAAAGAATGTTTTGCCCTTGGGCTTTGGAAACTCTATAAACATACAACGATTCTATGAATTTTCTTTATTTATACACTTTGTTTCCACAGAGAGTGTTTTATAAAGAGAGTTTGGAGAGATTTCACAAATTCCTCTTGCATATCCTCAATCCTCCTCATACAAGCTCATCCATGCTGGTAATAACCATCCTTGTTGCATATATGGTGTTTTCTCAAAGATCCTTGAAGTTCCGGAGCTACGATCTTGAAGTTATCCTTAAGTTTTGGTAGTTCTAAGCTTGAGTTCATCATCTTTCTCAACAAAATCCTCATCTATTTCATCTTGATCAACTCAGTGAGTATTACAACTCATACATAATGTGTTCATATATATATATATATAAGATATAATTATGTTGCATGTTGTTAGTGAACAAGATTTAGGTCAAGAACATCATAATCTTCATCTATTCCTCAACTTTACATAAATTTCATCTTCTAATTAGTTTTGATTCTTTAGTGAGTACTATAATTCATACATAATGCATATATGTACATGTATAATATGTTTAGATGTTGCATATATGTGTTGCTTTAAGATCTTGAAGTTTGATATGTTAAAATCCTAGTTATGTTCTAATTATTAAAGTCTGTTGGAAAACTATTGAACCCAAGTGCTCGAGCAAGCGCGAGTGCTCGAGTGGTCTGAGCACTCTAGCCTCACAGTGTTTTTGTCATACCCTGGCATAGCAAAATAGGAAAAAAAATTTAATTTCCACTTTTGGACCCTTGGATACGTGACAAGTTTGAGGATTGCATGCTTGTCCACAATAAGAAAGAACCAAGATAGAAGTAATGAATAGTAATTGAAAGCAACATAATATTAAGCATGGTTGTTCTAAGCATACATATTATAAACATCAGAGTCTTAAGTCTCATTATTACAATCTCATAGAAAAAGGGAAAAGAAAGAGAAGATAGTATCTGTGATTAAAGCGCTACACTAGAATAATAATAATAAGATCAGCATCTAGTGCATCAACTACTAACAAAAGGTAAATAAAAAAAGTCTTCACTTTCGCTAGCTAGCACGCGAACCTGTATCCTTCCTCAGCATACTACTCATCTAGGTAATCAGACTCTACAAAATCTGGATGTTTGATTGTCCAGGACATAAAAGTCGTCAACTTTACTGCAAGCTAAGTGAGTACACTTACTAATACTGAATAGGCTCAGAAAACAATTGTTAGTCCATTAGAAAAGTGAGACATTCTATTTCATCCTCCTTTTAAAAACATTATTGTTAAAGTCTCACATTATCTCAATCTCGACTTAACTTGTGGATTAGAAGTTGTTATTGACAATACTCAAATTGGGAACACATCTGTCATCAATTGATCGATCGCTTTGCATTATCGATACAATCTTTACAAACTCGACTCTTTGGACTGCAGGTCCAATATTTTACCGATTCGACTCTTATATGCATCTGGCACAAGTGTTGTTGGCCAAGAATATCATCACTTTTCGATCATGGGTTACCATCTTGTCATTTTTACGCCAACAGGCCACTTGCTTTACATCTGCCTTATGGCATCATTACCTAGTAATCCCAATCTTATTCCTTTCGACCTTGGTTAACTTTTCATCTTACCCCAATTGGCCACTTGTTTGACATCAGCCCACATGGCTATTAACCGACTCAACAACCAAACCAGAACTCTTTACTCTTTCTTGAACTGACCATACAAACATAGCACAAGGAACAGACTGATGAAAATGATTGTCTTATTGTTAATCCACATTAAAATGATTGCGGCTTCTGCATTAGCACACAAGGTATAGTCATTAAAGCACATTATTCTCGGAGTCGTGTTTAGTACGTCACATTCTTGTTCGCATAGTTCTCGTATATCGTACATATAAGCATTATAGACTGATTCTATTACCAAGTTAAGAACCTACATCCTACGGTACTTTATAAAAATTATTATTACTAAAATACTACTAGATTAGCATAAGGTACCCCTTGTGGTAAGCTTAAGCAGGCATAAATTTCAAATATACCCCAAAGAACAACTATCACATCTTATGGTACCACCATTCACAACATAGCTCATCTTAAATATGCATATAATAACTAACCTTTTAAGCTCTACTGAGCTCGAGCACTCGCACCTAGCCCGTTCATTAGGCTCGAGCGCTCGCGCCTAGTCCGAGCGCTTGGGTTTAACAGTTTTAAATAGTAACTAATTTAGCAGCAGTTTTTATGCTTCAAATCTCAATGCATGTTACATACATGGCCTTTTGATTATCAAGATAACTTAAATAAACATGTTTTATAAGTGAGTATGAGTACGCACCAAGAATCTAGATGGTCTAGATGATGAAATATAGTAAAATGTGTATGTGTGTGTGTGTGTTCTTCAGTTCCAATACCATTTCAAGACATGATCAAAGCCTTGATCCTCTTCTAAGCTCCTTTGATCCTCAAGTCTTTAACTCCAAAACTTCATTTCTTGTGAGGTAAAAGTGTTTATGTGAGAAAGGGAGTGTATATGAGATGTTTAGGAGGCTATGCAAGCACATATATAAGTGTGTTTGTGCATGGAATGCTGAGAAACCCTAAGTTTTTTCTCTCTCTCTCTCAAGCACACATATGCAAGCACATATCTAGATGGTCTCTCTCTCTCTCTCTCTCAAAGACACTTTTTGAAACCCTAAGTTTCCAATGCCCAAAATGCTGAGAAATGTTTGGTATTTATAAACTTTTTGAAGCCTAGGGGCAAAATAGTCATTTTACCTCTTTTAAGCTTGAGCGCTCAGGAAACTTGAGCTCTCGGGAAGCTCCGCCTCAAGCACTCCCACTGGCTCAAGCGATCGTGCCTGTTGTTTCTCAAATCTTCCTACGGCTCCAAGAGTTCAAAGGCCCAAGTATAAACATCCATAAGAACTATCATCAAAAGTTTATTCATATACGATCGTAACTTACAGCTACGAATACAGAAATACAAGAATATATCCTAAAACTTATAAATACAAATAAAAGGGCTGGTGTTATATCTCTTCACCACTCTACAAAAGATTTTGTCCTCGAAATCTAAGCTAGTACATACTAAACATCTCTGGGTACTTCTCTCGCATAGTGGACTCCATCTCCCACGAAGCTGCGTGCTTGTCGTGATGGTTCCATTGAACTTTTTCTAGTGAAATTTCCTTGTTCCTCAATTTCTTGATCTCTCTCCCCAAGATTCGCACTAGCCTCTCGGTGTACAACACACTATTGTCCACTTCAATATCCTTGAAGTTGATCTTGTTCATTGATCCATGCACATAATTCCTTAACATATTGACGTGAAACACGTTGTGAACTCTAGACATCTTTGGCTGTAGTGCTAATCTGTAAGCAACATTATCCATGCGTTCAAGAATCTCGAAAGGTCCAATGTAGCGGGGTGAAAGCATTCCTCTCTTCTTTCTAAATCTTACTACTCCTCTTATTGGGGAAACGTTCAGCAACACATGATCTCCTATGTAGAATTCCAGGTCCTTCTGATGCTTGTTCGCATAGCTCTTCTGTCGGCTCTAGGCTGCTTTCATCCTTTCTTTAAAGATGCTGATCTTCTCGTTGGTCTCTCAAACCATATTTGGTTCCAAAAGTTTTCCTTCTCCAACTTCTACCCAACAAAGAGGTGAGCGACACGAACTTTCGTATAGTGCTTTGAATAGTTCCATTTTGATGCTTGAATGGTAGTAGTTGTTGTAAGTGAACTCAATGAGCGGTAAATGCTGTTGGGTTTGTGCCCTTAAACCATTACTTTATGTATGAGACATTGACATTTTAATATATGGATATCAGCTTTACATTTCATTGTGTATGTTTCTTTCATGAGATGATTGTTTAATTCTTGAGTATCATAGTAGGTAATTCTTATGTGTATGAGATATATACAAGTGAGATACAAACTACTATTCTTTGATACTTAGAGCTTGTCACAGTGGATGATGAGACTGGACATCTCATCAGGATTACACTATAGAATGATTAACTATCATAGAATGGAGTGATTAATCTCAATCACTAGAGTGTAACTCTTAGTTAATATGCTAGTGCCACTACAAGAAAACATGTCTTTTGTGACGGAAAAAATCCATCACAAAAAAGGTGAAATTCTGTCACAAATACTATTTGTGATGGGATTGCACCTTTTTGTGATGAATTTGTGCCCGATACAATTTCGTGCGTCACAAAAAGTCTGTGTCGGACCAAATTCCGTCACAAATAGTATTTGTGACGGATGTTATGACGGAATTTGGTCTGACACAAATAATAGCATCATATATAATTATTTGTGATAGTGTATTTGTGTCGACTCGAAACCATCACAAATAATATTTGTGATGGAATTTTGTTCGACACAAATATTAGTGTCATATATACTTATTATGTGTGTCGATCTGTAACCGACACAAATTTTCTGTCACAAATAGCATTTGTGCCAAATTTGTTAGAAGATTCTGTCACAAATAGTATTTGTGACGAATTTTGTTTGAAGATTAAAGATTCTGCCACAAATAGTATTTGTGTCAGATTTTGTTTGAAGATTCCGACATAAATAGTATTTGTATCGAATTTATTTAAAGATTCTGTCACAAATAGTATTTGTGTTAGATTTTGCCTGAAGATTCCATCACAAATAACATTTGTGTCAGATTTTGTTTGAAGATTTTGTCACAACTAGCATAACACATATGAGTGACAAAAATTATTATTTTTCCTTCGCAAGAAATTATAAAATACTAATTATTAACGACAAAAGCCACAAAATTTAAAAGCATATTAAATCGATAAAACAAGATACAATAAAGTATATGTTCCTACATAATTGCTTCATAGTTGACATTACTGAAAATTTTAAAAAAACAACAAAGTAGATGTTCCTAAATTCATGTGCATTGTGATCCAAAGTAGAAAATCGGCAGAGTAGATGTTTCTAATCTATATCCATATCCTGAAACAGAAAACCAAAAGTCAATAAAAAATATAATATTACAGCCACCTAGCAACCCAAAGGGCAAGCTTCCTAAAAAAAACATACACGCAAGCGAGAACAAAAAAAAAATCAAATCAAGCTTCCCTAAAAAAAATCGGCAGAGTCCACTTTGTTTCTAAGATATCCAAAAATTTTCATAAACTTGTAAATTGATAAACACATTCATTATTAAGGACTGTCAAATGCATGTCAATATCATGAATCTTCTAACAGTTAAAAACCAATCAGCCAAGATAGTATTCCATGTGACCAATCCCACAATAGCATGTCATGATATATGATTCGTACTCTCCCTCTCTCTCTCTCTCGTGTGTCATGAATCTTCTAACTGTTAACAACCTATCAGCTAAGATAGTATTCCGTGTGACCAACAACACAATGGCAAGTCATGATATATGATTCGTACTCTCTCTCTCTCTCTCTGTGGTGAGTGTGTGTGTGTGTGTGTGTGTGTGTGTGTGTGTGTGTGTTGTTAGTAGTGCATATGTCAAATAGGACAATCAAATTGTGTTTAGCAAAGAGCATTCACATATTCTGCTTAGCAGTATAAGAAGCAAAAGTAAAGTCATGAGCCTCAAGGGAGCCAAGCAAATAAAACACTAAAGGAGATATCTATCTAACAACTTATTAGCAAACTACATGTACAAAGAAATTACCCCATCATCTTGGTACGCACTTGATGAAGTAGGAACCTACAAAAATACAAATATTACATTGAAATTTTAATAGTATTCCAAGTTTTTATGTTAGAAATATAAGTGTAATATTAATATTTGTTACTTGATTACCGACACTAGATGGGCCATCTCCAACCCGCCGACTCTCTCCCTCAAGCCCAGATCAAAACATATTTATCACTTCAGCAATGCGTGAATCAAGCAATGCATTGACCTTTTCAACTATCCTCTGCTCCATCTCCATATCCTTAGATCTGGTTTGCGTCCTTACTTCTGTGCCAAACACAGTCCTCTGGGTGGCACCTGCCCTATAAGTCTTAACTGGGCCACGCACATCCAGGCCTACGACATCAGTAAAAACCTTCTCCTTAAAGGATGTTGTATATTCCTCCACTGGAACTATGTCTAGTCGACTTTTAATCTCAGCCTACAACATTACATGAGTTTTAGTATACATGCAAAAGTATACTGAAGCATACAATTTGCATGTTTATGAAGAGGGAAAGAAGAAAAGGTGTACATGAAAAAATATTATAACATATGATAGTTGAAAAATACAATCGTAGCAGCAGTCTCTGGAGCTTGTGGGTGACCTTCCTTGGGTTTATGTGTCTCAATGAACACATTAACCCGATCGATCTCTTTTCCATTGTTTTCCATCTAATATGTTCATTTAAACAAACAAATTTATAAAACATAAAAGTGATTTATAATAGTAGTAGCAAGTTTAATAATGAATGGACAATATAAATAACCTATTACTTACCTCTTTCCTTACTTGAGCATGTTTTTTTCTCCCAGTCGTATGATTGAGTACTTGATGTTCATGGTTCCTTTTATTTATCTTAGCAATTTCCTACAAAAAAACTAATCATATTTCATATTGAAGACAAAGTGCTAGGATAATATTCATTTTCTACATAAAGTAATTAATACATGAGTCTTCTCATTCCCCCAAAAAGTTACAAGTGCTTCCCACTGATCAGGTTGGACTCAGCCTGGCCTATTCAACAAATGCTCCTCATCAGTGTCGTATTTTTGGTAGTAATTATGTTTCACTTGGCCCTTCCAACGTCTCCATAATGCCCCAGCAACGTTGAGATAATTATCTTTGAACTCTGGAGGAACATCAGTGTTGTCCTATAAATAAAATTTAATCAAAAAATTTTACATATAAATATTAAGACAATTGAATCAAATTTAACATGTATCGCTAAGTTTTACCTACACCTCATTCCATATATAGCCCAATGCATGCTCCAGCATATCATCCCATCGCGCGTAATGGAGAGGAATTTGCTCCCCATTTCGTACCATGATTCCAATATGTGTAGCTAGGTGTGCACTAGATTTTCCAATAGCTTTCCCTACGTCATTAAACTCTAATTGAAGCTTTTTACATGTGCCCCATATATCCAAACCTTTTGCTATTCCTCTACCTTGCCGTCTGGTAGAAGTAGATCCAGTAACTGAAGTACTTGCTCAATGGTGAAGAGAAATATATATTTAGTTAGAAAATGATATGTACTTATTTTGTATAACACAATAGCTATAAATATAAAACATGTACCATCAAGTTGAGTTGATTGGGAGTCCTCTAGTTATGGGCCTATGCCTGTGGAATGGGTATGTTCCTATGGCTGCACTTGTGGCTGCACTTGTACCAGTACTTCAGCCTGAGAGTAGGGGTGTGACTGGGCTTGGGGTTGTACTTGTACCTGTGCCTCGAGCTCTTGCTGGGTCTTGGACAGCAAGAAATCTAATATTGTTCTACCACGTGTCTTCTTGATTCTTTCCATGATATGACTATTGATAAGAAACATATATAAAAGATCATTTAATATTCACAATGCATAAAAGTTTTACTTACTCATAATAGCAACATATATAAAAGTCAATCTCATAAAAGCATACTAGCAAACTCATAATGGCATAATAGAAACATGATACAATAATAGAATCCTAACATATATAAAAGTTTCAATCATTCATAATATTATAATAGCAACATATATAAAAGTCAATCTCTCCAAAGTTTGCACATCAATTATCATCATAGTCATCAATCTCATCATTGTCTGGTAGTTCTGGAATAGATTGGTCGACTGTTGTCCCATTTATTCCTTGCCTTACCCAGGGAACTTCATCATCGTGAAGGAAAATAGTTTCATCCACCTCTTGGCCATGAAAGGGCTCGACTTGAGGAACTACTCTCATATTTGATGAAGAATCTTTTGGATACATGTCAAATAAATCCCTAAGTGTCATTCGAACAACAACACGCCAGTCTAGCTCCATAGGATCTTGTACATACCAAACCTGCTCTGCTTGGAATGCAAAGACGAAAGGTTCATTTGTTTCGCAATTATTTGGGTATAATAGATGATTAAAGTTCACTAGAGTAAACTTATACTCATCTTCTTTCTTCCCTGTTCTATTATCAACCCAATTACACTTGAATAACATGAAGTTCTTAGCATTAGTGTAACGGGTTTGAATGATATCTGTCAACTCTCCATAAAAGGTAATATCACCACCATAAGGATTCCTATCCCTTCGACTAGCATAACTCATTGTATGTGATTTTAGAGTAACTCTACTATTTTGAGTTTTTCTACTTCTATCACAATCTTTTGTCCAAAACTGAAAGCCATTAATGTAGTATGCTTTGAATCTCTTCCAAACTGGTCAGGACCTTTAACCAAAATTTTGATTTCCTCTGAGATTTGTTCATTATCTGTCATTTGCAAATTATGAACCTATTTTGAAGAGAAAAAAAAGTCCATTATGAAAACATAGATATAACTTACATGATTCTTGAATACTCATATGTGTGAAAAACTTACATGATTCTTGAACCATGTGGGAAATTGTTCATTATGAATACATTGAAGTTGTTGCTCTGGCAAATGTCTCATTTCGCGTGCAATAAGTGTATAGTGCTTATTGTAAAGGTAGCAAAAGCATAGTTCCAATTCGTTATAATTTTGAAAAATATATATAGATTTTAGTTTTAATGAAGCAATAACTTACTCTCACAATGGTGTCACCGAATCAGTGTTCGCAAGCACATATCGATGAGCTTGTGCTTGTGTAACATCATCAATGTGGAAATGTTTTCCTTTTCCCACAAAACGACCCAATCGGTCATCTCCATCAAAGTTTCTAATTGGTTGGCTAGACTTGGTTTCCACATCATCCAAGTACCTCGTACAAAATGTCATACATTCCTCCATGATGTATCCATTGGCAATTAAGGCCTCCGGATGAGCGCGGTTGCGCACATAGAGCTTTAGTGTGAGTAGATACCTATAATTCAAATAATGATTAAAATAAGCCAATAGACATCTGTAAATTAGTTGAAAATACATTGATACCTCTCTATGGGATACATCCATTGAAATTGAATTGCCCTAGCATTTAATGCCTCGTCTTCTAAATGGATGGGCAAGTGCTCCATTATGTCAAAAAAAAGCTGGTGGAAAGATCTTCTCAAGACTACAAAGTGTAATGGCAATACGATCTTGAATTTTCTCAAAATCGGATGCCATGTTGACTTTGGAGCATAACTGTCTAAAGAAATTTGTTAACTTAATTAAGGCTTCAACCACATTCTTAGACAATGCCCTCCGTACAGCTAGAGGAAGAAGTTGTTGCATTAGAATATCACTGTTATGACTTTTTAGTCCCCATATACTCCTCTCTTTCAAATGCACACACCTTGAAATATTAGAAGAATAACCATCCAGAACCTTGACACGCTTCAGTACACTATAAAAGATATCTTTATCATTCTTATCCATTGTAAAGCAAGCAGGAGGTAAGTACACCTTACATAACCCTCGTGGCTGAGGGTACGAGGCTTACCGAAGTTTCATTTCTTGAAGATCCTTCCGAGCCTTCAAGCTAACCTTGGATTTTCCTGGAATGCCTAATAATGTGAAAAGTACATTATCGCACACGTTCTTCTCAATATACATCGTATCAAGATTATGCCGAATGAGGTTGTACTCCCAATACGAAAGTTCAAAAAATATACTCTTTTTCCTCCAATTGTCTTTCTTCTCAGTTGAATGCCCTTTAGCCCCTGCCCTTTTTCTATTTTTTGAGCCTCCTCCCTTTTCCTTTTTTTTGGATAATATCATCATTCTTATAGTCAGTTTCCATTTCAATGTCACTTAATTGTTGCAATAAATCTGATCCCGATAATCTTTTGGGCTAACCTCTATATTCTCGATAACCATCGAAAGACACTCTGTCTTTTTGAAATTTATGAGTTTGTTTTAAAAAGTGGCAATGACCCATGTATCATTATTTACCACCATGTTTCAACCAGATAGAACGAGTGTCTTTGTTACAACAGGAACAAGCAAATTCACCTTTTGTGCTCCATCTAGATAAGTTGGTGTATGTAGGAAAATCATTGATTGTCTACATCAATGCAGCATCCAATTTGAATATCTGGTTGCTTGATACATTGTAAGTTTACACTCTCCGATCCCACAAATCCATCAACTCCTCAATTAGTGGCTGAAGATACACACTAATCTTGTTACCAGGTCCTTTTGGACCATCAATAAGCACTGAAAAAATGAAGAAAGGTTGCTTCATGCACAACCACGTGGCAAGTTGTATGGCATGAACCCAACTGGCCAAGTGCTGTGAGCAATAGACATTGACCTGAACGGATTGAATCCATCTGTTGCCTACCCAAGTCTAACATTCCGACTATCACTAGCAAAAATAGGGTTTTTTTCATCAAAAGTTTTCCAAGCAAGAGAGTGATGCCTCTATACACCATCATTTGGATGTGACTCCGCGTTCCATTTCATGAGCGAAGCAGTCTTAGATGACATATAAAGTCTCTGTAATCTAGGCTTTAATGGAAAATACCGTACTTGTTTTGCTGGTATTTTTTTACTGTCATTTGGATGATCATCAAATTTTTTATATCTTGATTCATCGCAAATCTCACACTTATCTAGTTTTTCTGCCTCGTTGCGAAACAACATACAACTATTGGGACATGCATCCCATATCTTGTAAGTAAAACCCAAGTTAGAAGTTATCTTATTGGCTTCTTAGTAATTTTTTGGCAATTTGACATTCTCGAGAATTGCCTCATTTAACAATTCCCATAACATCGTGACAGACTTGTCCGTCCATCCACAAAACACTTTCATGTGCAAAAGTCAGACAACAAATGCAATTTTGTGAACTTTTTACAGTTCGGATACAACTCACACTATGCATCTTGCATGAGTTTTAAAAAATTTGAAGTTTCTTCATCAGGCCCATCCATATTATCCATATTTGGAATTCCCATCTCTTGGATATTATCCATATTTAGAATTCCCATTGCCTTGTGTGCCAATTCATCTCTAATAGCTGAATTCACTAATATTTCAATTTTTCCTGGCCTAATATATTTGTGATGGATAGGTACGTTTTCGTCAAAAATAAACTTTATTTGTGTCGGATAGATACATTTTTGTCATAAATAAACTTTATTTATGTCGGATAGGTACGTTTTTGTGATGAATAAAAATTTATTTGTGACGAATACATTTTCGTCACAATATTCGTCACAAAAACAACATTTGTGACGGATATTTGTCTGTCACAAAAACCTTCGTCACTAAAGGCCCTTTTTCTTGTAGTGTGCTTATAGTTCATTGACGGACCTAAGCTTTTGTGACGAAGGTTTTTGTAACGGAAAAAAATTCGTTGCTTATAGTGCATTGACGGACCTGATTTTTCCTATTGACACTCAAGACTGTCAAACAGTTGATAGGAACTCATAACTTGTGATGATGCCAAAAATTGGTAGGAAGGATTTAGAGACAGAGAGAGGGATGAACACAGGTAATTTGCGTATAGTTTAACCCCAATAATGAGGTGACCTACGTCCATGGGTGCATCGGTGCGCTTTCACTAACAGATCACCGGCGGTGTTTAGTGAGCCAACAAGGAGGGCGGCACTACCAGAAATTGACCGGGTAGATACGTAATAGTGATGTAATTTTCTATTCTTTAGGTTAAGAATACGACCACACCTTTGGCAGGGGGTGAGGGCCTTATTTTATAGGTGCAAGAGGCCACTCGTACAAAGTAAGTTCACAGATTAGGAAGCCCAATCTGATTACAACCGATTTACATGATTTAAGGAGAGTTTCCTAAGTGGTTTAGGAAACTACTTGCTCTTCCCATTAGTCCTTCAGTAAGGATAGGAAACTAACTGGATGCTCACTGGCAAGCAGTCATACCTTCTTGGAGTGCCCCCACGTGGGGCCAGTCTGGAACGAATGCCCGAGCTACAGACCAAACCGGGCGGTTATGCATAAGTGCCCAGGAGGGTTACGTAGTCGGCCCAGATTCAAGATGACTTGGCTTCTCTTTGCTGAGGTGGCAACTTTGACTTTGACCTGATATTTTTGTCTATATCAGCTGCCCCCCATTTTCAAAGCTAATATGATACTTCATCGGATGAGGGTTAAAAATTAGTACTGCTCTGGAAACCGTTCGGAAATGAGGCATGGACCCTTGTCTAGGGCAGTACCGATCGCGATGGTCAACCAGGGTCCGGATCGAGCAGTGATCTTGAGAGCTCGGGGCTAACGTCTACCATGTGTCAAGGAGTGACTGGTCTGGTTAGGATCTAATGTAGTTGATGCAGATGTAACTGACTAGTAGCATGGTAGCCAAACTGTCTCGTCACGCATTTAATGTGTGCGCTTTTTGAGGAGACACTCCACCATTATGAGGTAACAACTATCAAGCAGTTTGAGTAGGATAATTTCTTGGCCATTGGATCTTGTTTGATCTTGACCGTTCATGCTGTATATATAAGGAACACTTGGCCATTTCTTTCATTCTTGCTGCCAAGAAATAGAGACAACCGAGCTGTAATGAGAGCGAAAGTCCCCGGTCAAGCTTCCTAAGCCCTTTCTCTGCGTCACTTCATGTAAGTCTTCATTTCTCAGTTTTAATTCACTATTCTTTTTTGTCTCTTCTTTCCTTTTTCTTTTCGGAGTGAGGCTAGAGAGTGACTTTTTCTTCCTTAAGTTATGTTTCTTCTTTAGATTAGGTGGTATGCCAGGTCAGTTGGACCGAGCGGGGTGTCCCGAGATAGTTTTGGCTGAGTGTTTACTCTTTGCCCTTTAGGCTTGTTACTTTGCCCCTACTGTACCTCAGGCTAGGAGTTCCTAACTTGTATCAAGGTCGCCGATTGCTTTCTGACCTAGCCGTAGGAAACTTAGGGATATGTCATTCGAGATTTAACTCATCTTCCCAGCCAAAAGATGAGGGTTCTCTTTCCGGGACGCTGGACACCAGCCTAGGCCCTCCTTCCACAACTCTGTCCTACCGTTATAGTGAGGACCGGATCCCTGTTAGGGTGTCTGATGATGAGGTGGGTCATGATCCCCTCGTGGCCTCAGTGTCTGGGAGGCCGAGTGGTGAGGAATCAAGGCCGAACAGCCCCGACATTGTGTTTTCTTGCGAGCGGATCGCTAGTATCTTGCGTGCCCTTGAATTAGGCCAGTTTCGGGACAATTATAATAGCGGGGCTCACTTGCACGAGTCAGGCTTCGTTACCCTGTACGAGGATGCTCTTATAGCGGGCCTCCATCTTTCCCTTCACCGCATTACTAGGGATGCGCTCATATACCTCAGGATCTCCCCCGAGTAGCTCGCCGTAAACGGTTAGAGATTCTTGATAGGGGCTATCTCCCTGTGGCCCCTAGTCCTTGGGTATGAACTCTTGCTTCAGGAATTATTCTGGACCCATTGGCCATTCCAAGTGCACGGGGAGGCCGGCTTATTCTCTCTAGGGGCCAGGCAGCGGAGAAAAATAATAGTAAACTGCCCGAGTAACAATAGGGGGTGGAAGAAAAAAATTCTTCCAAGTGTCTACCCTCGAATTTTATGAGAAGGCACCGACACACAACTGAGGACCTCCTGGGCGTGGAATTTGAGGAGTAAGCCTCCATATGTTTTCTTCTTGTTTTCTACTTTTACCTCGTAGTCACTACTGAATTATCAACTTCTTGCTTTACAGTGGGAGTAGACCCGCCCAGCATTCCCGATGAGTGCCAGGCGAGGATCCTATCATTGATCAAGGACGTTACTGATATCAACAAGGTACTGACCTAGTCGGGAAGTCCAAAGATCACATACAAACCCAAGCACTGCTTCGAGGCTCCCATTTTCCTTCTGATTATTCCCAGTGTGTCCTCTTCCATTTTCTCTTCTGGTTGCTTTGCTATTGGCTTTTATCTGTTGTTTGACGTGTGACCAACTATTTATTTATTTATTTATTTTATTTAATTTTTTTTTGGTTTTGTAGAAATGGCCCCTAAGGTTATGGCGGCCTTAAAAAGAAAGAGGCGGCGCTGATGGCAGGGCGGACCAAAAGAGAAAGAAGCAGGACCTTGTTGAAGGTCAACAACTGAAGAGGATCTCCCGGGGGATCACCATCCGGGCAGACAGGGAAGCGGTTGGGGCCTTAACGCCCGGGGTCACTTTTGCTGCACCACCGAAGCTGCGTCCCATCGTCAAATCGGTCGGGGTCTCATTCCCCAGCATGGATGAGCAAAATAAAGTGGGACCATCCTCGAGGCCGGCAGTTGAGATGGTGGACGATGTCCATGGGAGAATCTGGCCTAGGTTGCTACAGAGCCAGGTGGACAAATGTACTCTGCTGAGTCCCGAGGCCATAATCGGCTGGCTTTATAGCGTCAGCCATATGGTAAGTAATTTTGCACACTTTTTGCGAATGCCACTTATTTCTCCGTTCGGGATGCTGACAACTATTTCCTCTTACCAGTCGACTATATAGTGGTGGGGGCGGAGGCTACCTTGTTCGGGTTAGTTGAGAGGCTGGCTGCTTCTGAGGCAGCCTTGTCTGAGGAGAAGGCAACACGGGAGGCCGGGGACTTCACCCTTTCTGTGGAGGAGGAGAAGTCTAGAGCTCTTCCCCTGGAGCTAGGTGAGGCTCGTGAAACGGTCTCTACTGAGCAGGCTGCCCAGAAGGTAGCAGAAGCTAAGGCTGCGGTCACGGAAGTCGGGAGGATAACTGCTGAGAAGGACACGACGGCCATGGAGGCGACCCTTTCTAAGCTTACTGTTGCTCGAGAGGCGAAGGCCAAGGAAGCAGAGGATGAATTTAAAGCAGGCTTCCTCAAGGGGTACGCGGATCTAACCAAGCAGGCTGTTGCTGACCATCCAGACTGGGACCTTTCCGGCTACTCGTGGGAGGAGTTCAGCTACTAGAGAGAGGATCAGGCCATTGAGGAGGTCGATGCTGTAGCTGCACTAGTCGGGGACTTGGCCCTAGGACAGAAGGCTGCCGCCGGGGGGGAGGACGAAGAGATTGAGAATGTGGTCATTATAGATAACCTGCAACCCCTCTCGTGTACTTATTTTTGAACCTGTTGTTTTTGTCTTTTCTTTTAGGGAGGCTATTATAATTGCCCCCCAAGCTCTGTACAAACTTTGCTAATTAATGAAAAGGTCATGAGAGGCCACCTTTTCCTGTTAATTGTTTACTGCTAAACCTTATTTGCATTTTGCCAGTTTATAATTGCCTGTGCCCGATCAGTTGCGCATTCAGTGGAATCCCTGCCTTAGCAAAATATTAGGAATGTACTGGTAGAAAGCACTTGGTCTCTTAGGAACCTATTTTTAAGATTTTGCTCAGAATAATGTAGGACTCTGGTCCTGTTATTATCTGAGCAGTTTCTCCGAACACTGTAGGTACATAAGAATGTTCTAGTACTCCAAGTCCTGTTAGTGACAACGATCGATCGGTTTTTAGTCTTTCCCTAATTCTGCCTTAGCAAAGGTTATAGGACTGTGGCCAGTAGAGAACATTCGGCCTTTTGGGGACCTGTACTATGGATCATGCTCGGCATAATGTAGGATTTTGGGTCCTGTTATTTCTCGAACGATTTCTCTGGACACTGTAGGTACCCGGGGTTGTCTAACGGTGGCATCACGTGCCCCGCCCCATTTCATATTGAATGCCCGGTGTGATTACCTGTTTTGGTCCAGAGTTAAACACCAGTATCCCAATACCCCCCAAGCTTTTGGTAAGGCGGGCGTTTAGTGAAGAGATTGACCATAAGGAGTCGACCTAGAACATGGGTGGTTGCAGGGTCTTTTGAGGCTTGCCATCATCAGTCACCTAGGGGGATTTTCCCCCATCGTCGGTTGGGGGCCTAAGCGAAGCTAGTGCCTCGGATATAAGACCGAGGTCATTTGCCTCGAGTGTCAAGCCGAGGTCTTTTGTGCCTCAGGTGTTAAGCCAAGGTTTGTTGTGCTTGGGGTCTGGCCCCGAGGTCTTTTGAATGCCTAGGGTTTGACCCCGAGGTCTTTTGAATGCCTGGGTTTGACCCCGAAGTCTTTTTGCATGATCAAACATAAGGAGAAAAAGTGTTGGGAAAAAGAAGATTTTATTCATTATTAAGACTGCTCGGGGAGAGCTACAATGTTCCTAACCATCACACCCTTCATGCTTCACTGAAAGTGCTTGCGGAGGTGCTGCACGTTCCAAGGTTGAGAGAGGTCTCACCCATACAGAGTCTGTAGCCAATAAGTGTCCGGGTGGTTTTTGCTTGTGACCCAGTAGGGTCCTTCCCAGTTTGGGCCCAACTTTCCATGGCTTGTGATTTTTTTTGATTGGTTTACTGCCTTCATGACTAGGTCTCCCACCTAGAAATTGCGGTATTTGACCTTGCTGTTATAGTACCGGGAGACTCTCTATTTGTAGGCCGCGACTTTCAGATATGCTCGATCCCTTTTTTCTTCTATTAAATCAAGCTCTCCTCTGAGGGCTTCCCCGTTGCCTTGCTCGCTGAAGTTCGTCACCCGGTAGGTGGGCAACCTGAGCACCGTGGGGACTACTACCTGTAGACACCCCAATTTTGACCAAACGCCAAATTTAGGGGAGTATTACCTCTAAGATCCGATGATGACAAATGCCTGACTAATCTAGGACTTCCAAAGGTCATTCAAGCTCTCCTAAAGGCTTTTTTCAATTCAAGACAAAAGGGAAAAGAGAGGAAAAAGGAAAATAGAGGAAAACGACACATGGTGCTGGTTGCGACAGTCACGAGTTGCCGTGCGGCGATCTCTGGAGTGCCGTACGGATTCTATGAATGCCGCGAATTTCACCAAATGCTGTGAAAATTGAAATTTCACAAAAAGATGGCAGTTCGTGGAGTGTTCTGCGGTAGTCATTAAATGCCGTTCCAGCACTCAGCGAATGCCGCACGGCAGACATTGAGTGATGTACGGCAGACAATGAGTGTCGTAACGGCAGTTATCGAGTGCCGCACTTTTGTAACCGCCAGCTATGAAATAGCACATCCTGTACCTTAAAAAAGGACGCTTGAAATTAGGATTTCGCCGCTGAAATGGCTAGAATACCCCTCCAAAATCTGCCTATATAAGTAAGGTGTATATCCCATTACAAAAAAAAACAAAAAAAATTGGAATGTTTGGATCCCTATATTGATTCCTCATCAAAAACTTTCTAAATTAAGAGAGTAGTAGAGTTAGAAGAAAGAGCTAGAAGAAGAGCTTGATCATCATTTAGAAGGTCCTACAGCAACCAAGGAGTTGAGGATAATTAGAGGTAAACTCTAGGATAATTAGTTTATTTAGTAGTTCAATTACAATATTTAGAATCTCTTAAGATCTTTACACATTTTCAAAAACTCTCTTCCTACCTCATTTCATCACACACCACTAATATTGAGATTGAACTTACATTTCATTGGTTTGGATCAAAATTAATTTAGGTTTAAAGCTTAAATAAATCTTGAAGTAGAACTTTGGTTTCTTTTCTTTTGATTATGTTTATTTCTTAAGATTCATAAGACTTTCAATGTCTTACTTGAATCTTTGTACTTAAAACCCTTATTACTCTTATAAACTCATGATTTATGAGAGGATTAAGGTTGATATTAGTATATTGAGTCAATGAGTCTAAACTTTTATCCATAGATTGAATTCATTATTTGAGATTTATGAAGTTTCCTCATACTCCATCAAAATCCATAAGCATAAGAGTCCTTAGTCTCCAATGTCCATTAAATGGTAGGAGAAGTAGTTTGAGTCTAAGCCTATCTCCATGGTTTAGATTCTTTGTCTTGGGATTTTGTAAAGTTTCTTCATACTTCATTAAAATCCACAAGTTCAAGCATCCTTAGTCTCCAATGACCATCAAATGGTAGGAGAAGTAGTTTGGTTTAAGCCCAACTTCATGGTTTATTAGTTGGGGCTAACAAACAAAGTTGAACTTGACAAATAGAGTAGTGAATTCAATGACCACCTTTGATCAAGGATTTTTAGTTAAATAATGGTCCGTTGGAATTGAGTGAAACCAACTGGAAAGTGGCAATAACACAAAGTTTTACCATTACAATTTTTTCTTTAATGAGATCTCGTGTTTAGAGTGGTTTGGTCATGAGTTTTGTGAAGCAACAATAATCTGTCCAGAATTCCAGAACAATAATACCTTTTTGAAATAAGTAAATCAGAGCCTTAACCAAACATTTTTGACTTACAATAATTTTTTTCATATAGTTTAATGTGTTAACAAGCCTCACTAAAAAGATTAGATCAATTCTTGTTTTGTTACTATTTTTAGAAAATCATACAAAACTTCTGGACAGAGAGTTGGAAATTCCTAAGTGATGTCTAGTATTTGTTTGATTCCCAGAGATCTAAGTGTTGGAACTTTGATTTTCTTTTTGAGCTAGAAACTAAACTCACAAAGGCACTTTGTGGGCAAAAACCATTAAGATCAAACCATTGGAAGTATGGTTTTCAAATTCTTAAAGTTCAGGTCTGCTCTCTGGAATTTTTAGAATGTTGTGACAGATTTGGTAAACTTTGCAAATAATGGCTGAAATGGTATTTTCATGAGTTAAGGTTTAAACCATGTTTCAATAATGACTAGTAATGCTTGAATTCAAAGTTTAGATGATCTAAATCAATGAGTATCTCATAATTTATTCTTGTTCATGTATACATTCATCCATGTGGCTCGATGCTTGTAATTAGGACTCGTTGCTTTAGATTTAACTATATTTGATAGATTTAAGCTACAGGCCAAGGATTGTCATCTAACTTTATGTCTAGTATATTATGTGGATTGACCTTTGTTTTATAGCACCGATGAGGTATGATCTCTCGACTCTCCTTTAGTTTAATTATTCCTTAATTTCATTGATTTTTCGACCTCATGTGCGACACATTATAATTAAAACTTGCCTTATGTGTATATGTGATTAGAGACCCTTTTTATTAAGATTTCAACTTTTGTATGCATTGCACGTTTAATATTCGTGGCTGGACCCCGGGTAAGTTCTCTAGTTCTCTATTTTGCATATCATATTGCTTGGTAAATGAACTACTTGATTTTGAATGATATTTTATCTTTAGCAATTTTACACAACTTCGACATGCTTGTGTAATGTATATTTACATCTATGTATTAGTTGAGAGCATTCTTAGATTAATAGTTTGATTAAAAGGATGTTGAGTAGAGGCCTATCGCGAGATAGGATGTGTCACACCCCAATTTTCAGACAATTAAATATTAGTCAAGAGAAAATCCCTAAAACAATATCCAGTTGTCCAATTATTAGAGGTGATTGCAATGTAAAACATCACACAATCTGTATAGGATAAAACTTAACTGAAAAGTGCAATATAACAGTAAAATATCCTATCAATAAGGATCAAAACCTAAGGTTCCAAAACCATAATTAATCTCTAACAAAAAAACATCATTCAAACAATATCTGAAAAAGTCAAATGGCCCACAATACCAGAATATAAAATATTAAAACTCTCAAACAAAATTATAAAAGTTAATAAGGACTTCACACTTCTCCTGTTACCAGATGCCACGAACTTGTCACTATCCCTGTAAATTCCGATCGGCTACGCTCCAAAAAGAACGCACCCGCGAGAAAAACTCAACGGGTCAATCATATGACTGGCATGAGTTCAATAACACTAATCACAAACAATCTTAGGGATCGCTAACAATCCCTTACATCAATACAACAATATTAAATAAAAGATCGGGCAGGAAAGTAGTTCCGCTCACATAACGGGACAAGGGGTAGTTTCCCTTTTATGTGGCGGCAATATAGTTCCTACCCAAACTAGACTGAATAAATACTTACCCTTCTTAGATATGGTAGGCCAATACTGTAATAACCTGCATTTTCATGCATTATTATATTTAAAATTTTCATTATCATTTGCATTATCATATTTAAAATTTAATATATATTGTCTGTTTATATGTTAATTCTTATGTGAAAAGTTTAATTCTTGACTAATTTCATAATTGAAATTTCTTTTGGGGTCAAAATGCAATTTTCATAAAAACTTGCAATACCTGTGTTAAATTTCAAAACTGTATTTCAAGACGGTGGAATTATTTCTTTTAAACTCAAACTGTATTTTTATAAAATCAGAAAACTATTTCTAACGTTAAAATGAATTCTCTGTATTTTTGTGATAAACACCGTATCACGAAAATACCAGTGTAAGTTTAAAACTGTCCGCGCAGTGTTAAACTTCCACAGAATTTTGGAAGTAAATGATTGAACAAATATATTTATACCCAAATTATTATGCTGATGCTTTTCCTTAGGTCTTGTTTGGCAAATGTTGTTGTATGTGTATTGTCCTTATGCCATAAGCTAGATTACCCAAACACACATTGACCCACCTCATCTCCACCTACCTCTTACTTTCAGTAGTGGAGAATAAAGGGCAGTGCATACACCTCATTGCTGCACATTCATGGTATTATATGGGGGTTAATGGAGATTGAGTGGGAAGTTAGGCCAATGTTTTATTGGTAGGAATTTGGTTATTTATACACCCAACCACACTACACTTTCTGCACATTCATCACAGCATAATTCAGTATACACAGAGAGTTTAGAGAGTGCAGAGAAGTTCTTCAATTTCGTAGAGAGAGAGAAGAGCTCAATCCTCCATAGCCAAAGCTTGGATTTTGGGAATTTCGTAATTATATTTCTTTCTCAACAATTTCTTCAAATCTATATCACAGTGAGTATTACTAACTCACTCCAAATGTAACTCATTCCTTATTTACTGATTTAGGTAGTTAATTTTAACAGTAGCAGAATTTTGTTTTCAGATTTTTGTTAGGAAAACGAATGAAATTTAAGGTTCTGCTCGCGTTGTCCCAAGTAAAACTCGATTCTGCACACTTTTCGTCTAATGCAATTTTCTCAGATTTTGCACCGTTTGGGCAGAAAATGAGGATTACAGTAGCAGAAAAAGTATATTAGAAATTCAATCTAATATTTTCTCTTTTAATTTTAACAGTAGCAGAATTTTGTTTTCAGATTTTTGTTAGGAAAACGAATGAAATTTAAGGTTCTGCCCGCGTTGTCCCAAGCAAAACTCGATTTTGCACACTTTTCGTCAAATGCAATTTTCTCAGATTCTGCACCGTTTGGACAGAAAACGAGGATTTCAGTAGCAGTTTTTAGAATGCTATTAGTTATGTTTAAAATGATTAAGGCAATGAATTACGAATTTTCAATCCCCGTACGCGTATTATTTCTTTAATTCTGTGAATTCCTTTATGTTTAAAGTTTGATGACATTCATGTGGAGTCAGTTGTACATGCATGGTGAGTGTTGGTAGTGTGTAAAAGAGTAATGATAGTGTGGAAAAGAGTAATGATTGTGTGGAAAGAGTATGAGTTTGAGTTGTGGTTGTGTTTGTGGTTGTGGTTGTAATTGTGGCTGTGGTTATGGTTGTGGTTGTGGATGTGATTGTGGTTGGAGTTGAAAAAGAGGATGAGGGTGTCTTTGAAATGCGAAGGTGGCAAAAATGGACACTCCCTGACGCCCATGGAAGCGTTAAAGTGTGTGAAGCCGAACTTGGACACTCACTGGCACCCATGGAAGTGCTAAAGTGTGGCCTATAGACACTCCCTGAATGACTCGAGTCTGGATACCTGTGTGGGGGTTGCCCCGGTATTTGCATGGCGGTTAGGGTATTCAAAGTGTGAGGCATTGGACACTCCCTGGTACCCCGGACCAAAGTGTGAGGCAAACTGGACACTCCCTGGCGCCCCGTTGCTAAAGTGTGGCTATCTTAGTATTTCAAAGATACCAGGAGTAGGATAGAGGGTTGTTGGGTGTTGTCGAGAGAAAAGAGTCGGATAGATGAGATGGTGCATTGTTCTCATACACGGTCACATATGTGTGAAATTATCTTTTAAATAATGTTGTGGTTGTTTTCTAAAACGAGTTTTTTTTATCATAAATATAAACTTGTGGTATTTAAATGGAAATGGGAAAAAGGTAAATGAGTATGTTTTACATTCAGAGTTATGTTTTTAATACTCACCAGCTTCTTGAAGCTGACGGCGTTGATGCGTCCTGGACATTCGTGTTCAGGCTTTGCAGGTTATAATCAGGATGAACCATATGACTATGCTAATTGAGATCAACTGCTGAGAAGAGAATTTACTTTTATATGCTTTATGTTTATGTGCTTTAAGATATGATTTGGTTTTGTAATAAGGATGACTGTAATAGACTTTAAGTTATTGTTTTATTTTAAGGCGGTCTGTGCCTTAGTTAACCCCGTACCATAAGTTGTAATAAGTTAGAAAAATTTTTATGAGCCCTGTTTACCCTACTCTGATTAATAGTTTTATGTTGTTAGAAGTTTTTGGGACGGAATCGATCCTTCAAACTGTCGCGACCTACGGGTCCATAAAGGAAATTAAACGCTTTCCATATTTATGCTACGTCGGGGCGTGACAAATACCTGCAAACACATTAGTGGGTCTACCCATCTTGCAGAAACAGGCGTTAGTACAAAAAAAAAATCATAAATCATACTTTAAATGTTTTAAAAAAAATGAATTTATCTCCAAGAAGGAATTGGAATTGGACAAAACATAAAATACGAAAGATGTTCAAAATTAAATTTCTAACGGAAGTCACGCGTCCCCGTTCATTAATTCTAAACACACTAGTCAACAATCAAATGTTAAAATTCAGCTCTTAAATGTGTAATATTCAGCAGATTATGAAATTAAATAAAAACGGTGTCAAGACAATGTTTTTGGGAAAAGTGTAAAACACAAAAGTCGCTCCGATTGTCGTTTTACTTTAGGTTACGTGAAACGACCTTGAATTATGAAGTTAAGTGATCAAATTGTCTAATTTACTAACATGATCCTATTTATTATTAAATCACAACATTCCCGAAGATATATCACAGTACACGTAGAAGGCTATATTTAAACTAACGGATACCTACATAAGTTGATTGTTATGACAAGGATTCGACTACAACAAAATATAAGTACATTACCACATATAGCCGTAATTTAAGCACCACAAGTTATCCCATGGTTCGGCCTCCCATCCATGGTTCAGCCTACACATATATCCCATGTGTCTCCTAGCGTAATACTAACTCCCGTTCCGGTCCCAACTCCCATGGGGTATCACTGGGATTTGAGTCTACACCGAAAGGCTAGTCCTTACATTTTTTATGTCAATAAATAATGTCTAAATACACATGAAATAGATCAACAAGCTGGGCATAAGGCTTAAAAATGTAGAGACGGGTCATCCACGTAGTCGCCGTCTAATCACACAAGACGGGGTCATCCACGAAGTCGCCGCCTAAACTCATAAGGAGCAGTGGTGAATATTAAAAGATTTCCGATTATTAACTTCTATAAAAAAAAAATTCTTCAAACAGATGGTCTCACATTCACAAGTTTATGAAACCTAACATTAAATGAGAATGCTTACATCTCAATGAAATTTCACGTTATATCATAATAACGAAATACGAGTTCATCCCGACACATAAATCAACTTAAACAATCAACATGTTTTTAACCTTCTAAAAACTGCTATTGAAATTTAAATCTACAGCCCAAATGGTGCAGAATCAGGGAAAACTCAAGACACAAAAAGTGTGCAGAATTGCGTTTTACATAGGGCAGGCGGACAGAATGTTAAAATTCAAAGCCACGATGGCACAATATTTTTCTGAAATTTTTAGCAATTGTTAAAATGATAAAAACGAATTTCTCACATCTTTTCGATATTTATCAAGAGTATCCCACGTATGTGTTCGTCAAACTATCTATATGCAAAACATTTACAAATATACCGAAGTCGTGATCACAAGGTCTTAAAAAAAAAATATTAATTTCAAAAATAACAATATTATGCATCCAATACAAAAATTGAACCCCAACAATTAATTTAAACATATAATTATTTGGTTTACTCGCGTATACATATATACATACGTGTGTATATATATACCCGGATACATATATTTAACTCACCTAGGTCGCGATTAAGCACTTGAAAAATGGTGTTGAATGGACTATGAATGCGATTCCGGATCTGAATACCCCGCACCGTACCCTTCCTTCCTTCCTTCCTTCCTTCCTTCTTCTTCTTCTTCTTCTTCTTCTCTCTCTCTCTCTCTCTCTCTCTCTCTCTCTCTCTTGTGGCTGCCTAAGGGGGTTGTATCCTATTTCTTTTGTTTACCTAACCTAATATAATATTATGTGTATATGAAGGCTACACACACCCACACACAACATATGATTAGCAACACATACACACAACCGCACACTACTTTCATAACACACCCACGAAACACCTCTACACACACACACACGACCCACACACCTCACTCCCATGGCCCACACACATTAAATTTTAAACAATAAATTAAATAAAAAGTGAAATAAATATAAAATAGCAATATCTTTTTTTTTTAAATAAGGTTGTTACATTACACACACCTCAAAGAAAATCTCGTTCCGAGACTTGCAATATACACGAACACTAATCAAACAGTTCAGGATGCGACTTCCGAATCTTCTCCTCGAGCTCCTATGTAACATCATTAATTCTCTCACTCCATTGCACCTTCACAAGATTCACTACTTTCCTCTGCAAATACTTCACATCTCGATCGACAATAGTGATAGGTCGAACAACATACATAAGATCATTGTTAATCTCAAGCTCTGTCGCACGGATAATTTGAGTAGGATCCTTCACACACTTTCTGAACATCGATACATACATTATGAATTGCGGTCAATGCCGGTGGTAATAATACTCTATAGGCCAACTCTCTAATCTTTCCGACAATCTCATAAGGTCCCACAAACCTCGGAGCAAGCTTCCCTTTCTTACAAAAACGCATCACACCTCTCATTGGGGATACCTTCAAGAACACAAAATCTTCAACTTCAAATTCTACATCCTTGCGCTTCCTATCAGCATAACTCTTTTGCCGACTCTGAGCAGTCTTAATCCTCTCGAATCATACTCACCTTCTCAGTAGTCTCCCGAACCATCTCCGGACCCAAAATAGGTACATCACCTACTTTCGCCCAACCCACTGGAGATCTACACGGCCTCCCGTACAATGCTTTGATAGGTACCATTCCTATACTAGAATGGTAACTGTTATTATAGGCAAACTCTACCAGTGGCAAGTGTTCTTCCCAACTACTACCGAGATCGAGAACACAAGCCCTCAACATATCCTCAAGGATCTGGTTAACCCTCTCAGTCTGTCCATCGGTTTGAGGGTGATAAGCAGTACTAAGATCTAACTGGGTCCCCATAGCACGCTAAAAACTCCCAAAACTCTGCCACAAACAATGGATCACGGTTATACACAATCGAGACTACAATCCCATGTAAACGTACTATCTCCCGAATGTACAACTGTGCCAACTTGTCTGTCGTACGATGCACACTAATAGGGATAAAATGTGCAGACTTAGTGAGCCAATCCACAATGACCCAAATTGACTCATTCCCCTTCTTGGACCTCAGTAAACCATCCACAAAATCCATGGAAATGCATTCCCACTTCCACACCAGTATTTCTAAGGGTTTCAACAAGCCAGGCAGTTTCTGATGTTCCACCGTCACCTGCTGATATACCACGCACTTAGAAACAAACTCTCCCACATCTTTCTGCATACCTTTCCACCAAAAGGTACGCTTCAAGTCATGATACATCTTGGTCCCACCAGGGTGAATAGTGTACCGAGATCGGTATGCCTCACTTACAACTTCCTTCTTCAACTCTGTAATACCAGGCACACAAAGCCTACCTCAAAAACACAGACTCCCCTTTGAATCCACAGTCCAATCGGTTGGACATTCATCAAGCAAATCCACAACCAAATCGTTGAGACGACTGACCAAAAGTTTATTTGAACACTACATTTGTCGAATCTTACTTACGAGGGTCGGCTAAACCAACAAACTTCCAATGTACACCTTCTCACTCTCTTGCACTGGTTGAATATCATGATAGGTTAACACCTCAAGAGACTTCCACTCCCTAACCATCATAGAAGACATCATGCTGTGTTTCCGGCTAAGCGCATTAGCCACTACATTTCCCTTCCCTGGATGATAAAGAATCTCAAAGTCATAACTATTGATGAACTCGACCCATCTCTGTTGTCTCATGTTCAGCTCCTTCTATGAGAACAAGTACTTGAGGCTCTTATGATCTGTATATAGCTCAAATCTCTCTCCAAGAGGTAGTGCCTCTACACCTTCAATGCAAACACCACCGCTGCCAACTCCAAGTCATGGGTAGGATACCTCCTCTCATGTGGCCTCAAATATCTAGAAGCATACGAAACAACCTTCCCTTCCTGCATCAAAACACAACCCAAAGTAGTCCCACTAGCATCCGTGAACACTACAAGTTTCCCAGCTTCAACCAGAATGGTCAAAATGGGTGTGGTGGTCAATTGTTGCTTTAACTCCTTGAATGCTTGCTCATACTCATCTATGCACAAAAACTTTACATCCTTACGTGTCAACTTTGTTAATGGTGCTGCTATGATTGAGAATTTTGAAATGAACCTTCTATAATACCTAGCTAACCCCAAGAAACTCCTCACCTCTGTAGGTTAGTAGGTTGCACCCACTCTTGAACCGCTACTACTTTCTCAGGATCTACTGCTATTCCCTTAGCTGAAATAACATGTCCCAGAAATCTCACTGATGACTCCCAAAAATGACACTTACTGAACTTGGCATATAATTGATGCTCTCGAAGTGTCTGTAATACAATCTTCAAATACTCTCTATGCTCCTCAAGAGTCATAGAATAAACCAATATGTCATCGAAGAAAATAACAACAAATTGGTCTAAATACGGCCTGAACACCCGATTCATCAAATCCATAAAGAATGCTAGAGCATTGGTCAACACAAATGGCATCACCGAAAACTCATACAATCCATATCGGGTACGAAAAGCTGTACGTGGAATACTTTCCTCCACAACTCCCATTTAATGATATCCCGTCCTCAAATCCAACTGAGAAAAGACTGCCACCCCCTTTAACTGATCAAGAAGTTTGTCAATCCTAGGCAACGGATATTTGTTCTTAACCGTCACCTTATTCAACTCTCTATAATCTATGCACATACGCAGAAAAATGAGGCAAACCCAGAGTATCTATATGAATAGTCCTTTTAGCACAGTCTAAGGTGACATGATTCTTCCTTAGCCAATCCATACCCAAAATAATGGAGAACCCCTCGAAACCCAACACAATCAAATCAACAAAAAATGTCCTATCCACAAAGTTTATCACAAAGTCTTTACACTGTTCATATAAAGTAACAGACCCTCCTAGAGGTGTTTCAGCGCATATAGGTACAAGTAAAGGAGTAACAAGAATACCCTCTCTCAAAACAAACTGACGAGAAATAAAAGAATGAGATTCACCCGTATCAAACAAAACACGAACATTGGAATGAAAAAGTTTGAGAATACCTTGCACATTCTCATTGCCTGGCATCACTGCAAATGCTCTAGCGGGAGCTGCCTGATTATTCTGGGGCTTAGTGGGACAATACTTTGCAATATGCCCTGGTATCCCACAATTATAGCACAGCTTAGAAGCTATAACCATCTCCTTTCCCGCTGGTGGTGCTCCTATCTGAGACACTGGTGGATGGAACCCAATCTGCGGTTGCGGGGCCTGCTGATGATAGCCCTGGAATCCCTGATTATTTTGACCTCCCTGCCCATTCCACTGACGGTTCTGATTCCTAAAATTTCCTTGGTTCTACGGGAAGTACTAACCTCTATTACCAAGCCTTTGGTTCTGTTGGCCCTTCTGCCCTTGGTCATAAGGCTTGTATCGATTCCCACTTCTTCCCCCATCCTTCTGCTGAGACTGGAAACGGTTATCTCTCGATGACTCTACTACCTTAGCTCTTGCAGATTTCTCTGCCAGGAACTTCTGCTCTTTCTTTTCAAATTTCAGGGCCAAATATACTATCTTACTAAATGGCTCACCCTCTGCCGCTAACACTGACTTGGAGAGATAATGTCCCAATCCATCAATGAACTTCTCATTCTTTTTCTCCTCGGTATCAATGAGATATTGAGCATAGTAAGAAAGTTCATTAAATTTTCTCACATACTCCATCACAGACATGGTACCCTGAGTAAGATCTTGAAACTCTCTAGATAATTGTGACTGCACTGCTAGAGGAACAAAGCTCTCTTCAAATTCAGTCTTAAACTGTTCCCATGTCATTTCTGCTACATCATACTGAGCCCGCACAAACTCCCACCATGATAAAGATGCACCCTCCAACTACTGAGATGCCAACTCCTACTTCTGCACCTCTGTCAGCTGCATCCGTTGAAATACAAATTCACACTTGCGAACCCAAGCATGTACTGCCAGCGGACCCTTATCCCCATCAAATGTTCGGTCGCTAATAGAAATAAAATCCTTGTTCCTTTTAGCGAACGGGTCACCCTAGTTTCCCTGCTGATTGTTTAGCATAACTTGGAGACTCTAGTTCATCATAGCCCCCATGTCAACCTGAACTAAATTGGGATTTCCTGTCCCAACTCCACTAGAACTCTCACCAGCTCCAGCCTAAGCTCCATGACGGGTATTATAGCCTCCATCCATAACCTTCATAAAACAACCACACAGAGATAAATATCCAACACAAACTCATTCATTGTAATTAACAACCCAGTCACCACATTCCAAAGATCACCTAGACACTCTCCAGTCTAGGGTAACCTAAGGCTCTGATACCAAATTATCACACCCCAATTTTCAGACAATTAAATATTAGTCAAGAGAAAATCCCTAAAACAATATCCAGTTGTCCAATTATTAGAGGTGATTACAATGTAAAACATCACACAGTCTGTACAGGATAAAACTGAACTCACAAGTACAATATAACAATAAAATATCCAATCAATAAGGATCAAAACCTAAGGTTCCAAAACCATAATTAATCTATTAAAAAAACATCATTCAAACAATATCTGAAAAAGTCAAATGGCCCACAATGCCAAAATATAAAATATTAAACTCTCAAATAAAATTATAAAAGCTAATAAGGACTTCACACTTCTCCTATTACCAGATGCCACGAACTTGTCACTAACCTTGCAAATTCTGATCGGCTACGCTCCAAAAAGAATGCACCCGCGAGAAAAACTCAACGGGTAAGTCACATGACTGGTATGAGTTAAATAACACTAATCACAAACAGTCTTAGGGATCGCTCACAATCCCTTACATCAATACAACAGTGATAAATAAAAGATCGGGCAGGAAAGTAGTTCCGCTCACATAACGGGACAAGGGGTAGTTTCCCTTTTATGTGGCAGCAATATAGTTCCTACCCGAACTAGACTAAATAAATACTTACCCTTCTTAGCTATGGTAGGACAATACCTGCAAACACATTAGTTGGCCTACCATCCTGTAGAAACAGGCGTTAGTACAAAAAAAAAATCAAAAATCATACTTTAAATTTTATAAAAAAAATGAATTTATCTCCAAGAAGGAATTGGAATTGGACAAAACCAAAAATATGAAAGATGTTCAGAATTAAATTTCTAAGGGAAGTCACGCACCCCGTTCTTTAATTCTAAACACACAAGTCAATAATCAACTGTTAAACTTCAGCTCTTAAATGTGTAATATTCAGCAGATTTTGAAATAAAATAAAAACGGTGTCAAGACAACGTTTTTAGGAAACGTGTAAAACACGAAAGTCGCTTAGATTGTGATTTTACTTTAGGTTACATGAAACGACCTTGAATTATGAAGTTAAGTGATCAAATTGTCTAATTTACTAACATGATCCTATTTATTATTAAATCACAACATTCCCGAAGATATCGCGGTACACATACAAGGCTATATTTAAACTAACGAATACCCACATAAGTTGTTTATTATGACAAGGATTCGACTGTAACAAAATATAACGAACTACATTACCACGTATAACCGCAATTGAAGCATCACAAGTGTTTTAGTTAATTAAACCTTATGTTCACCACTTCGGCCACCCATTCATGGTTCAGCCTACACATATATCCCATGTGTCTCCTAACGTAATACTAACTCCCACTTCGGTCCCAACTCCCATGGGATATCACTGGGATTTAACTCTACACCGAAAGTCTAGTCCTTACGTTTTTTACGTCAATAAACAATGTCTAAATACACATGAAATAGACTAACAAGCGGGGCATAAGGCTTAAAAAAAGAAGAGACGGGTCATCCACGTAGTTGCCGTCTAATCACACAAGACGGGTCATCCACGAAGTCGCCGCCTAAACTCATAAGGATCAGTGGTGAACATTAAAGGATTCCTATTATTAACTTTTATAAAAAAAAACTTCACACAGATGGTCTCACATTCACAAGTTTATGAAACCCAACATTAAATGAGAATGCTTACATCTCAATGAAATTTCACGTTATATCATAATAACGAAATACGAGTTCATCCCAACCCATAAATCAGCTTAAACAATCAACATGTTTTTAACCTTCTAAAAACTGCTACTAAAATTTAAATCTACAGCCCAAACGGTGCAGATTCAGGGAAAACTCAAAACATGAAAAGTGTGCAGAATTTCCGTTTACACAGGACAAGCGGACAAAATGTTAAAATTCAAAGCCATAATTGCACAATATTTGGTTTACTCGCGTATACATATATATACGTGTGTATATATATACCCGGATACATATATTTAACTCACCTAGGTCGCGATTAAGCACTTGAAAAATGGTGTTGAATGGACTATGAACGTGATTCTGGATCCAAATACCCCACGCCCTACCCTTCCTTTCTTCTTCTTCTTCTTCACTCTCTCTCGCTCTCTCTCTCTCTCTCTCTCTCTCTCTCTCTCTCTCTCTCTCTTAAGGCTGTCTAAGGGGATTGTATCCTATTTCTTTTGTTTACCTAACCTAATATGATGTTATGTTTATATGAAGGTTACACACACCCACACACAATATATGATTAGCAACACACACAACCGCACACTACTTTCACTCATACCCACGACACACCTCTACACATATACACACACACACACACACACACAGCCAACACACCTCACTCCCATGCCCCACGCACTACACACATTAAATTTTAAACAATAAATTAAATAAAAAGTGAAATAAATATAAAATGGCAATATCTTTTTTTTAAAAAAAATAAGATTCCCTCCTCTCTCATTCCATAATCCCTGGACCTAGTTAATCTCTGGTTTAAAAAAAGATCGGTTTCCTTTAAAAATGGTTTCCTAATTTTCCTTCTAAAAATTAAGTGGCGACTCATCATTTTTGAATTTGAACTTGGAAAAGGTTAAAGCTGTGGGTAGGAAAAATGCGATATCCACAATCTGGCGACTTTGTTGGGGATTGAACCCAGAATCTCTGGTTTCGCAGACCAGAATTTCTTGATTTTAGGTTCACTTGAGAATTAGACTTGAAAGCATCATTTTTATCAAATTAATTAATCTTTGCATGCCTATTGCATTTCACTTGCATGTCTCGCCAGTCGATTACATGGAACTATGACCTTGGAGGCTCGGGGCAATCCAATCAGTCAAGTAATCATGGGACTGTGTGATCACCCTTGATCTAGTACCATGATTTGGTATATTAAGCATCCTATCAGGTGTGTGTCAAGGGTCCCTTATTTGTCCAAAACCAGCCTTTGCATAGTAGTTTCTATAGAACCTTTCAAATCTTAGGAAATAATTCTTTATTAAGGTTATATGCTAGGGAGTTTTGTATTCCTGAAAGGGATTACTTGAGATGATGACGATACTTACTTGATAAAAGATGTGTAACTTCTTAATCACTTTTGACCAATTCCTCTTCATGTCCCATGACATTTGAGAACATGCCAAATTCTGATTATAAGATTACATCTCTTATATCATGATTAGCTAAGCATCATTGACCTTGTATGTATCCGAATTCATGAAAAGTACGGTGATAATCCGATCATGTGACCCTTCTACCCAAAGAATTCTAAATCCATTTTTAAGCAGACAAGATTTTTTTTCCCATCTTTACCCCAAGGTTTTTCATAAAATCATACTTTTAAAATCCTTGGAGCTCACTTTTGATTAAAGCTCCAAACTAATCTTGGTTAAAATATATTTTCATATGATTATTTTCTAAAAATAAAATCTTGGGAATTATTTTTGGAGGAAAGCTTTTTCAAAATGAATTTCGAAACAAAATTACAATCCAACCACCTTTGTTAAGGAATGTTTAACATCCCCGTTCTATAAAGAAATTCTCGAGAATTGTTTTCAAAATATTTTATCTTTCCAAAATGATTTCTAAAGGGGGTAATAAGGATCACAAAGAGAGGTGAAATTAGCGCATTTGACATGAATGAGGATTTTATATTCTTGTGTGTCTATTTGCTAGGATTATAATTTTTTCCTTTCTTTTATATATAGAGTAGGCACACACGCACACATGCATATGCATTCATGTGGTGTATGAACCATTCGTAAAACCTTTTCACCAAGATGAAAATAAAAAGAAAAAGTTTTTGAAAAATTATTAAAATTATTTTGTAGGGAAAAATTAGCATCCAGTTTAGGCACGATTTGGTTTAGAGGTCCCACAACAAGGTTAGTAAGGAGGAACGACGAAGAAATGGAAGATAAAAGTAATGATGGAGAAGTAGCAGAGTTAAGGACACTGGTAGAACAACAAGTAGAACAGATGAAGTGACAGGCTGAGAATATGAACCGAATGATGGTAATGATAGAAGCAATAGCACACCCGCCACCAGTCGTGAATCCACCAGATAAGAATCCGCCAGTTAGGGAAGAAGGTTGGTATGACGACCCAGAGATGCCAAGGGCCGAGGTTCCCAGAGTAGAAAAAAAAAGGGTGGAAAGCGAAAAGACTGACAAAGAGAGGATAATGACTGAGAAGATCGAGAAGCTAGAAAGGGTGATACGTAAGGCTCAAGGGGTTGACACTTATCTGATGGAGTTAGAAGGGTTGTACGATGGGGTCTGTGAAACATTGCCTACCGGAATCAAAATGCCAGTCTTTAACAAATTCGATGGAATAGGGAATCTTTGCTGTCATATAAGAATGTGCATTGGGGCTCTCCAACTAAGTGGGCTGAGCACTACCATGATGGCTACCTTATTTCAGTAAACTTTAACTGGGGCCGCTCTATCCTGGTACCTCAGTCTAGAACCAAGCAAAACCCGAGTTTAGGAAGAGGTGATCAAAGCATTTGTGGCACAATATGAGTATAATTAGGACTTAGATGTCACAGTCTGAGACTTGGAAACCACTAGGCAGGGAAACAAGGGGTCATTTACTGAGTATTTGAGTAGGTGGAGGGGAAAAGCAGCTAAGATGGTGCAGAGGTTGTCCGAGAAAGATCAAATCTGAATGTTAATGAAAAACCTTCAACTTGTTTACCAAGGGAAAATGAGATTCAAGTCGATCAACACCTTTGTTGAGGTTTTTGACGTAGGAACAAGGATAGAGGATGCGATCCAAGAAGGGGTAATCAATAAGGAGGAACAACCGAATTGATATAGGAGGCAAAATTACGGGTTGAATGGGACACATTTGGGGGGTCACTCTGGTCCCACCGTTGTCAACGCGCTAAGTGGACCACAAAGAAAGTTCAACATAACACCAAGAAGAGGAGTGGACAAACAGTTGAGGAAATTTTCAGATTTTGGGGGTATCACTGTTAACCGTCCTCGATAGGCTAATAGCAAAAGGGCATCTTCGTCCGTTGGAGCCTCGACCTCTACCAAGGTCACTTCTACCAACCTTCCGAGAAGATCTCTATTGTAAATTTCACCAACAGAAAGTGTCATTCTATAGATCGGTGTACAAGAATAAGGCACAAAATCCAGGACCTCATTAAAAACAAGGTGATATCAGAGCTGGCTGTCAAGCCTTCTAATGTTACTAGGAATCCGCTACCAAACCATCATGCTGTGCTGCCACCGCAAGGCCTCTATTTCTTGGGGATGGAAAAGATAATCTTCGATCCATCTAGGGTAATCACTAAAGCCGGGACACCAAGGAAGCCTTGTCAGATACTAGAGAATTTGATGATCTGTACTCTAGGGGATCAATTTGGAATATGTGGAGAGGGAATGATAAAGCAATCGGATTGGTGGGACCAAGAAACTAGCAACACTGATGTGGGTCAGGTGACAGATGACCTGTGGTACGAGAGCGACGGAGAAGGAGCAGAGGAAGAAAGCTTGAATGTTGTTTTTGAAATTGACAATCTTTGGGCAAAAGAAGAAGTCAGCCATCTAACCCGGTCAGGGAGACACTTTAAACCGCATGAGCTAGAGGAGGATCACTCAGGGAGAGAATTGGACAAAGGGAAAGGGAAACTGAATGAAGAAGAGGAAGAAGATAGGGTTTTAAAGCAAATGAAGAAAACTCAGGCTAACATCACCATTTGGGGTTTATTGATCGCTTCTAAATGTCACAGACAGGTAGTCTTGGATGCTTTGAACCAATCTAATGTTTCTATGAACAAAACACCAGAAGACCCCATAGGAATGATCAGTAGGATTCCAACTTAGGCTATTACCTTCTCATCAGATGACCTACCTCCGGGAGAGCCTGTTCACAATAAACTGCTATATGTCATTGTTGAATGCCTGGGAAACACTGTGCCTGCTTGTCTTGTTGACAACGGGTCCGCTCTAAATGTGTGTCCATTCCAAACAGCTAAGTGCATGGGTTTGGATGAATCAACGTTCATACCATCTGAGCAGAGGGTGAGAACGTATAACAACACTCAAAGGACGGTCATGGGGATAATTCTCCTTCATCTCGCTTTCAGGCCTATAGAAAAGAAAGCCAAAATTCAGGTCATTGACATTCCTGCTTCTTTTAATTTGCTGCTAGGGAGGCCATGGTTAGACAGTCTGGGTGCCATACCATCTACAGTTCATCAGAAAGTTAAATGTGTCTGGAAAAGCAAGAGTTGTGATATTCTTGGGGACAGTTGGGTTTATCCGTCTGAAACTTCATCAAGCGTGCCGGTTCTAGGGGTACAATTTCAAGAAGAGGAGACAGGTCTGGGAGGGTTTGAGTTCATTAACATGTTGAAAGGAGAGAAGCCGAGAGAGTTCCTACCGCTATACTTCGATCAGTACGCGAGTCTGTTGGTCGCTGAGATTTTGAAAAAGATGGGTTTCTTCCCAGGTATAGGATTGGGTAAGTATCATTAAGGCCTGCCAGAATTTCCAAGGATCCTCATGCAGACCCACACTCATGGTTTGGGTTATCTACCATCAAAGAAAGAGCTGAGAGATAAGAAGAAGGCAGCTGACGCACCTTTAGACCCTTACCTGAAGATGCTCAATGGATACTTTGTGAAGAAAGGAGAGGATTTCCCCTTTTGTGGCTTCCCAGAACCATGGGTGGATTAGAAAGATAATTGTTTGCAGCCAGGGTTTGAGATCTTCTTCCCCCACGAATTTTCTGAGTATCAAGATCCATATATGCAGGAGCCCATGAAGTTAACTACTGCTAAAGATTGGATTGGTTCGTTAGATGGCTTAGTCATGAAGAACTTGTTGGGCAAAGAAAGCATGTAAACCAAGGAAAAAGGCCAAGAAGGGGTTACGAAAGACAAAGTCAGAAAAGAACATGCTGAGGGATTAGTAGAAGAGGTGCAAGACGAGGAGAATGACATGGAAGAACCAAAAAAAGAAGAGATTACCAAGACAGGGGATCTGGAGGAATGGTTCATCACCGATCTGGGAGGACAAAGCAAGAAAGAGTGGGTTTTTGAGTCTAGTTATAGGTATCCCCCACACTGGGAGTCTGTAATGGCCCAAATGAGGCGTCTTTCAATTTCCATGTTTGTTGTAATCGCTCCAAAGAAAATTAATGAAAGTGTGACTAATTCTGCCTACTCGAATGCGCTTAATGAATTCGATGAATGTGATGATCATGAAATACCAAATGAATTGCAAAAATTAATCGAAAAAGAAAAAGAATCTACATGTAAAATTATTGAGAACACTCTAACGATCAATCTAGGAAATGAAGATAATCCTCAAAATGTTTTTATTAGCTCTACGCTTAGCAAAGAAGAAGGCAAAGAATTAATCAATCCATTAAATGAATTTAAAGATGTTTTTGCATGGTCTTACAGGGATATACCAGGTATCAATCTAGAATTAGTCCAACATCATATTCCCCTCTTTCCCAATTCAAAACCTATAAAACAAAAATTGAGGCAAATGAGGCCTAAATGGGCACTCAAAGTCAAAGAGGAAGTTGAAAAGGAATTGAGAGCCGGATTCTTAATGGTCACCGAGTATCCAGAATGGATCGCCAACATTGTGCATGTCTCGAAAAAGGATGGTCGTGTTAGGGTCTGTATCGACTTTTGGGATCTGAACAAAGCTAACCCTAAGGATAATTTCCCTTTACCTTACATTGATGTATTAGCAGACAACACAGCGGGGCATGAACTCCTATCTTTTATGGATGGATTCTCAGGGTATAACCAGATTCTAATGGCGCCCGAGGATAGGGAGAAAACCACTTTTATCATACCGTGGGGCACATACTACTATAGGGTGATGCTGTTTGGGCTAAAAAATGCGGACACAACTTACCAGTGGGCCGCTACGACGTTGTTGCACGATATGATCCATAAGGAGGTAGAAGTGTATGTGGACGATATGGTTGTGAAATCTAAGGAGAGGAAAGGACACTTGGGTACGTTAAGAAAGTTCTTCGGAAAGTTAGGAGAATTTAGAATGAGGCTGAACCCTCAAAAGTGCACCTTCGGAGTCACTACTGGAAAGTTGTTGATCACTCAGAGAAGGATATAGGTGGACCCGACCAAATTAAAGGCCATAGTCAAAATGAAGCCGCCCAAGAATGAGGAGTTAAGGGAATTTCTGGGTAGAATACAGTTCATAAGCTGCTTCATCTCAAAACTCACCCTAACCTGTGACCCTTTATTTAAGCTACTTAAAAAAGGAGAGAAGTTTGAATGGGATACCTTATGCCAACAAGCCTTCGAAAAGGTCAAAACTTACCTTCAAAATCTGCCTGTCTTATCACCACCCTTAGTCGAAAGATCTTTACTACTGTACCTGTCTATGTCCAAAGATTCAATGGGGTGCATGTTGGCCCAAGAAGGAGAAGAGGGGCACGTGGAAAGAGCCATTTATTATTTGAGCAAGAGGATACCGGGTACGAGATAAAATACTCACCCTTAGGGCCCTAGTCTGGTGTACCAGTCGTCTTAGGCATTATATGTTAGCCTTTCTTGTAATCTTGATCTCTCGAATGGACCCACTCAAATACTTATTTGAGAAACCTATTTTAACCAGTAGAATCTCCTGGTGGACCATGATGCTAGCTGAGTTTGATATCAAGTATGTTACCACCAAATCCGTAAAAGGAAGAGCTGTCGCTGAATACTTGGCGGATCTCATAATAGAGTCAGAGGAAAAGGGTGAGTTCTGGTTCCCAGACGAAGGAGTGATGGGGATAGAGGAGAATTTGTGGAAAATGTATTTCGATGGAGCGGCTAATCAGTTAGGCTATGGGGTCAGAATCATCCTTGTGGCACCAGATGGAACTCCTACACCGTTAGCTGTCAAGCTTAGGTACAATTCAACCAATAACACGGCAGAGTACGAAGCATGTATAGTCGGAATAGAAGCCGTACTAGCCTTAAAGGTTGAAAGGATTGATGTTTTTGGAGACTCTAACTTGATCATATTCCAAGTACAAGGGGATTAGAGAGTGAGGCATGATAAGTTGAGACCCTACCATGACTACCTAGAGAGCTTAAAGGTGCAGTTCGAGAAAATATCGTTCTACTACATCCCCTGCCAAGAGAACCAATTGACAGATTCTCTAGCAACCTTAGCCTCGATGATAGTAATCCCCTTGGGAGTCACCATGATCCCACTATCCATAGAGGTAAGGAATCAACCCTCGTTTGAGATGATCGCAGCTCTAGAGAATTAAGGTGAAGTACCTTGGTACAAAGATGTTTGGAATTTCATTAAGGAGGGAGAGTACCCCGAAGGAGCCTAAAAAAAAGACAGAAAAGTGATTTGAAGATTCTCCTCCCACTTTGTGATCTATGCGGATAAACTATGGAAGAAGTCATACACCGGGTATAATTTGGAGTGCTTTTACGATAAGGAAGCCAAGAGAATGATGGAGGTAATACATGAAGGAGTTTGTGGACCCCACATAAACGGGCATATGCTAGCAAAGAAAATAATCCGACAAGGGTATTACTGGACGACCTTGGACAAAGACTGCTATGAATATGTTCGAAGATGCCACAAGTGTCAGATCCATGCAAATCTAATGCACACCCTGCCATCTTAGCCCTACAGCATGACTACACCTTGGCCATTTTCTATCTAGGGTATTGATATTATCAGTGAGATAGTCCCAAATGCTTCCAATGGGCACCGGTACATAATCGTGGAAATTGATTACTTTACTAAGTGGGTAGAGGCTGCGTCATACGTAACTCTGAAAGCTAAGGATGTGGTAAACTTCATCGAGAATAACATAATCTATAGATATGGGGTTCTAAACGAGTTTATTTTAGATCATGGCAGTCATTTCCAAGGGAAAATCATCCCACTGTTGGAAAAGTATAAAATCACCCATCATCAGTCATCGCCATATAGACCACAAATGAATGGGGCAGTAGAAGCATCGAATAAGAATGTTAAAGCAATCTTGAGGAAAATGACAGACACATATAAGGATTGGCATGAGAAGCTGCCATTTGCGCTATGGGGATATCGGACTTCCGTGAGAACTTCTACAGGAGCTACATCGTATTTGCTTGTTTATGGGATGGAATCCATCCTTCCCGTCGAGGTGGAGATACCCTCTCTAAGGGTTTTGGTTGAATGTGAAATAACTGAGTTAGAGTGGACACGGGGAAGGTATGAGGAATTGATGTTGCTCGATGAGAAAAGGTTGGCTGCAATAAACCATACTCAGGGATATTAGAAGAGGATAGCACATGCTTTCAACAAAATGGTCCACCCAAGGAAACTTGCTGAGGGTGACCTGGTCCTCAAAGAACTGAAAGTGCCTATTTATGTCCCCCAGAGAAAAATTCAAACTGGGTCGGGCCATACATCATTAAGACTCTCCTTTCTAGAGGAACGACCTATCTTATGGACCTAGATGGGGTTGAATTGAAACAACCAATTAACCTCGATCGCCTCAAGAAATACTTTGCTTGAAACCACTTCTTTTAAAACCTCCTACAATCGATGAACTATGCTTGACTTGATTCCCGCTAGGGGATATGAAGGCAACCTGCCCAGTTCAGTCATTAACAATTACCTGAGTAGCACCCTCCATTAAGCCTTAAACCAAACTACTGCTCACCTGATACCCGTTCGGGGATAAGTAGCTAGGCGGGCTCTTGAAAACCTTCGGTCCATCAAAAGCCTAAGAGAAAAACCTGTGCTAAACTAGGGGCAAGCTAGCGTTAGCTGAAACCACTTTGAAGCCCCAAAACCAGGGGCAAACTTCATTTGCTATCCAAAGAACCCAGATATTTACTTTAAACCCATCTCTGGATCTCCTGGTTATTAAAATAACTACTATAAAAGAAAAAACAAAAATTCATGGTATAGAATGATTAAAACTTTAGGCAAGACTCAAAGCGAAGTAAAGAGCCAAGAAAAGACATTAAAAGGAAATTTTTCATAACTCAAAAGATTACTCATAAGAATGAACACTTTGATTAAACATATTAGAGCATTTCCTAAAGAGAAACAACAGAAGTCACATTCAAAAGCGTAAAAGGATAGGCAGGACTTGTCAGAAATTTTGTAAAATAAAACTTTGTCTTGTTGTTTCACTTTCATGCATGGATGTCTACGAAGTCTATCTCTAGATTAGAGTTTTGATCTAAAAAAGGTACTCAGTAGTAGGCATGATCGATGCAAGAACTCCCCGAAAGGGAGCTGTCACCCTATCATGCCAAGCCACGGTGAAAGCCTTCACAATGGAAGGGCACATGATAGAACCCCTCGTGAAATCAGCAGCAATAACCTCAGTAGTATCCTGGAGAAGCCCATAATGATGAACCACCCAGCTAGGAATGTAGAAAGTGGTAGCATACAAGCTAGGCAACCAGATACTAGATCGCCCGGGAAGCCGTACAGCGATGGAACGATAGGACCACTGTGGGTAGACCCAACAGATATCACTAGGAGAAAGACCTCAAAGCCAACCAAGCCAAGCTCGGTAGAGTGGAATAGGCAATGAATCTCCATATGGTCATAGGGAAGTGACCTACGAAGGTGTAATGGGTGTATGAAGAGATCAAGGCGCTCTATAAGCCAAACCTGTAAGACGAAGGTGCCCCCAAAGATAACATAGCCCTGGCGGTATGGGCACAGTCCAAATCAATCAAAGCTTCGCCAAGGATCAGCATAACGACACTCTTCATCTCCTGCGGATCGCAAGTAATGGAAATGAGAACATTAAAAGATAACTGAAAGAGGAAGTAAGAGAGCATGCCCATCGATAGTGCACTATGCCAAATGATCTGATGCCCACCGCCATAAGGGTCCCCCATAGGAGCATAAACGGAGGAATGGCATTCAAAGTTCATTTATCAGCCTTGGACAAAAGAGCTTGCTGTATTTCAATATATGTAAAGGAGAGCAACAAGGTCCCAGACATACCCAGCCTGCAGTAGAGGAACTATCAAATCCGCAGAGGGATCAGTGTGCAGAATGGCACTAAACTCCTCAAACAAGGGGTAGATCTCCTAGGAGCCAAAGCGAAAGACATGGAGAGAAAAATCCCAACACCGAATAGCAGCTTGAAGCAAACCTTCGTTTAGAATCATCCATTGGAAAGAGAAGAGGTCATTTAGTCTAGAACACTCAAAGTTGAACATGTTAATGTCGGAGTGAGTATCCATCCATGGGAAGAGGATTTGGGATCTAATGGGGGCCATTTGAGAAGGAAGTGAAGGCAGGAAAAGAGTGTTTTGCGGAGTGTTGATGAAAGGGGGCTAGAAAAAGGAGTAGGACTGCCCAGAACACTAGGCGACACTTGATAAAGTAAAACAGCACTTGATGAAGTGCCGAGCGGCAGTCCATAAATGCCGTACGACATTCACTGACTGCCGCTGCGGCATTTACTGAGTGTCGTTCAGGCCTTGTCGAGTGCTACATGAAGCTATTTATTGGCCAGGATCTATTTGAAATGTTTTTAGCCCACCTGTAAATAGAAAACTGAATATATAAATAAACGTGCGCATCATGCAGCATGTGCAACAAGACCAAGCTTTGGTCACATTCATTCATTCATTCATACAAGAGAAAAAGTGATGAAAAATAAAAAGTTCACTTGTCGCAGAAAGTTAAAATGAAATAAAAGGACCAAGCCATGGTCACACATACGATAAGCAGTAGTAAAAAGCAAAAAAAGGTAAAAATAGTCGTTGTAAAAGCATACAGAAAAATAAATGATGATGCAGGCGCCTATCCTATCCTGGCTAACCAAAAGCCGTCAGCAAAAATAAATGTGTGTGTATAATACATTCATCCAAATAAAAGTGTGTATCCTCTCCAAAAACGCTCAAAACATAAAAAGAGAAAGGGAAGAGAGACAGAGGTGAGGTCAGCCCCGGCCCCGCCCTCGAGTCTGGCGGGTCACACGTTTGAGGGGCTCTTCCTCTGACTCTGTTTCGCTCGCTCCGCCTCTGCATCTGGCTCTGCCTCAACCTTGGCCGCCACTGTTACATCCACAGCAGCCTCCACCTCATCCGGCAATGCTACCTCCGGGAGCTCCACTAAAATCAATGCCAAACTACTGACGCCGCTGCTGAAGCTCTCTCACCTGTAGGACCAAAGCTCTATTCTGTTCCTCCTGAACGGAAAAATAAATTGCATAACCAAGTATTATGTAAAGATAAAAAAAATACTAAAATAAGTGAAAAGGGTTAGTAGAAGTCTTACCAGAGCTCTCGTGTGAGCCTCAGTAGATACCCGTGCCCCGTCAGCCTGAATCAGAAAATCAATAAGAAAGAGGTTAGAAAGTCAGAATGAGAACATGAGTGCTTTAAATCAAAAGTCAAGTTTTTAGAAAATACCCTCCACTCTAGAATATAGACCCACTCTCTTACACTATGGGCATAGAGCAAGCCCTCCTCTGCGTAGTCCCACGAGACGTGGTCGTACTAGAGTGGAATGGTAGGAGCATCCGCTTGATATCTAGGGACCATGGTCATGACCTGCTCACCATAGGAGACTGTTTGGAGGCTCTAATCCCAAGGTGGTAGGGCTAGAGTCCGGGTCGTGGTAGGAATGGGCTGTAAAGAAAAAATGAATTCAGTCAGAAAGCATCCATGCATGATCAAGAACTAAGAGAAAGACTGAAAGGCTAAGAGATACTCAGTAGAGTCACTTCCATCAAAGGGAAGTTCCTCATCAACTTGGCAGAACGGAAGGCCTCGTACCCGTCGAGGGGCTCTAGAAAATCCTAAATAGGGAGCCCAGCTAAGGCGATTGTAAGTGCTCAACCCTGGAGGGTATCTCTAGCTCTCATGGACTTGGGTGGAGGACATGGCACGTGAATGACAGGAGCCGCCAGCGACTGCTTGGTCACCCTCTCCCCTAGATACCACGCCAGAGTGTCTAGACCGTCTAGCAATATCCTCTGTGGGTCATACCCAGCTGACTGACGAATCCCCAAAAAAGTGTCGGGAACCACGTCGACCCAGGGTTGCCATCGAACGTGCGGCTCTCGTAGATTCGTCAGGAAATTTCTGAACGAGATAAACTTATGAGCCCCGGTCTTCTGCCCGACCAGCTCCTTCACCCATTTTAGTCCCTGGGGCATGATGAGGGCATCCGATGGTCGCGTCTTAGGAAACATCATATGTAGATACTCATGAGACCAGATTTGAAAGAGAGAAAGAAGAACATAAGTCTCAGTACACATAAATAAATAAATTTAAAGAATTCAAGGCTTGATTATAAAGTAAGAATTAATAGAAGGATAGATGTACCTCCCAAGCCCTCCAAAAGCTGCCAGTACAGCACGGGCGATCCCGGGAAATGTCCCCTATGTGCTTGTACCGGATGGCTAACCCTACACCAGCCCAGTCGTACTACTAGATCTGTCCCATATGCCCTAGTGACCCCACCCAATGCCACAAAAGTCTGGTCCCCCCTTGTGCTCAGCAGATAGCACCCCAGTAGATACATGATGAAGCCTCGGGCCATTTGCTCATCCGTGAAACCCTGTTGGCCCCTGAATGTATCCATGAACCACTTGGCCATGACCGAGGTCTCCTCAGGAATGACTCCTAGCAATGGCAGCACCCGATCCCACTCCGTCACCGTAACGAGGTAACGGAGGCACTCCCCCACAGGGGATCCGTGTGGTTATGCTAAAATCCAGCGGGGTCATCGTCATCTCCTCGAACGAGAAATGGAATGTGTTGGTGGTATCCCACCACCGCTCGGAGAGAGCATGAATCTGTCTTAGGTCATTGGAGCTCTTCGTCAAAAGCTTGACGAAGTCCCCAAGACCCGCAGCATTTATGAACCCCTTCACGGTCACGCTCAGCTCCTCGTACCATGCAAAGTCATGAGCTAGGCTGCCATGCCCCTTCAACACGTCAGACTGAAGTTGCAACAAAATAAATTGCAAGATTCCAATGTCAGCAAGTGAATGGAGGAAAGAAGGGAAGGAAATAAAGAAATAAAGAGTAATGAAAATAATAAAAAATAATAATAAATAGTAAAAAATAATAAAAATGAGTGATAATAAAAGATGAATGAATAATGAAAGGGTGAAGAGGAAAGCATCTAAAGTACTTAAGTGATTTCACAAAGTTTAAATTCTTGATAAAACATTGTAGTTCTAATAACATGCCTAACATCCATGAACTTTGTGTGAGAAGGTTCAAAAGAAATATAGGTTCAAAAGTACTCAAATCGATAAATGATAGGGCGTTTGGAATGCTCGGGAAAATTCATAAGCATAATAGTCGTGTTCATGAGGAATATATGAAGTTTCGATTAAAATGCATTGTATTCAGAAATCTTGGAAAAAAATGGAAAGGAAAATAATAAAGCAAAATTGAGGGACGATAAAATGAAATTGAATGAGCAAGGACAGACGCAATTGAAACGCTCGGGATTTCTATAAGCATGGCATTTTGCATTCATATGGAGGCATTTGAAGTTATATTGATTATGCATTGCATTCATAAAGTTCATAAGAAAGAAGAATTTTAAGAAAAGAAAAATGAGGGGAGCGTGTACCTCACGCTTGAATGCGCGGGCAGACAAATGTGTGCTCAGGTCCCGGAGCAAGAATGTAGGATCGAGGTGAGGGGTGGCCATGTACTTGGCCTTCTTCCTACTCCTCGAGCCGCTAGCCATAACCTGATGAAGAAAAGAGAGTAAACTGAGGGTTAAACTTTGGAGTTAATCAAGAAAATAATTATAATAAAGGGAATAACGGAGTTTTGATCGAGAAGAAACTTAACTATGGATCCTTCAAATCAATGCAACGAGAGGAGAGAAAGATCTCCAGAGAGAGCTTTGGCCTCGAGAGATTGAGAAGTGAATGAAATGAAATGAAAAACTCGAGTATAAGCATTCTGCCGCACCGAACGATACTTGGGAAAATGTGCGCAGAAGTTGATGAAATGCTATGCGGCACTTGCTGAGTGCCGTTCTGGCATTCAGTGAGTGCCCTGCAGCAGTTACGGACTGCCGCAAACTTCAGCGTGTGCCGCAGTTGAGGCAGTTTAAGTGCCGCTGATTTCCCCCAAAAATTCAAAATAAACCCCAAAATTTGAACTTAAACCCCCTGATTTTGCCCACTTTTTGCACTTTTGTCCTAGAAAAGATTTTTTTTTCGGAGTCGCGTTACCCCTGATTTTGAAAAATTGAATGAATTTGAGTCTGATCGACTCCTGATTTCAAAATTTTGAATGAATTTAAGTTTGAACGACTCCTGATTTTGAAAATTTGAATGAATTTGAGTCTGATCGACTCCTGATTTTTGAAAAATTTGAATGAATTTGAGTCTAAATAACTCCTGATTTTGAAAATTGAAAAGAATTTGGGTTTGAATGACTCCTGATTTCAAAATTTTGAATGAATTTGAGTCTGATCGACTCCTGATTTGGAAAATTTAAATGAATTTGAGTATGAATAACTCCAAATTTTTAAAATTAAAAAGAATTTGGGTCTAAATGATTTTTGACTTTGAAAAGGTGAAAAGATTTTGAGTCAGATTCGACTCTTGATTTTGAAAATTAAGAAAGATTTTGAGTCTGTTTGAACTCCCAAAATTGAAGAACTCAGACCAAACATATTCGACGGGGTAGAAGGGCTGTGGATTATTTTGAGAAAACATATCCGATGGGACCAAAGGGCTGCGGATTATTTTGAAAAAACATATCCGACGGGGCCGAAGGGCTGCGGATTATTTTGAGAAAACATATCCAAAGGGGCTGAAGGGCTGCAGATTAGTTTGAAAAAATACATCCGACAGAGTCGAAGGGCTGCAGATTATTTTGAAAAAAAACATATCCGACGGGGTCGAAGGGCTGCGGATTATTTTGAGAAAACATATCCGACGGTACCAAAGGGCTGCGGATTATTTTGAGAAAACATATCCGACTGGGCCGAAGGGCTGCGGATTATTTTGAAAAAACATATCCGACGGGGCCGAAGGGCTGCTGATTATTTTGAAATAAACATACTTGACGGGGCCAAAGAGCTACGGATTTTCAGAGCAAATATATCCGACGGGATCTAAGTCGCGAAGCAACACCCAATCAATCGCGTCCGTCTATCTAGTTAGGATAGTCACAAATCATCAAAATCACCCATTAATCACAAAAACTCCAAACCCTGAAAATAAATCGTCTTTAAATCAGAGTGACCATGCACATTGAATAGCATAGGGTTTGAATTACATCTGGATGCATCATGATAACACGATTTCCGAATCACATCATTTAGCACATAGCTGCATCAATAGTCATCATTGTATAAGCACGTGCATCATGACAGGATAGGTGCATTCATCCGTATGGGTACTTGTGTTTGCGTGTGTTTGGACCCTGGCCCAAACTAAGTCTCAGTCTGATTCCTGAAAGGATACATTGGTAGCTCACCCCTGAGCACGACCGACATGAATTGTTTACACAGTTGATTTTGCAATGTATTTAGTTTTTTTACCTAAATTTGATAGTCTGGTCAAAGGCTTGTCTTCACACAGGCTTCGACATTCACTTGTGATATGCGTTGCTTCACAAGCGAAGAGGGGCAAACTGTAGACACCCTAATTTTGACCAAACACAGAATTTAGGGGAGTATTACCTCTAAGATCTGATGATGACAAATGCCCGACTAATCTAGGACTTCCAAAGGTGATTAAAGCTCTCCCAAAGACTTTTTTCAATTCAAGACAAAAAGGAAACTATATTTGAATTAAAGGCTTATTTTAACTATAATTGATAGATTTAAGCTAGAGGCCTAGGATTGTCATCTAACTTTATATCTTGTATATTATATGGAATGAACTTTGTTTTGTCGCGCCGATGAGGTATGATCTCTCGACTCTCCCTTAGTTTAATTATTCCTTGATTTCATTAATTTCTCGACCTTATGTGCTACACATTAGAATTAAAACTTGCCTTATGTGTATATGTGATTAGAGACCCTTTTTATTAAGATTTCAACTTTTGTATGCATTGCACGTTTAAATATTCACAGCTGGACCCCGGGTAAATTCTTTAGTTCTGTATTTTGCATATCATATTGCTTGCTAAATGAACTACTTGGTTTTGAATGATATTTTGCCTTCAGCAATTTTACACTATTTCGACATGCTTGTGTAATGTATAATTATATCTATGTATTAGTCGAGGGCATGCTGTGGACACGCAGAATTCCACCTCTTGCTTGCTTTTGTTTGAAATTTCATTTTGAAAAGAGAGAAAAGGTCCGTTGAAAATAGATACAGAGTCGCCACTTGGTCTTTAAGGAACCAAGAAACCTAATTTCGACTCACCCAAATGGATAAAGGGCACCGGCCCTTCATAACCAAAGAACTTGGCTCGGGAATTTGATACGAGAGAGGAAGGAGCCGTTGTCGGGACTAAAACACCCTCAACTCACCCCGTCTTTCGATGGGCCTCAATTAGCATCCAAATAATCATCTTATACAATGTATGGTTCGACAATTAATACTATGATAGTATATTACATCACATAAGAAAATTTTAAATGGAAGATCTAAAGATAAGATATCATTCATAAGATCTAAGTCAAATATCATACAATGTAAAGTGAAAGATCAGACAAATAAACCTAGGAAAAATCGTCTAATCATGTATCAAATAATCAAGACTTCCTAATCTAAAGGGGGACATGAATTGTTATTGAAACAAATAATCAAAGAAATCAAAACATGCTTAGCAAGCTATTATGATGCATGTTGACCTTTGAGGAAAGAAGATTTCTCAATCCCCGGGATGGATGAGAAAGCAAGACTAGATCGAGGGAAACATGAACGTATTGATCAAGTTCATTCCTTATAATCTTCTTAGAATAGGACTCACAAAATCCCCAAATCTTTGCATGGATGCAATGTATGTATCTAGAATGTGCCAAGGTTGTAGTGTGCTCTGTGTTCATGGATTCCTAGAATGACTTAGAAGTCTAGAATGTGTATGAATGAATGAATGAAATCACATGAGATATGTAAAAACGTATTATGAACTATTTCCTAAGACATGAACTAATTTGGAGTGCATGTAAGCATAAAATCAAAGGGGGAAAGTAAAAGTGTGCTCGTTGTGAATAGTGGACAAAACAGTAACATGATCTTTTGAAAATTGTCAAGAGGGGTTAGGAATGTTTTCAAAGCATGATATTTTATGGAGATCTTCCTTATGGTATCTACGACATAATCCAAAAAGCCAATCTTTAATAACTATCACAGATTGAGAGAAATCATATACACAATAGAAGTCACCCAGAAACAGAGTCCGTACTGTCAACGGAAATGTTGAAATATCTTAGAAAATGAAAACAAATGATCTAGAGGCCCATTTTATACAAAAGGTTCCCTAAGACATTGAAGTTTAAGGGAAAAATAAGTTCGGACCAATTCTTTTGGAAATGGTTTCTGAAAAATAAGTTGAAAGTCAACCAAGCTATTATGACAGCAGAGGCAGAATGTCTGGAAGGAATGTTTGGGTCCAAATTGACCATTTTCAAGTATTTCCAAGTCAAACCAAAAATCATGGGTGTTCTCTAATGAGTTATGAAGACTTTCCAAGTGGCCTTGCATCCACACATGGAGTATTGAGTTCTAGAGAAATCTTTGAACTCGGATCACTCACTGTTTTGACTCTCACTGTTTTGAAGAGTTTTGGGAAAACAAGGTTTATCTCTTGAAATCAAAGTGAGGGTTTTACGAAGGGGGGTTTTGAAATAGAAGTTTTGAAAGCATATTTTCAATACTCAATGAAGGTTATAGCCACTTAAAATGTCAACATCAAACTCATCATCAAGAACCTCCAAGATTGTTAGAGATATTTATTTTCATTTGAACATAACTTCAAGGATACCTTGGAGGTACTGAAGTTATAATCATCATCTATCAAACATGTTTTTGAGGTCAAGAGCTACTATCCATAAGGATTCACTCAAACTTCATGTCATCATCTAGATGATGATGAACTAGTAAGTAAATAAAAAAAATAAAAAAGAAATGAGGTAAGAAGAGATGAACATTGTATAAACAAGCAAGTAAATAAAAATCAATAGATGATAATCAATGTGATATTGGACTTGTAGTTTGATATTTCACTCATATGTGATGACATTGGACATAGGAGTAATGAAGTAAAAAATAAAGTTTAGGACTCACTTTTGTTTTGAAATCAAAGAAGAAAGCTTCTTTTCTCTCTATCCTAACCTTATCTCTACAACTTTCTCTCCCAAAACTTTTTCAAAGCTTATATTTGACACCCCCTAAATGAGAAGTCAAGGGGGGTTTATATAGACCAATTTAGGCTTAGTTTGGCCCCCCTTTTGGTGCTTCTCCTTTTTTAAAGCACAATTTCATGTTAATTCATTTGGTAACTAGTTTATGCGCTTTGTAAAAATTGAACTTAGGGCTTTTTTGGGGGAGCTTTTAAAAGTTCTAGAATGGAGCTTTTAAAAGCTCAAGGTGGCTTTTTGGTTTCATGATATATTTTTGAAGAGTAGTGTGTCACTAGTACAAAATTATCAAACAACTTAGTAGTAAATTTCATAAGCTCCTTTTAAAAAGCCACATGGGGGCCAAACTAAGCCTTAGGGTGGTTTTGGGGTTTTAGAAGTGTTCCCATTGGCTCCAAACATCTTAAAACATAGAACTACGTCGTTTTGGTTTTTAATTAATCACAATAGAACCCTAAAAATAATTGCAAAAACATACTGTTCTGGAGGAGAGTGCCGTGTCGGCATTGGGCCTGTGCCATGGCGGAAGTGGGCCAGTGCCGCGGCGGCACTGCTCCTCAATCGTCTGGATAATCCTATTTAGGCCACCAGAGGTTCCGGTATTCGCGAAAAAGCCCTATTTCGTCCAAAATTCACAGAAAATGCATACAAACTTAAAATTGAGGTTGTGATATACCGTTTGAAAGGTAATGGAGTCTATTTTACATAAAAAAATAATTCGGGGATAGGTCACTTTGAAAAGGTTTGCGGTATTTGCGATAAAAGCCGATTTGATCACCTTTTTTGCCTTCAGAAATTCACAATAAACTCTTTTTAAATCCAAAAATCATGTGCGATATACCGTTGGAAAGCTATTGACCTCTAGTATCCATGAAAAATATTTGAAAATTGTTATGGCACTCCGATTCTAAAGTCAAATTTTGGTCAAACTGGTCAAACCTGGGATTCCCGGGAAGTTCTGGAAACCTCTAGGAGCTTCCAAGAGCTGACGTTTTCGCTCGATTTTCTTTTAAAATTCATTTTAAAGCTTGCCACATAATCTAGAATGATCCTGGCGAATTCGGACAATTTTGGTCAAACTTGGTCAAACCTTGGTCAAAGCTGGTCAAACTGGTCAACGGGGACTTTCTGGGAACTTCTGGGTCTTCTGGGGGTCTCTGGGAGCTGAAGATTTCATCTAATTTTACTTAAAAACTCATTTTATCACTTTTCTTACGACGTAGCATGTTTCCAGAACTTTTGGTCCAAATCTGGGAGTTTGCGGGCTTTCAAGGACATTTTGGTCATTCTGAGCATTTTAAGAAATAGAACCAACTTCCGGGAGTCCTTTTGAGCCTTTTTTGATCATCGTGAACCACCAAGCTATGGGTCTCCTAAATCTGATAGCCAAAAAAATGGGGTGTCTACAGTTTGCCCCTCTTTGGCATGAACTTGCGAGGCAACGCATGTCGCAAGCGAGTGCCAAAGCTTTGAAGTGACATGTCTTTTGGGGGCTATAGATTTAGGATAAAAAGCGTTGCAAAAGATGCAATGATGCTGAGGCTAGTGCTGGTCGTGCTCTGCGTGAGCTGCCTACGTATCCCAAGGGGAATCAGACCAGGACGTAGTTCGGGGCATAAAGGAACAAATCACACATGCACAATAAGACATGCAGATGCTGTGCTAATGTTTGCGACTGTGATGTGGTGGATGACTCGGATAAGGACATCAAGGTTTAGAAGACTCTGGGTCTAGGGGCAAGCTTCTGGAATTTGGGAAGTGCGCTTTGCAAACAAGTGAGATAGATCAGATACGCATTTCTTTTAGAAGACGACAACTAAAGAAAGGTGACCGAGGTATCTTGTGATAAATGATAGGTAAGGAAGCTATGGACAGATGAGAAAGCTCATGATAATAGGGAGATACAGAGCCGTGGAAGGACGGTGCTTCGTTTTCAAAATCTAGATGCGGGCGATGTTCTAATTGTTCCTGATGGCCAATTTTCGGAAGTCGGTTCCTCTTTGGTTACTTTCTGCTGGGGGTAGTGGGAGCTGGTATCTTTCCGTATCTGTCCTCGGGGGATGATGTAGGGTTCTCGGAGAATCCCTCTTTTCTTGATCGGGAACCAGGACCCATCTCTGAATCTCTCACGGTTGATCAAATCTTTCGACGCTTAATCCAAGAGGACCGGTCGGGCCCTTCGGGAGCAGGTGTCTTTCTGTTTCTGTCCTCAGGGGATGATGTAGGGTTCTCGGAGAATCTCTCTTTTCTTGATCAGGAACCAGGACCCATCTCTGAATCTCTCACGGTTGATCAAATCTTTCGGCGCTCAATCCAAGAGGGCCGGTCGGGGCCTCCAGGAGCTGGTATCTTTTTGTTTCTGTCCTTAGGGGATGATATAGGGTTCTCGGAGAATCTCTTTTTCTTGATCGGGAACCAGACCCCATCTCTGGATCCCTCACGGTTGACCAATTCTTTCGGCGCTCAATCCGAGAGGGTTGGTCGGGGCCTTCGGGAGCTGGTGTCTTTCTGTTTCTATCCTTAGTGGATGATGTAGGGTTCTTAGAGAATCTCTTTTTTCTTGATCGGGAACCAAGACCCATCTCTGGATCTCTCACGGTTGACCAATTCTTTTGGCGCTCAATCCGAGAGGGTCGGTCAAGGCCTCCGGGAACTAATGTCTTTCTATTTCTGTCCTCAGGGGATGATGTAGGGTTCTCGGAGAATCTCTTTTTTCTTGATCAGGAACTAGGACCCATCTCTGAATCTCTCACGGTTGACCAATTCTTTCAGCGCTCAATCCGAGAGGGCCGGTCGGGGCCTCCGGGAGCTGGTATCTTTCTGTTTCTATCCTCAGGGGATGATGTAGAGTTCTCGGAGAATCTTTTTTTTTGCTTCTTTGGTGTACCGGCTAAAAACCAGGACTCGTTACTGAAATTCTCGTGTTTGATCAAAATTTGTGACGGTCGTCCTGAAATGACTGATTCGGATTTTCGGGAGTCGATTTTTCTCTGTTTCTGCCTACTGGAGGTAGCCCTGACAACTTTTAGAGTGTTGGGGGTAAAACCTCATAAATCTTGATCGAAGTGGGCCACTAGGGCTGATCGGGGCTAGAAATAGGCTGAAACAGGTCAAAACGGAGCAAAATGGAGCAAAGCGGGGCCCGCAGGGAGCAGTGCCGTGGTGACATTAGGCCACTGCCGCAGACACTGGCACTGGGTATCCGAACTCCATTTGCGTATATCTTGGGTTTTTGAGCTTTTCAAGTTCATTCTTGGCCATTTTGGGGCGCTTTTGGAGCCAAAATCCGCCAAAACGCAGCTTGTGCGCGCTCAGGTGAGTAATCTTTCCCCGTGGTTGGAATTTTGATTAGTGATTTGGTTTGCTCTAATTTTAAGAAGAAAGTTTAGTTTTCACTTCCATTTTATTTGTAGATCCATGGCTTCGGGCTCGAGGAGACCGTCTAAGAAGGCCAAGGAACGAATGAAAGCCGAGAGCCAAACCCCGGACTTGATTTTACGGGATCCCCAACATCATCTTTCGGCCGCAGCTCTAACGAGCTTGGTATGTGAAACTTTCGACAGTTTAGGACTATTTCTATGTGTTGTGCTAGTTTTGTGAGCCGTAGTGTGCACCTAGAGATCGTTAGAAGTTAGATTTGGGCTCAAATGTTGATTTTATGAAATTAGACCTCGGGTCGTGAATAGTGATTTTGTGCATCATTTTTGTTGTTTTTGGTATGTGCAGGTGCCGGAAGTGACATTGAAGGGCCACGGTAGCTTTGCTCACGCTTTTCTGTGGTACACTCAACTCTTGCCTACCAACAAGAGAATGGTAGACAATGCCGGGTTTAACGGCTTTGTCCACCTGGTTTCAAAGAGTAGCAATGATCTAGCACATTTTTACGCTCTGGCTGAGAGTTGGTGGGACACCACCAATACTTTTCACCTGCCATTTGGTGAGATGACCATGACCCTTTGACTTCTGTATGATTACCGGCTTGAGGGTTGGCGGGAAACGTCTGATTCTGGACTACTTCTATGAGATTGATCCCGAGGCTGTCGAGATGTTGATTGGGGTTGTTCCTCCTAATCTGGAGAGACTCTGGTTTCCTTATGGCTGGCTTTATCGGGCCTACGGCAGAGGGAATCACAACTTGAATAATTCTCAGCTTTTGAGGGTGTATCTTCTGTATGTCCTTGGTTGCTCGATCTTCACAACACGGAATGACCGGATGAGCTTGAGACTTCTTTCTTGCCTCGCGACCGTTGGTGAGATCCCTTCTTATGACTGGGGCGGCACTGCCCTAGCCCACCTTTACAAGCATATGGGTGAAGTTTCCCGGGGCGATGTCAAATCGATAAGGGGATTTTGGCGAGCTTGGGAGTTATGTACTGCACCTTCTTTTATCTTCTGGCTTTTTGATTTCTGTACTCTTTATGATTTTCTCTTTTGTTTATACAGCTTTGGAGCTTTGAGTACCTGAAGATGTTAGCTCCTTCCCTTGCTGATGAATCAGGTAAAGATGACGACGGCATGGCTCCTGTACCTTTGTTCGCACGAGGCTTGAGGTGGCGGAGAGTTGTTGTCGGGGTAAAGAGCGGGGCTCACCGGATCATTCTGCTCAGGAACTTGTTATCTGGACTGACGGCTGCTAGTGTTGATTGGATACCTTGGGAGCATGTTGCCTATGCCGCCCCAGAGGAGATACAGGCGGTCAAACCTCTTTCCTCTTGCCGACTTTTGATGGAAAGTACAAAGAGCAGGCAATGGTTCCTCGGCGAGCAAGTGTCTTGGTAGGTAGTTGGCGGTTCAAGGTATCGCGTCCCTCATGATCCTCTCGCGATGGACGCTGGTGACCTTTCTGGCGATGCTTTGCTGGTGGCCTTAGCTGGTACCGATGTTTGGGATCACTTTCTCTCTGAGACCGGCTTTGAGGCTTACCGTGGCCGCTTTCTGATTCCCAACTTCCCACTCCTGGAGGTGAGTTTATTTTACATTTTTGTCTCTATCCGTTGCCTATGTTTTTGACTCATCTTTTTCCTTGTTTTGTACCTACAGCTTCGCGAGATGTACATGAGACAGGTTCCCCCAGTTTTTGATCCTATCCCTCCTTCGGATTGGACCTTTAATGTTTTGGGTGCAGACGGCTCCCCCCAAGTTATGGAGGTGCCACGGGTCATGTGTGGGTATCCTACCCAGCCACAAGCGTCCTCAACGTCCCCTGGAGTTATACTAAGGAGGGCCATGCCTTGGCGGCTAGCTTACGGTCTTTGGTTCTCACGCAAGACCATCGGGTATGTCTCTAATTTTGCGCTCCTTAAGGTTATGAGGTTATAATCCTAATTTTACCATTGACAGATGGATGGTATGCGGCACTTTGCCACCAATCAGATGGCCTCCTTGGTACGTTTCTGTCTCAACTTTGTTTTTGTACTTTTTGTTGTTTCCCTACTAATTGCCTTTATTTTATTTATGTGTGTAGTACCGTGGGGGTGGCGCTGGCTCATCGAGGACTAGACCGAGGTGCAGAGGTGGTAGGACGAGGCCATCACCAACATACACTCCGGGCGGTCTGACAGAGGATGAAGAAGAGGAGGACTGAGGCATCCTAAGCGGGGATTTTTTTTTATCTCCATTTCATGTTTTCGATTGGGTTGTATTAGTGAATGATGTGACTATTCGGACAATGTTTAAGACAATGTGTAGGATGATGTGTGGGATGATTTGTGACCTTTTGGCAGAGTGTGATGATCTTTTGCCTTTTAGGCCGGATAGCTTCTGGTTTGAAGGCACAGTTGTGTGCTTGCTTTTATTTGATGATTGTGTGATGATATATATATCTGTGCACATGTGATTCTGTGATTGTTGATGTTACTGCGATGAGCAGCCTTGTGATAGTGAGTGTGTTTGCTTTATAGGTGGGATAGTCCAAGAAACGAGGAGGTGCTGCCGAAATTTTGCTAGAGCCGTGACGGCAAATATGGCTTTGTATGATCTCGCTCAACTCACAGCTTGGCTGAACATGACATATGGTGTAGAACGGATCAACCTTTTCAGCTACGGCTTGATCGAGCTGTTCTCTCTTCACCAGATGGCTTTGAATGCTGAGTTCATGCGTGCTTCTATTTTCCACTGGGACCTGGTGAACCATGTCTTCAATTTCAATGGCCTGGAGATATGCCCCCTGTTTGAGGAGTTCTGTGCTATCCTTGGCTACGATTTTGATTCTGACCTGATTCTCCCTTCTGCTAATACCCCCAGTCCTACGCGAGGCTTGGCTAAATATCTGAATTATTCCATTACTGTTTCCCGTCGGCTGATTCATGGTGAGGTTCTTGATATTGCTTCCATCATTGCCCGTTATGCTAGTCCTGGGAGTCCTAGCGTATATGATGCCTCCCGCGGGGCCGCTCTGATATTGTGCATGACTTCACACTTTCTGTTCTTGAGTGCTTCCATTGACTTGGTGCACGTGTGCCATGGGCTGAAACTTGGCAGGAATCCCATGGCCATAGTTTTGGCTGAAACCCTGAATGGTTTGGATCGCGCTTCCAATCAAGGAACGCTTCTACTTTCTAGGGCGCTGTAGACACACCATTTTGACCTGCTAAAAAAAAAGGCTGGCGGCGAATTGGTCAAAATGGGGTGTCTACAGGCCTCTTTGGTGTTATAGGCTTGGCTCTACGAGCGCCTCAAGTTATGGATAGGTAATGTGCCACCAGTTTATTTTCACAGAGCTGTGCTTCACTCTCATTATACTTCTGCCGATTGGATGAGCGTAATGGGTGCTTAATCTGAGGCTGACATTTGCTGGATTGTGACGCGTTGGGGCCTCCATGCTGTATCCACTAGTCTTGAGGATTTCCAGAGGGTATAGCTGATGGGTCTGAGAGATGACCGACGTTTGCCCCTAGTTTAGAAGAGGTTTAGGCAAACGAGGCGGGTGGCCGAAGTTTGCCCCTAGTGTGGAGGGTGATTTCTGGGTTATGGTAAGGACTGCGACTTTATTTTTCTCACGCGCTCATAATTTTGCCTAGGCACTAGTTAGGTGACCTAGCGAGCTCTTTTCTCTCTTTTGTTATTGCTCACTTTGGATTTAACTCTAACTTTTGCCTAGCCATCCCTTTTTTTTTTTGAAAGTCTGCCTATGTACCCCCGAGCGGGGATCAGGTCCAACATAGTTCGGGCCAAAGTTTTGAAAAAAAAGGGGTTGATTATGATGGTGTGGACCGAACTGATGTGGTTGCCTATGTATCCCCAAGTGGGAATCAGATCGAGCGTAGTTCAGGCGAAGCTTGAAAGAAATTGGGCTATTTTTGTGAGTGGAGCGACCAAACCGATGTGGTTGCCTACGTATCCCCGAGTGGGAATCAGGTCGAGTGTAGTTCGGGCAAAGCTTGAAAGAAATTAGGCTATTTTTGTGGGTCGAGCGACCGAACCGATGTGGTTGCCTACGTATCCTCGAGTGGGAATCAGGTCGAGCGTAGTTCGGGCCAAAGTTTTGAAAGAAAATGGTTTTAGGGAATGGTCAAGCATAGTACTTTTTGAGGCGATCCATGTTGATTGGTTCTTTGAATTCAACGCCATCGAGGTCCATGAGGTAGGTCGCTCCTCCAGAAAGGATAGTTTTGACGATATAAGGGCCGACCTATTTGGGTTTGAACTTTCTGCGTGGATCAAAGATCGGGGCTCTTAATTCCTTAAGGACAAGGTCATCCTTGACAATTTTCCTTGGACGAACCCTTTTGTTGAAAGCACGGGCTATCCTCTTTTGGTAGGTTCGGACATGGTCGACTACCGCTAGGCGCTTTTCATCTATGAGAGCCAATTCTTCGTACCTTTCCCTCAACCAATCTGATTCTGAAATTTCACATTCTGCCATCACACGTAGGGACGGTAGTTCTATCTCGACTGGAAGTACTGCTTCCATTCCATATACTAGCGAGTAAGGAGTTGCTCCTGTAGACATCCTTATCGATGTTCTGTACCCCCAAAGTGCGAAACGGTAGCTTTCATGCTAGTCTTTGTAGGTATCGGCCGATTTGTGCAGTATGGCCTTGAAATTCTTGTTTGCAGCTTCGATTGCTCCATTTGGTTTGTGGTCTGTACGGTGATGACTTGTGATAAGTGATTTTGTATTCTTCAAACAGATCTCTAACTTCAGCTTTGAAATGACTACCATTATCTGAGATGATCTCATGAGGTACTCCATAGCGACAGATGAGGTTCTTCTTGATGAACTTGGCCACTTCCTTGGCCCCCAACTTGCTATAGGATGCGGCTTCTACCCATTTTGTGAAGTAGTTGATGGCCACCAAAATGTATCAATTTCCATTCGAGGCTTTTGGAATGATTTCACCGATGATATCGATTTCCCAGGTTGAGAATGGCCAAGGTGAGGTCATGCTGTATAGAAGGGATGGTGGTACATGCATCATGTTTGCATGGATCTGGCACTTGTGACTCCTTCTTACGTATTCTCAACAAGCTTTCTCCAATGTTGTCCAGTAGTGCCCTTGTCTTACAATTTTCTTGGCCAGCATGTGACCGTTCATGTGCGGGCCGCATACCCCCTCGTGTATTTCCTCCATCATTCTTCTGGAGCTTTCTTCAAACAAGCAAGTTAGGTTGTGACCATTGTACCCTTTCTTCAACAATTTTCCACCGCAAATGATGAATTGCGCTGCGAATCTTCGAACTGCTCTTTTGTCTTTCTCGGTAGACTCTTGGGGGTACGTCCCCTTTTCTATGAAGTCCCAAACATCCTGATACCATGGTGTTTCGTTCTTTTCTTCTTCAATTGCGGCGACTATGTTGAACGAAGGCTCGTACCTTTGCTCAATTACCAAAGGCATCATGTTGACTCCCACATGAATTTTGATCATAGAGGCTAAGGTGGACAATGAATCTGCTAGCTGGTTCTCTTCCCTAGGCAAGTAGAAGAATGTGATGTTCTTCATTTGCCTCTTGAGTTGATCGAGGTGATCATGATAGGGCTTCAACCTTTCTTCTTTTACTTTCCATTATCCTCTAGCTTGTGATATAATGAGGTTTGAATCCTCGAAAACATTCAGCTTCTGAACTTTCAGTTCTATGGCTACTTCCATCCCCAGAATGCATGCTTCGTATTCAACAGTGTTGTTGGTGGAGTTATAATTGAGCTTAACTGCCAGCGGAGTATGGTCCCCACTTGGTGATACTAGAATCATTCCTACTCCGTATCCTTTCATGTTGGCTGCTCCATCAAAGTACAACTTCCACTGTTCTTCCTTGATTTCCATGATATTTTTGTCCGGAAATGGAATGTCCCCACTTTCTTCGGAGTCAACAGCGTGCTCTGTGAGACGCTTAGCTATGGTTCTCCCTGATACAGATTTGCTTGTAACTTACTTGATATCGAATTCGGATAGTAGAAGTAACCAATAGGATATATGACCGATCATGGCGGGTTTTTCGAGGAGGTATTTTAGAGGATCCATGCGGTATATGAGCACAACCGGGAAGGCCAGTTTGTAGTGCCTCAGTCTGCGAGTGCACCAAACCAAGGCCCAACATGTTTTTTCGAGGGTAGAATAGTTGAGCTCATACCCAGTCATCCTCTTGCTGAGGTAATATATGGCTTTTTCGGAGTGGCTTTCTTCTCCTTCTTGGGCTAGCATGCAACCCATGGCGTTTTCAGAGACAGACAGGTAAAGGAATAAGGGCTTATGAGGAGTGGGTGGCGAAAGGACAGGCGGACTTTGAAGGTAGGCTTTTATTTTGTCGAAAGCGGCGTGGCATTGGTCATCCCATTGGAACTTTTCTCCTTTTCTCAGCAATCGGAACAAATGATCGCATGTAGTTGTGAGTTTGGAAATGAAGCGGCAGATAAATTGGACTCTTGTGAGAAACCCTCTCACTTCCTTTTCATTCCGTGGTGGTGTCATTTCTAGGATTGCCTTGATCTTGGAGGGATCCACCTCTATCCCCCTTTGTGTGATGAGAAAACCCAGCAGCTTACCGGAGGTCACATCGAAAGTGCATTTCTTAGGATTCAATCTCATCTTGTATTTGCGCAACCTCTCAAAAAACTTTTCTAATGCCACCAGGTGTCCTTCTCTGTCCTTGGACTTTACGATCATGTCATCTACATATCCTTCTACTTCCTTGTGAATCATGTCATGTAAGTTGCCCCAGCATTCTTGAGTTCAAAAGGCATTACTCTATAGTAGTAGGGTCCCCAAGGGGTGGTAAATGTCGTTTTTTCCCGATCTTCTGGCGCCATTAGAATTTGATTGTATCCAAAAAGCCATCCATAAATGACAGTAGCTCATGTCCTACAGTGTTATCCACCAAGACATCAATGTGGGGAAGCGGGAAGTCATCCTTGGGACTAGCTTTGTTTAGATCACGGAAGTCGACGCACACACGAACTTTTCCATCTTTTTTGGGGACTGGCACGATATTGGCAACCTATTCTGGATACTCGGTGACAATAATGAACCCTGCCTTGAATTGTTTATCCACCTCTTCTTTAACCTTGAATGCCCATTCCAGCCTCATGCACCTCAGTTTCTGCTTGACAGGTTTAGAATTTGGGAGGAGAGGAATATGATGTTGGACAATGTCGGGATCGACCCGAGGCATGTCCTCGTAAGACCAAGCAAAAACATCCTTGAATTCTTTTAGCAAGAGAGTCATTTTTTCTTTTTCTTTTTTATTAAGAGTTGAGCCAATTTGCACAATTTGTGGATTATCTATTTCACCTAGGTTAACCGATAAAGTTTCTTCGATTATTTCTTATGCAAGTGGTTTTTCAATTAGTTTCTTAAGTTCGATTGGGAGATCCTCGGAGGGATCTGTGCATTCACAAGTATTAGACACAGAGGAGTAAGCAGAATCGTCTTTCATTTCATTCATGACAGGTGAGGTGGTTACATTATACAGTGATGGGTCTACAGCAGCTGGCTCTGGTACAAACTCGATAATTGGAAGTACAGACTCTGGGGGAACACAGACAGATGACTCTACAGCTTGGTTGCTCAGACCCTCCTCAGTTGGCTTGATCTCATCATCTTGGCTCTTGGCCCTCTTTTCTTCCTTCTTTTTCAGCGAATTCTTCCCACATTTTCTCGATGGCTTCAGTGTACATGTACTTCAACCAGTCTTCTTTCGGGGTTTTCACAACTTCTTTGGGATAGAACGAATCTTGATAGGGGGGCCTTTCACAGTCAGCAAAGATTTCCAGCCCGGGGTGCCTTCTTCCAGTGGCTTGATAGATCCAAGGTTCTGGGAACCCAAAGTAGGGGAAATCATCCCCTTCTTTGATGAATTGCCCATTCAAGGTCTTACGGTATGGTGGGAGACCCCTTACTCTTTTCTTCCATGGCCTCTGTAGCTCGACGTCTTCTTCAGTGGGCTTGTACCCCTACCCAAAAGTGCCTTGTTGCCCTTTGATTTGAGGGAACTCCTGAATTCCTTGCTGGCGTCGGCCCAATCCCATTCCAGGGAAGTAGCTCATTTTACGGACAATGTTGACAACTACGGAGTGAATCTCGGGGAACCTGTCTTCATCATTGATCATGTGGACTTCTTCCATAAAGAATCCCCCGATTTCTCCCTCTTCTAGCTCAGGTATTTGGACTTTGAAAATGGGAACGTAGTTTGGGAAAGCTTCATTACCCCAACTATTGCCGAGGATGATTTTCACATTCGTCTCATGAATGTACTTGATCATTTGATGCACAGTTGATGATACGGCTTTGTTGACATGCAGCCAGGGCCTTTGGATCAACAAATTGAACAAGGCAGGTATGTCCATGACCTGAAAGACTTCAGTGCTCACCAAAGATCCTACCCAGATTTGGAGAGAAACAGTTCGCATCACATTTCTCTTGGTGTTATCGTAGGTCCTGACGGGTTGCACAGATGGTGTAATGTTAAGGACATTGACCCCCAAGGCGGTGGCAGTCCTTAGGGCACAAACATTTAAGGCAGAGCCTGTATCAACCAGACAAAATGGCACCTACTGTCCCTTACATCCAACAGTGATGTACAATGCTTTGTTATGTGCAGATCCTTCTGGCGGCAGGTCTTCATCAGAAAATATAATGATTGGGTCAGGGGTAAGTGCGCCCAAGAACACCATGTCTTCCGGTGTGGCATCAACGGGGACCTCTATTCCAGCCAGGGCATTCAACACAGCTTGCCTATGCTTGTAGGATGTTACCATGATGTCCTACATCGAGAGATGTGCTTGGGTTTTCTTCAACTATTTTATCAGCTCATTGTCTTCTTCGATGATCTCATCCATTTTCCCTTTTCCCTTGTCTTTGATCAGACTTTTTTTGGTTGCTTCAGTGGTAGGTTGAGGATGCTGATAATGACGGCCTAACCTAGTCTGATGATTAATTTCGACAGGGGTAGGCCCTTCTACAGTCCCATCTTCTTTGAACCAGTCGCAATCTGTTCCCACAAATGGTTTCTCTGGCTCATTCCAGATAGAAGCATCGGTTTCATTGTTGGGATCATACCATTTGAGGTACACTACCCCTAGATTATGTTCTTCCAAGAAGAATAGGTCTTGTTCGTCAGCCAGCTGTTGCTGCCACTCGTCATCCCCTCCATCAATCAGATGAATCCCCACATATTCCGGGATGTCATTGGGGGTAAAGGTTGACCTACAGGGGTGATATAGGTAGCAGGGTTGAAAGATACGTGGTTGGACTCAATGAAGCTGATGTTTTGGTGGTTTGGTAGAGGATTTTGAGTGACATGGGGCTGCTTTGGAGGTGCCTCAATGATATTTTGGTCAATAAGGTCTTGGATATCATGGCGGAGGCGCATGCAATCATCGGTGTTGTGGCCAGGGGCTTAGTGGTAGGTGCATCTTTTGGACATGTCACAGTTTGGCAAGAGTGGGGTATTTCGTGGCTGGAGTAATTGGAGGTGGCCCTTTTTAAGGAGGCGATCTAAGGCTGAAGAGAGGGGGATTTCTAGTTTGGCGAAGTTGCGAGGAGGCTTCCTAGGGAAAGAGCGATTGGAGGAATTAGCTTGGTTGAGAGGTTGGTATGGCCTAGGAAGATAAGCCATAGGTTGGCTACTAAGGGCATTGACGTCCGGAGGATTGCGGGAGTAGTTGGGCCTTTTTGACTGACTCAGAGGCTCTTCTTTTTTGATCTTTCCTTCCCTTATGGCATTTTCAATTCGAGTCCCAACTTCAAACAGCTCTTCGAAAGTGGAGATGGACTGATAAAACAATTTTCATGGTAGAGCGGTTGCAGATTCTGGATTAGCATTCTTACCTGTTCCTTTTCAATCGGCCGGTGGGTCATTTGAGCCATTTTATTCCTCCATCTGCTCAAAAACGCAGCGAAGGATTCATTCCTGTTCTGCCGAGTAGTTTCCAAATCCCTCATGGTGACGTCAAGTTCTTGGTTATAGGAGTAGTGATCAACGAATACCCAAACTATGTCTTCCCATGCCCGAGTTTTGGAAGCTTCCAAGGTAGGGAACCATGATAGTGCAGACTTCGTGAGAGTTTGTGGGAACAGCATTGCGAGGTGCTCATGGGTATAGCACATAGATTGGAAGATGCTCATACACAGCTTTACATGGCTCTTCAGATTTTCGGTCCCATCGAATTGGTCAATGGAAGGCATATTGAAGTTTTTCACTAGCTTCAGCTTAACGGTCTCGAAAAGGCCTTCCAAGTCCAGCATGTAATCATCAATCCCTTTGCTTTTCCTCAGTACACTTTCCAGCTTGTCAACCTTATCCATTTTCTCTTGGAGCTTCTTCTCATATACAAACGGTGGGACCCCTTGAAGCCAGTCTTCTTCCCCGTTATTCTCATGTGGGGGCGGTTCAAACCCCGGTGGTGGAAACCCAAGCGGAGGTTGCATCCGCTGCTGCTTCAATTCTTCCATGAACTTCAGAACTTGGGCTAGGCTATCAGACTGCTGGCTTATGGTTGCTCCCAACTCGGTAACCTTGTTTTCTAACTCTTCTTGATTCATGCTGAAGTAAGCTGTCAGACTGATGCTGACCAAACGATTATCTGAACTCCTGACCCACGACGAGGATCCCAGCTACTGACTTCGGGAATCTATAGTGACCTGATAGATTTCAAGAGGACTAGATCAGATTTTGATAGTGATGACTTTATACAGACATAGACAGTGATGTTTAGCAAACGTGGACTGACTTGTGTAAGAATGGTCGAGACAGTACGTGCAGATTGATGGGAATGGTGTATGCAAATGAGACAAGCACGCGGATGTAAGCCCTAATCTATATGATGCTCCTATTTTTAACAGATAGCAGTTAAACAATTAAGGTCCTAACCATATAGAGTGTGCCAACCTTACTTTCCAGTACGATCATCAAGGGATAACAGGGGTTTCCAGGGTTCTATATAGGCTTCTAGGAGAGACTGGGCATTTCTGGTTGATTTGGACAGAGTTTTTGGGAGAACTGGGATATCTGGACATAGTTTCTGGCATTTATGGGAAATTTGAGTAGAGTTTCTGGGAGAAGCTAGTTAATATGGTTATATCTGGGATATATGGACAGGGTTTCTTAGAAAATTGGTTAATATGGTTATATCTGGGATATCTGGACAGAATTTTTGGGAGAAACGGGTTAATATGGTTATAATTGGGATATATGGACAGAGTTTCTGGGAAAAATGGTTATATCTGCGATATCTGGACAGAATTTCTGGGAGAAACTGATTAATATGCAGTGATAGTGATCATACTGTCTAGTAGGTTTTCATACTCCTATGTCTTAGGACCGACAAACAAGGTTTGCGGTGTATATCTTTATGAGCATGGGGCAGACATCCTTGTCATGGTACCTAGGCAGGTCAACTCAATGTGATCATATGTGAGTGATTGCCTTGGGGATTATAAGAAAGAGGTTCTGTTCTTTGCCACATAAGCGTCTACACAGCTCAGGTAATCCCATCAGGGCATACAACAGTTATATCATATTGTCCTATCTGAAAAGATAAATGAACAGTCCTATGAAAGGTTCTACAGGAATCTATATGCAAAGGCTGGGCTTAGTCAAAGAGGGTCCGTTGACGAGAGTTCCAATATACCGTCAAGGAGACAGTACGGAGGTTTTTACTCTTTTTGATATACCTTGGAAGGTACAGTATCAATGGTGACTTGTGCCCTGGCATAGCAAGACCTGAACAATGTCAGCGCCGCATTTCAGACACAGTCGAAAGGGGGAAAATGCAAAGTACAATGCGGTGAACCAGACACAGTAAAAAAGATGATTTTAAGGATGCTTCTTATGAGTCAAACCTATAAATTATTTTGTTTTAAAATAAAAAAATTCCCCAGCAGAGTCGCCAGATTGTGGACACGCGGAATTCCACCTCTTGCTTTTTTTTGTTTGAAATTTGATTTTGAAAAGAGAGAAAAGGTCCGTTGAAAACAGATACAGAGTCGCCACTTGGTCTTTAAGGAACCAAGAAACCTAATTTTGACTCACCCAAATGGATAAAGGGCACCGGCCCTTCATAACCAAAGAACTTGGCTCGGGGTTTTGGTACGAGAGAGGAAGGAGCCTTTGTCGCGACTAAAACACCCTCAACTCGCCCCGTCTTTCGACGGGCCTTAATTAGCATCCAAATAATCATCTTATACTATGTATGGTTAGACAATTAATAATATGATAGTATATTACATCACTTAAGAAAATTCAAAATGGAAGATCTAAAGATAAGATTTCATTCATAAGATTTAAGTCAAATATCATACAATGTAAAGTGAAAATCACACAAATAAACCTAGGAAAAATCGTCTAATCATGTATCAAATAATCAAGACTTCCTAATCTAAAGGGGGACATGAATTTTTTTTGAAACGAATAATCAAAGAAATCAAAATATGCTTAGCAAGCTATTATGATGCATGTTGACCTTTGAGGAAAGAAGATTTCTCAATCCCCGGGACGGATGAGAAAGGAAGACTAGATCAAGGGAAACAAGAACGTATTGATCAAGTTCATTCCTTATAATCTTCTTAGATTAGGACTCACAAAAGCCCCAAATCTTTGCATGGATGCAATGTATGTATCTAGAATGTGCCAAGGTTGTATTGTGCTTTGTGTTCATGGATTCCTAGAATGACTTAGAAGTCTAGAATGTGTATGAATGAATGAATGAAATCGCATGGGATATGTACAAATGTAGTATGAACTACTTCCTAAGACATGAACTAATTTGGAGTGCATGTAAGCATCAAATCAAAGGGGGAAAGTAAAAGTGTGCTTGCTGTGAATAGTGGACAGAACAGTAACATGATCTTTTGAAAACTGTCAAGAGGGGCTAGGAATGTTTTCAAAGAATGATTTTTTATGGAGATCTTCCTTATTGTGTCTAGAACACAACCCAAAAGGCTAATCTTTAATAACTATCACAGATTGAGAGAAATCATATACACAATAGAGGTCACCCAGAAACAGAGTCCGTATTGTCGACTGAAATGTTGAAACATCTTAGAAAATGAAAACAAATGATCTAGAGGCCCATTTTATACAGAACGTTCCCTAAGACATTGAAGGTTAAGGGAAAAATAAGTTGAAAGTCAACCAAGCTACTGTAACAGCAGAGGCAGAAAGTCTGGAAGGAATGTTTGGGTCCAAATGGACCATTTTCAAGTATTTCCAAGTCAAACCAAAAATCATGGGTGTTCTCTAATGAGTTATGAAGAGTTTCCAAGTGGCTTTGCATCCACACATTGAGTATTGAGTTCTAGAGAAATCTTTGAACTCGGATCACTCACTGTTTTGACTCACTATTTTGAAGATTTTTGGGACAACAAGGTTTATCTCTTGAAATCAAAGTGAGGGTTTTAAGAAGGGGGGTTTTGAAATAGAAGTTTTGAAAGCATATTTTCAATACTCAATGAAGGTTATAGCCACTTAAAATGTCAACATCAAACTCATCATCAAGGACCTCCAAGATTGTTGGAGAGATTTATTTTCATTTGAAAATAACTTCAAGGATACCTTGGAGGTATTGAAGTTATAATCATCTTCTATCAAACATGTTTTTGAGGTCAAGAGCTACTATCCATAAGGATTCACTCACCTCAAACTTCATGTCATCATCTAGATGATGATGAACTAGTAAGTAAATAAAGAAAATAAAAAAGAAATTAGGTAAGAAGAGATGAACATTGTATAAACAAGAAAGTAAATAACAATCAATATATAATAATCAGTGTGATATTGGACTTATAGTTTGATGTTTCACTCATATGTGATGACATTGGACATGGAAGTAGCTTCCTCTCTCTTGAACGCTCACTAAAATGGTGGTTGGGTGTATTGAATAAGAAGTAAATAGGAGTAATGAAGTAAAAAACAAAGTTTAGGACTCACTTTTGTTTTAAAATCAAAGAAGAAAGCTTCTTTTCTCTCTATCATAACCTTATCTCTACAACTTTCTCTCCCAAAACTTTTTTAAAGCTTACATTTGACACCCCCTAAATGAGAAGTCAAGGGGGGTTTATACAGGCCAATTTGGGGTGGTTTTGGGGTTTTAGAAGTGTTCCTATTGGCTCCAAACATCTGAAAACATAGAACTACGCCATTTTGATTTTTAATTAATCAAAATGGAGCCCCAAAAAAAATTGCAAAAACATACTATTCTAGAGGAGAGTGCCACTAGGCCTGTGCCATGGTGGTAGTGGGCCAGTGCCGCGGCGGTACTACTCCTCAATCGTCTGGATAATCCTGTTTAGGCCCGTAGAGGTTCCAGTATTCGCGAAAATGCCTTATTTCGTCCGAAATTCACAGAAAATGTATACGAACTCCAAATTGAGGTTGTGATATACCGTTGGAAAATTAATGGAGTGTATTTTACATAAAAAATAATTCGTGGATAGATCACTTTGAAAAGTTTTGTGGTATTTACGATAAAAGCCGATTTGATCGCCTTTTTCGCCTTCGAAAATTCACAATAAACTCGTTTTAAATCCAAAAATTATGGGCGATATACCGTTGGAAAGCTATTGACCTCTAGTATCCATGAAAAAAATTTGAAAATTGTTATGGCGCTCCAGTTCTAAAGTCAAATTTTGGTCAATCTGGTCAAACCTGGAATTCCCGGGAAGTTCTGGAAACCTCTGGGAGCTCCCAAGAGCTTACGTTTTCGCTCGATTTTCTTTTAAAACTCATTTTAATACTTTTCACATGATCTAGAATGATCCCGAAGAATTCGAACGATTTTGGTCAAACTTGGTTAAACCTTGGTCAAATCTGGTCAAACTGGTCAACGGGGACTTTCCGGGAATTTTCGGGTCTTCCGGGGGTCTCTGGGAGCTGACAAAATCTATCACTTTTCTTATGACGTAGCATGTTTTCTGAACTTTTGGTCCAAATCTGGGAGTTTTCGGGCTTTCAGGGGCATTTTGGTCATTCTGAGCATTTTAAGAAATAGAACCAACTTCCGGGAGTCATTTTGAGCCTTTTTCGATCATCGTGAACCACCAAGATATGGGTCTCCTAAATCTGATAGCCGACAAAATGGGGTGTCTACACATGCTTAGATTAATTGTTTGATTAAAAGGATGTTGAGTAGAGGCCTATCGTGAGATAGGATGAGAGAGGGTGTTTTAGTCCGTCGGACTCCTTCCTCTCTCTTTCCATAATCCTCCGACCTAGTTAATCTCTGGCTTCAAAATGGATCGGATTCCTTTAAAAATGGCTTCTTAATTTTTCTTTTAAAAATTAAGTGGCGACTCATCATTTTTAAATTTGAATTTGGAAAAGGTTAAAGTGGGTAGGAAAAATGCAATATTGACACTACCTCAAAGCTGTATGTAAGTGAGAATGGTGTCTCACCTGTCACCGCCCAGGGAGTAGTTTGGTATGCCCACACAAGGGTCGGTAATTCCTCTGCCCAAAGACCTTTGGCATTTTTAAGCCTAGTCTTGATTGACTGCAATATTGTTCAAATTGTCACCTTGGCCTGGCAGTTGGCTTGGGGGTGCTCTAGAGAAGAATAGTAATTTGATATTCCATAGCCCGAGCAGAACTGTCTGAATACTGGGGTGTCGAACTGCATGCCGTTGTCACTGACCAGAACCTGGGGAATGTCGCATCTGCTAAGAATTTTTTTCTCAACAAAATTTTCCATCTTTTTTTTCCTGAGATTGATGCCAAGGGTTCGACCTTTGCCCACTTAGTGAAATAGTCCATAGCGATGATCGCGAATCTAACTTGTCCTTTTTTGACCAGGAGGGAACCGACTATATCAATGCCCCACTGAGCGAATGACCAAGGGCTAAGGATTTGCATCTGGAGCTCTCCCGGACAGTTGATCATTGGTGAGTATCGTTGGCATTTGTCGCACCATTTGACATATTCCTGGGAGTCCAGTCCATTGTCGCCCAGTAGTAGCCTTGTAGTAGGGCTTTTCGGGAGAGTGCCCGACCCCCTATGTGGCTTCCACAAACACCTTTGTGGATTTTATGCAATACTGATTGGACCTGTGTAGGGTGAACACAACGCAGATACAGGATAGAAATCCCCCTTTTGTAGAGGATGCCATCAACGAGGTGGTATCTGATCACTTGGTATTTTACCCGGTAGGCTTCTTCCTTCTTATCCGGTAAAGTGCCAATTACGAGGAATTTTGTGATCGGATCCATCCATCTGGGACCCAAGGCGACTGGTTTGACCTCTATGCCCTCCAAGTTGATCATACTTGGCTCGGGTAAGTATCATATCCTTATCCCTGGTAAGTCTAACTCAGAGGATGAGGCGAGGCGAGGTGGGCAAACCGATCGGCTCTCGTATTCTCTTCCCTGGGGATCTGTGTGATGGAGAAGCCTTCGAGTTTCTTTAAGACCGTTCGGACAAGGGCCATGTAAGCTATCATATTGTCTTCCCGAGCCTCATACTCCTGAGTGACTTGATTGACTATGAGTTGCAAGTCACTGTACCCCTGGACTTCCTGTGCACCCATCGAGGTAGCCAGCTATAATCCAACCAGTAGGGCCTTCTACTCGGCCTCATTGTTAGAGGCCTAGAACCCAAATCATAATGCATACTCTAACTTGATCCCATCAGGTGTGGTCAGGATGATCCCTGCCATGTTAACTTGTTTGTTGGATGATCCGCCAATATATAGTACCCAGGTCAGGGTGTTAGGCTGCAAACCGAGCGGTGTGATCTACAGTTCAAGCTCTTCGGTTGCCTCTTATGGGTAGGTGAATTCTACAAGAAAATCTACCACTGCTTGCCCCTTTATTTTCATCTGAGGTTTGTAAACTACCTCAAACTCTTCTAGCTCCATTGCCTATTTGACGAGCCTTCCGGATGTCTCAGGCTTGCTCAAGATTCGGCGGAGTGGCTGAACTATAAGAACCATGATGATGTGGGTTTGAAAGTATGGGCGAAGTCTCCGGGCGGAAGTAATGAGGGCAAAGCTAAGCTTCTTGATGCGGGAGTATCAGCTTTCGACACCCTGGAGTGCCCGACTGGTATAATAAATCAGGAATTGTATCCCGTGCTCTTCTCTGAAAAGCGCCGAGCTTACCGGCGAGGGCGATACAGCAAAGTACAAGAATAACTCCTCCCTCGGTACTAGTATTAAGAGTAGAGGGGGCGATGCCAGGTACTTCTTGTGTTTCTGGAAGGCCTCCTCGCACTCCTCTGACCACTGAAAGGCCTTACGAAGGATCTTGAAGAATTGCAGGCACCGGTCGGTAGCTCGGGAGACGAATTTGTTTAGTGCAGCTACCCAATCGGCCTAGCTCTGTATTTCCTTGGTTGACCGAGGTGTCCGTACATTGATAATTGCTTGAATCTTTTCAGGGTTCGCTTCAATCCCTCGTCTACTGACCGAGTGTCCCAAAAATTTCCCAGATGAGACTCCAAACATGCATTTGGCCGGGTTCAACCTCATTTGATACTTTTGTAGGATGCTGAAGGCCTTGGACAAGTGCTCGAGATGGTCTGACTCGTCGTAGCTATTAACCAAGAGGTCATTGACGTATACCTCCATCAACTTCCTGATCAAGTCCTTAAGCATGCAATTGACCAGGTGTTGGTATGTTGCCCCGGTGTTCTTAAGGCCAAATGACATCACCTTGTAGCAATACGTGCCATGGTCGGTTACAAAGGAAGTTTTGTCCTCATCCCCAGGGTACATGCTAATCTAACTATACCCCGAGTAGGCATCCATGAATGAAAGGAGTGAGTGACCGGCCGTAGCGTCAACGAGGAGGTCTATCCTAGGAAGCGGATAGCAATCCTTGGGGCAGGCCTTGTTTAAATCGGTGAAATCTACACACATTCTCCACTTTTAGTTGCTTTTCTTTACTAGCATGACATTTGCCAACCAGTCAGGATTGTGGACCTTTCTGATGGAGTTCGCGTTCAGGAGCTTTTCAATTTTTGTACTGCGACTTGTCTCTCAGGGGCCATGCCCCTCCTCTTCTGTGTGACCGGTCGAGAGCTGGAATCAATGTTGAAGCGGTTAGAGATAACCCGTCCCTGGCATGTCCTCATGGCACCAGGCGAAGATATCCTGATTCTCTTTCAGAAACTGGATCAATTTTTCCTTTATACTCAGATCTACGAGAGTACCGATGCTCACAAATTGGTCGAGGAATGCTGGGTCTAGTGTCACCTATTCGGACTCTTCCACCGGGCCTACTCCATCCTTTACGTCACTTGGGTTCATTTCCTGGACGTTCAATGTTTCCGCAATTGCCTATCTGTGCAAGGAACTAACATAGGAACTCTGAGTGGTTGACTGATCTCCACATAAGCATTCCAGGCCCCAGGGGGTCGGTAAATTTACCACCAGCCCAACATAATCGCTTTGGCTGTATTGAGCATCGGCCTCCCAAGGATGACATTATATGGAGAGGGGGCCTCCATAACCACAAAATTTGTGACCACAGAGACCTGATGGGGGTGAATCCCCTTGAGAACCAGGAGCTCGATCATTCTGAACGATTGCGTGCTCGAACTATTGAATCTGACTAAAGGAGTTGAGACCGACTGGAGTCTGTCCCGTGATATTCCTAGCTAGTTGAACGCCGAGGCAAAGAGAATATCGAACGAACTGTTGGTGTCCACCAACACCGTTTTCACCGTGTAGCTGGCTCTAGAGATTGCCACGAACAGGGGGTCGTCATGGGGGCAGTGAAGGTCCCCTACATCGTGAGATGGGAATGTTAGCACATCAATCGGTTAGGAGTCAGTGGATTGGACATGCCAGATATGTGCTTGGGATGCCCGGGCATTCATCTTCCTGGTCGACTGCAAATCCCCTCTGCCCGAGGTCCCTCTGAAGATCACGTTATTTACCTGAGTGGTTGTGGTTATGGCTGCTCTAGAGCTCAATTATCCGTACTGGGTCGTCGGTCCACCATAACAAACTCAGCGAGGTGGCCCTGCTCTATCAGTCTTTTGATGGCCATTTTAAGTTTGAAGCAATCTTCTATATCGTGGCCATGGTCCTTATGATACATGCAATATTTATCCCGGTTTCTCTTCCCTGGTGGGCTCCTCAGCGTTGTCGATTGTTGGAGGAGCCTCTAGGCGTCAACGACAACCATAACTTCATGAATAGGCCGAAGGAGTGGCGTGAAGGTCACTAGGGCCTGGTCCCGACCACCTTTCTGCTGATCCGGCTTTGGCTTCTCCCTGTGCCCTTTTCAAAGCTGTCTCATTTTTGTTTGGCCCTCGGAGACTCGTCTCCCGTAAGGCTAGCACGCTTAGCCCTCAGGAATTCCTCGGTGTCAATCTATTTTCCAACTCTCTCAAAGAGCTCTACCAGTGTTTCTGGTCGATCATTATGGAACGACATGGCAACTTTGGTATGTTGAACTCCTGAGTAGAAGGCCATGATTGCAACAATCTCATTCAGGTTGTGGATCTATAGCCTCTGTTGATTGAAAAGGTGGACACAATCCTTTAGGGACTCCCTCTTGTGTTGCTTGACGGTCAGCAATTGGGTATTTGGTTGTGATTGGTCAAGCAATCCCACGAACTGGACGATGAACAACTTACTGAGCGTCTTGAAGTCATCGACTATTCGAGGCTTAAGGGTGTCAAACCACTGTGCGGCTGCCCCTTTAATGGTTTTGGGAAAGGTCAGGCATATCAGCTCGTCAGTGTTGGTAACCATAGCCATCTGAGCCTTGTAAGACTGGACGTGATCGACTAGGCTCCCCGAACCATCATAGGAATTGAGATGCAGTTGTTTGAATTTTCTCGGGACAGGGAACTCTGTGATCCAGGCGGTGTAAGGCGACTCAGTTTTGGTATTCGTGTGATCGCGACCTGCCATGCGGCTCAGCTTCTCAATTTACTTTTACAGGTTCGCGATCTGGTCCTTGACGTTCATCTGACTGGTCTTTTTCTCTATATCGGAGCGGTAGGTTGGGTCTGATGATAAGGCCTCTTCCTTGAAGTGCGTTATCTTCACAGATTAGACACGGCTCTGACTTCGGGTAATCATGTGCCTGAGATCCCCTTGACTCCTGGCTAGGGTATCTTCAGCTGGTTCCCAGGCCTTTTATCCGTGCCCATCCCCTCGGGCAGTATGCCTGCTATTGATGATATCTTGGGCGTCCCCGTCTGGCACGGGCGGCCTTTAGCGCGTTGTTGGGGCTAAAAATTGGTAGGAAGGATTTAAAGAGAGAGAGGGATGAACACAGGTAATTTGCGTTTGGTTTGGCCCAATTAATAAGGTAACCTACATCCACGGGTGCGTCGGTGCGCTTTCACTAACAGATCACTAGCGGTGTTTGGCAAGCGAACAAGGAGAGCGGCACTACCAAAAACCGACCAGGTATATGCCTAATAGTGATATAATTTTCAAATCTTTAGGTTAAGAATGCGACCACACCTTTGGCAGGGGGTGAGGGCCCTCTTTTATAGGTGCAAGAGGCCACTCGTACAAGGTAAGTTCATAGATTAGGAAGCCCAATCTGATTACAACTGATTTTCATGATTTAAGGAGAGTTTCCTAAGTGGTTTAGGAAACTACTTGCTCTTCCCATTAGTCCTTCAGCTAGGATAGAATACTAACTGAATGCTCAGTGGCAAGTAGTCACACCTTTTTGGAGTGCCCCATGTGGGACCAGTCTGGAACGAATGCCCGAGCTGCGGATCGAACTGGGCAATTATGCATAAATGCTCGGGAGGGTTGCGTAGTTAGCCCAGATTCAAGATGAATTGGCTTCTCTTTGCTGAGGTGGTAACTTTGACTTTCACCTGATATTTTTGTCCATATCAACTTGTATATGGTACGTGTTCTCAATCTTAAGACGATTATGAACACAGACCGTGGATATGACTGATGTGATTTACCAATCAGTGAGGTCTATAGAAGATCAGTACCTGGGTATCTTGGGTATGTCATGTTCATAGGGTTGTGCACATTTATTGTCAAGATAGAATCTACCCACTGATTCAGAGTAAGCATTCCCTTGAGAATATCACCAAGTTGATTACTGAGAACTGCAGTCTTGTTGATAAGTAGTTATCAACATGTTTGGTAATCATGAGAGGTGAATGAGACTCAAGGAATATAAGAAGTATTCATGATTCAGGTTGCCAGTAATAGTTATCCGACTACCTGAATATGATTATGAATGCTGACGGTAGAGGGACATTAGTAAAATATACAAGTCTAGTTATCGCTTTGGATATAGTATTTTGCGTTCGAGTTCAGTTATCGTTTTATAGTGGAGTAAACTTTAACTGGCCAGTTGGTTAGTTTGCTGATCAAAGAGTTTGGTCATGGGAATTAACAATTGATCTGAGCCAACAATAAAGAACCTAGGAGGTCCCACTCTTAGCTCCGCTAGGATGCTTGGAAAGGTACAAGAGGATTTGTCAAGACAGGTTTGATTGATCGAATGAGTTTCTATCGATTGAAGTCAAGGCAAGCTCGATCGATCGAAAGTATCTCAATCGATCAAAGGTTCGATCGATAGAGGTCACTTCGATCGGTCAAAGGTTAAAGTCAGTTTTGGAAATCTATAAATAGGGTAGCTGCGTATAGAGTTTAATAGTCATCATTTTTTCTATACGAAAGTTGCAGAGACTGTTTAGGGTTTTCAAGCCTTCTTATCCTTTCGTTAGAGTTCCCACCATCTCTAGCATCTCTGGCATCATCCGTAGGAGTCAAAAAGGTAAAGACAACCTAGAATTAACAGGTGGTAGATCCGGGTATACCAATTTTTTTTTTAAACTCAATCTTTCCGATGCATGTTTAAAATAATTTTAAACCCATTTTTCCTTCAATTGGTATCAGAGCCACGCTTGTTTGGATCTATAGATGCATTTTGGAACACTAGTTTTGATTTACATGTGGATTTTAGAACTGTTTTCAAAATTGCATCGTCACAGATCTATTTCTGCAGTGTTATCGTAGTAGAATACAAATCTGTGATTGCATTAGATGTAAGATGCGTTCGATCGATCGAAGTATGTTTGATCGATTGAGCATGTTTGTTCTTAAGTGATCAAACTAGTTTTGATCGATCGAACTTTGGTTTTGTTCGATCGATCGAATGGTGTTAATCGATCGTGGGTGATTCTCTGTCCAGATAATTAGTTTATAGTTTTAAAGTTTTTAAAAAATGTACTTTAATTTCTTAATTGTGCTCTAAAATTTTTAAACCTTTCTGTGAAACTGAAAGTTCAATCGGTCGAAGGTTCGATCGATCGAACCTATGTCGATCGATCGATCGAAATGTGACAGATAACTGAAAGGTTGTTTTATGTTCTAAATCAATATATAAAGAGTTTATGTACTGACTAACCCTTTTGCAGCAAGATTAGTCCGATATTTCCTATGGCACCAAGTCTTTTAAATTCCATTTTGAATGTTTGAGATTGGAGTATGTTGTATTTATTATGGTTTGGTTCTGAGGCATGTGTAAAGGGCGCTACGACTTCAATCGTACAAAAAGGAAAGTCGTACTGGTCTCCCTAGCCATTTTACTCTATTGTTGCTATTTATTTTTCTAAATAAATTGTAAGCTTCGAAAGAAGCATAGGACCAATGTAATAGAATTATAAAATACATGAAAATGGAGGAGCAAGCCGTTGTCCATGAAGATGGAGCTGGAGGCGATCAAACCAAGGAGGAGGTTCTAAAGAGATAGAGCCATGGGAGATAGAGGCATCGTTTGGATGTTTTTATTTTATTTTAGTTTTTTTATTTTATTTGCTTGGTTTGGGATTGGCATTTAATTATATTGTTACTACTTGTATGCACGTAAAATAAGTTTTCTAAAATAAAATTCAAAAACTGTATTCAACGCATTAGTAAACATTGGATGTTTTATAGGTAATGTGTAGAAGCAATTTTTCCAAAAGCAAATTCCTTAATTTATTAAATCTAGTGGGAGAGGGTCTTATTAATAACACCCACAATCTTCCATTAACGGTTCACTGTAAGATGAGTAGTGCATTCTGTGTCACCTGGCCAGAGGTGATCATTCCATACGGAGGATACACTACTCATTCGTTACTAGATGTTAACTTCTTATGGATAGGAACAATCAGACGTGTTAGAGGGTGAGCACCACACGGAGTCACTACTTGAGGTAGTTGTGATTGGATCCTAGTTAATGGTATACACTAGCTAAGCTATGGATAAGGGATCCCACAGGGGGCATTATTCAAAAACTTAGAGATCAAATAGGTTCAGGAGTCATAACTTGTTTTGCAAGAGTTGCATAGCGGACAAGTCATGATTAATCAAAAGATCGAACATTGACCACCAAACGGAGGCTTTACTCTTTCGTTTCGATATTCCGACGAATTTTTCTTAAAATAAGAGTTTTAAGGATTCTTTTATTTCAAACTATCAAATTCTAATATCCAAATTTATTTTGTCTTTTGATTTTTTCAGTAAATTATAATGTCTGGATCTACATTTAGTCCACTTGCCACCATACTCCCTCAAAACAAGTTAAATGGAAATAACTACACAAAATGGAAACAAAACCTTAACGTCGTTTTAACTATAAAGGATCACATACATGTCCTCACCACCCCATGCCCCTAAGAACCCATGGTAAATGCTTCGGTAGCTGCCAGACGCAAGTTCGATAAATGGAAGAAATCTAATAAAATGGCTCGTTGCTACATTCTAGGCTCAATGGCTGGTGTGTTGCCACACCAATTCCAGTCGAACAATTCTACCAATGACATTATCGAATCCCTAAAAAAGATGTTTAGGGAGCATGGTAGGCCTTCCAGATAGGTAGCCATGCAGAAGATAATGAGTGATAAGATGTCGAAAAGGACTCCAGTCAAAGAGCATGTTTTAAAAATAATTGGTTATTTGAACGAGCTGGAGACCCTAGGTGCCAGCATTTACACACAGACCCAAGTTGATATGATCCTCAATATGCTGTCGCAGTCATTCACTCAATTTAAACTAAACTATAATATGAATAAAATAGATTTTTCAATAACCAAATTAATGAGTTCTTTACTGGCAGTAGAAAGGGTGATCAAACCTGGGAGCAACATTTTGAACGATGGGAAAAGCTCTTCTTCCTCCCAATCTACACCAAAAAGCAGGAAAGGGAAGAAGAAGGCTGGCACTGGTGGTCTAAGTGTTGGATCGGTCCTTAAAATTCCAAAATCTAAGGGAAAAGGTAAGGGAAAAGGGAAGGTGGGTGGCCAAGGCAAAGGAAAGTGTTTCCAATGCGATGAGAGGGGACACTGGAAGAGGATGTATCCAAAATTTTTAGCTACAAGAGTTCAAGGTATGATTAAATCACATGTGATTGAAGTAAGTTTTATAATGGATACTTCAAACACTTGGGGCATTGATTCTGGTGCGACTAACCATATCGGTAATTCATTGTAGGGGTTCAGATCAACCAAGAAATATAGTGATAGAGAGATTGTGCTGACTCTAGGTTCTAGTGCAACCGTTTTTGCGGTTACTAGAGGAGTAGTAGTTTTAGAGTTTTTGAACAATAAGACAGTAGTTTTATCAGATGTACTTTATGCCCCTTTAATGAGATGTAATTTAATTTTAGTTTCAAATTTATCAAATAATGGTTATACTTTTCATTTTTGGAACAGAAGTTGTCATTAAAAGAAATAGTTCTTTTATATGTTCCGGTGTTAAAACTAATGGCTTGTATGTGATTACTCCCAATATTTTCTAAAGACTCTTGTATGAAACTTAATAACTCAATGGTAACTTTACCATCTAAAAGAAAGGAACCTTCCACTAATCTAACAAGGCTTTGGCATATGAGGCTTGGCCATATCAATCTAAATAGGATTGGCAGACCAGTCAAAGATGGGGTCTTAAGCGATTTGGTTCTCGAACCAATGGAAGTCTGCGAATCTTGTTTGGAGAGTAAGATGACCAAAAGGCCCTTTCCTTCAATGGGCAGCATGACCAATACATTGTTGGAATTAGTTCATTCTTATGTGTGTGGACCAATAAATATTAGAGCACGGGGTGGTTATGAGTATTTCATAACATTTACTAATGACCTCTCTAGGTATAGATATGTGTACCTAATGCAGCACAAGTCTGAAGCCTTTGAAAAGTTCAAAGAGGTTAGGGCTGAAGTGGAGAAGTAATTGGGCACACATATCAAGGCCATTCAATTTGATCGAGGTGGCGAGTATCTCTCTAATGAGTTTATTGATCACCTCGTATAGAATGGGATTCTATCACAGTTGACTCCACCTGGTACACCTTAGCAGAACGGTGTAGCGGAGAGAAAGAATCGAACTCTCTTAAAAATGACTAGATTGATGATGAGTTATTTGGAGCTACCATTCTTTATTTGGGGTTAAGCTTTGGAAACTACAGCATACATACTAAATCTAGTACCAAGCAAATTTGTTCCCAGAACACCACGAGAGATGTGGATTGGGCGCAATCCTTCTTTGAAACATCTCTGGATATGGCGATGTTGCACATGTGCTAAAAGGAAAGATGAGCAAGTTGGGTTCTAGATTCGAAGTATGTTACTTTGTTGGGTATCCAAAGGGTACTTATTGATGGTATTTTTATGATCCAAGAGAACAGAAAGTGTTTGTTAGTACGAATGCTATTTTCTTGGAGGATGATTATATCATGAACCACAAACCTAAGGGAAGGATAGATCTTAGAGGGATAGAAGGAGAACCCTCAGTCCGACCCGCCGTTGATAATGATGTAAATCAAGAAAATACCACTTCTTCACCCATTTCCGCACCGGTACCTCATCATAGTGGGAGGATTATCAGGCAGCCTGATAGATACATGTTCTTAGGAGAGGTTTTTGAAGCTGTCTCCATAAAATCTAAATTTGATCCTACCACATATGAAGAGGCAATGTCTGATGTAGACTTAGCTCATTGGGTTAAAGCTATGAAGGCTGAATTAGAATCTATGTATTCCAATCAGGTTTGGGATCTTGTAGAACTTCCAACCAATATTAAACCCATTGGTTGTAAGTAGGTCTACAAGAGGAAAAGAGGATCTGATGAAAAGGTTGAGACCTTTAACGCTAGGCTTGTAGAGAAAGGTTATACTCAAAGGAAGAGCATTGACTATGAGGAAACCTTCTCACCGATAGCCATGCTCAAGTCCATCAAAATGCTCTTATCCATTGCTGCATGCCTAGATTATGAGATCTGGCAGATGGATGTCAAGATTGCATTCCTAAATGGCAATGTTGAGGAGGACATTTGTATATAGCAACCAGAAGGGTTTATAGCTGGTTGGAAAGGTAACTTGGCATGCAAGTTGCAAAAGTCTATTTATGGACTTAAGGAGGCATCCAGGAATTGGAACATCCAATTTGACCAAGAGGTCAAATCATTTGGTTTCATACAGAATCTGGATGAACCTTGTGTATACAAGAAGTGTGAAGGAAAAGTGGTGGCTTTTCTTGTGCTTTACGTTGACAACATTCTACTCATTGGAAATGATGTAGCACCATTGTTGATGGTTGAGGTTTGGCTAGCTAGTACTTTCAATATGAAGGATCTAAGAGAGGCGAGCTATATCCTTGGGATAAAGCTCTTTCGGGATCATAAGCGAAAAATAATGGGATTATCTCAAGCTGGTTATATCGATAAGGTGCTGATTAGGTTATTAATAGATAATTCAAAGAAAGTTTTATTACCTTTCATGCATGGTTTGGCATTTTTTAAGGACCAGTGTCCAAAGACACAGGTGGAGAGGAATCGCATTGTAGGAATTCCCTATGCTTCGGCAGTTGGATGTCTTATGTATTTGATGTTATGTACCAGACCAGATATCTGCTTTACTCTTGGCATGGTTAGTAGATATCAATTGAATCCAGGTCCAAAGCATTGGACAGCTATTAAGCATATTCTTAAGTACTTGAGAAGGACTAAAGATTACATGCTTATGTACGGTGGTAGTGAGTTAATTCCAATGGGATACACTAACTGAGACTTTATGTCAGATAAAGATTCGAGTTAGTCAACCTCCGATCATCTCTTTACCTTAGGAGGTGGTGCTAATAGTTGGGGGAACATTAAGTAGAAATATATTGCAGACTCAACTACAGAAGCTGAGTATGTGGCTGCATGTGAAGCCACAAAGAAAGTTGTTTAGCTCAAGAAGTTCCTTATAGAGCTCGAGGTGGTACTAGCATTGCTGTCACCTATTACACTTTATTGTGATAATAGTGGCTCAGTCTAAGAAGGCACGGAACCACGGGAAGGGAAAGCACGTAGAGCAGAAATATCATCTTATCCGAGATATTGTTCAACTTGGAGATGTGACTGTCACCAAGATTGCCACCGCTGACAATCTTGCTGATCCATTTACAAAGGCCTTGCCACAGAAGGTCTTTGATCGTCATCTAGATAGTCTGGGTCTCAGATGTAATCCTATATTGTTGTGAGTGCAAGTGGGAGTTTGTTGGGTTTGTGCCCTCAAACCAGTATTTTATGTATGAGACATTGACATTTTAGTATACAGATATCAGCTTTACATTTCATTGTGTATGTTTCTTTCATGAGATGATTGTTTAATCCTTAAGTATCATAGTAGGTAATTCGTGTATGTATGAGATACATACAAGTTAGATACGAACTACATTTTTGATACTTAGAACTTGTCACAGTGGATGATGAGACTAGATATCTCATCAGGTTTACACTATAGCATGATTAACTATCATTGGATGGAGTGATTAATCTCAATTTACTAGAGTGTAACTCTTAGTTAATATGCTAGTGCTTATAGTGCATTGATGGACATGAGCTTTTCTATTGACACTAAAGACTGTCAAATAGTTGATAGGAACTCATAACTTGTATAAGGTACGTGTTCTCAATCTTGAGACGATTATGAACACAGACTATGGATATGACTGCTTTGATTTACCAACCAGTGAGGTGTATAGAAGATTAACACCAGGGTATCTTGGGTATGTCATGTTCATAGGGTTGTGAACATTTATTATGAAGATAGTATGTACCCACTGATTCAGCGTAAGCATTCCCTTGAGAATATCACCAAGTTGATTACTGAGAACTGCAGTCTTATTGATAAGTAATTATCAACATGTTTGGTAATCATGAGAGGTGAATAGGACTTAAGGAATACAATAAGTATTCATGATTCAGGTTTACAGTAACAGTTATCCGACTACCTGAATATGATTATGAATGCTGACGGTAGAGGGACATTAGTTTAACATACAAGTCTAGTTATCGCTTCGAATATGTTCTTTTGCGTTGGAGTTCAGCTATCGTTTTATAGTGGAGTAAACCTTAACTGACCAGTTGGTTAGTTTGCTGATCAAAGAGTTTGGTCATGGGAATTAACAATTGGTCTGAGACAATAATTAAGAACCTAAGAGGTCCCACTCTTAGCTCTGCTATGATACTTGGAAAGGCACAAAAGGATTTGTCAGGATAGGTTCGATCAATTGAATGGGTTTTGATCGATTGGAATCAAGGCAAGTTTGATCGATCGAAAGTATCTCAGTAGATCGAAGGTTCGATCGATCGAGGTCACTTCGATCGGTTGAAGGTTAAAGTCGGTTTTCAAAATCTATAAATAAGGCAGCTTCATACAGATTTTAATAGTTGTAGTTTTTCCTATACGAAAGCTACAGAGACTATTTTTGGTTTTCTCAAGCCTTCTTATCCTCCAGTTAGAGTTCCCACCATCTCTAGCCTCTCTGGCAGCATCCGCAGGAGTCATAAGGGTGAAGACAACCTAGTGGAAGCTGCTACACTATTAAGAAGGTTGAAGATTTTAGAATTGGGTTCAAAACCTGAGGTAAAATTCTTGTCCCCTCTTGTGTGTACGTGTCTATAGAATTAACAAGTAGTAGATCCGAGTATACCAATTAGTTTTTGAAACTTAATCATTCCTCTGCGCGTTTAGAATAATTTAAAACCTATTTTTCCTTCAAATGCGTCTCCTAAGTGCTTTCAAATTCGATCACGTAGGCTCGTAACATATCTTCTAATAATTGATTTGTTTGTTCTGTCTATCCATCATTTTGAGGATGAAATGCAGAACTCAGCTTCAACAAAGTTCTCATGGCCGCTTGTAAACACTCCCAGAATCCAGTGGTAAAATGTGAATCACGATCTGAAATAATTGTAATGGGCTCTCTATGCAATCGACTGATATTTTATTGGTACAGTCGGCTCATCTTTTCAACTGTGTATGTCATGTTGTACGCGATGAAGTATGCTGAGTTGGTGAGTCTATCCATGATCACCCAAATTGCATCATGTTTCTGTTACGTCCTTGGCAATCCTATAACGAAATCTATAGAGATGTGCTCCCACTTCTTGTTAGGAATATATACTAAAAGCCATGCTTTATGTAGTAGATTTATTATTTATTTAATAAAATTAGTTATTCCATTTTTATGAGAATCTATGTGGGCAATGTTTGCATTATATTATTTACTTAATATTGTGCACGTGTGTTTCCCATTCTACATAGTAGGTGGTTTGGTGTGTAGAGTTCGACTTACACACAGAAGATCAAACCGTTGGATCTTGTAGAATATAAGATTTTGGTTTACAATCTTAGATGGATTGGACACACCATCGGTAGGACTGCAACATGGTAATGTAGTAGGTTTGTCTTGACTGTGGGAAGCGGTACAGTTTTAACTCATTATGCTAGTACACTTTGTGTATTAAATGGGACTGACTTGGGGCAATTATCTTTGTACTGACTTATAAGATAATTAAGGCCTCATGGCTATTATGAGTGCTTATGCTCTAAATCCTATGTTAATTTATAGACACGTACATTTGATATTTACACTTTGATCCCTAAAAGGGTGAGATCCTTAAATGGGTCAATATCTCATTGGATTGGGTGACAATATTAATTGTGTGGTGAATATTAATTAATAATGGAATCCATGTCTCAATTTTGGGATTGATGATATCCCCTTGAGGAGGCTTATAAGTTTTGATTATGTCAAACCCTGCAGGTGGATTTTGTATCCAACATATTAGATAAGTTAAGTAGAGGATCTCAAGGAATTTTAAGAGAGTAATTAAATATGATTGTCAGTAATTATATTTAATTAATGGATATCTGTAATCTTAACGTGGGGAGATAATAAGCATTTAATAACATGGAGCTCGAAATATATTTTTGAGATAAGGGTAGGAGTCCAATTATAATTCTTTAGTGGTATGAATTAAAATTTATGGAAATAGGAATCTGATTCAGCTCAAATTAGGCTTTCCTAATTCCATAAAGAAGCCTATTCCTTATTGACTTCTTATGGTCCCTATCGTAGCCTATGTATATGCTGCTTTGGCTCTCTTCTTATTTTGCATTTTTCTAAAAGAGCATTATAACTCAGAATAGAAAAGAGAGCGTAAAAAAGGGAGAGCATAAACAGAAAGGATTTCGAAAGAGCCCACACTCAGTTCGATATTCTGGTAGCCGAGGAATACGGTAGAAGATTGCGAGCTGTTATCGAGCCCATGCTCTCGATTTGTCTACTATAGTAATCCGTTTTTGCAGTTCAAGGTAACCCTAGTTCTGCCCTTGTAGGGTTATTATAGCTTTCACAAAATTTGTTACAGTACCAACTTATACACGCTGTCAACAAATTTTGGGAATGCAATTTCATAATAGTGGTGTCAAAGCAATGTTGATTCTGTGTATAGGTTGGACGCAACCATGTCCAGTAACACATATCTTATGTTTGCATTGATGGATGGATATAATGTAGATCTGTGCTAAACCTTGTTTTGCAGGGTTCTTATTCCACTATTATGGTCACTGGTTTTGTGTGATTGGATCCCACGATGGGTTTATTTGTGGTTAAAATTGCTATTTTGATATAGCATGTGAACTCATTTATGGAGGCATAGGATTTGTATGTACTAGATCCCATGCTTGATTGATGCATGGTTAATTTACTGTAAATAAATAGCATGTGAACTCCTTTATGGAGGCATATGGTTTATGTAATATATCTCAAGTAAATCCGTGAAGATGGTTCGTGAGAGTAGTTTTACATGTAGTTTCAGAAAGCAATCTGGAAGCAAGTTTAGAAGGCAGGTCGACCCCCATGTGTAGTGGCGACATAGAGCTAATCAGGCTCAATGAAGATTTCTTCACAAGAGTTGTAGCTTGACCATAGTAGTGGGATTCCTATTTTATTTTGGTTTCCTTATTTATGTGTGATTGAATGAGTATTATTGTTTCATGTTTAATAAATGGGACAACATGGATAATTGTTCCTAGACCTATTTCAGATGTCTAGCTGCATGTTTAATTTATATTAATTTAAAATGATGGACAACTACATGTGTGTTTAGAAATAAAACGAATTCCATATTTTGAAAACATAAGTACTGTAGACACCCCAATTTTGACCACGTGCCAAATTAAGGGGAGTATACCTCTAAGATTCGATGATGACAAGCGTTCGATTAATCCAAGACTTCCAAAGGTGATTCAAGCTCTTCCGAAGGCTCTTTCAATTCAAAACAAAACGAAAAAGAGAGGAAAAGAGAAAACAGAGGAAAACTGCATAGGATAAGTTCTGCGGCAGTCACGGGATGTCGTACGGCACTCTACGAAGTGCCGGAGCGGCACTCTGTGAATGCAGCGAATTTCACTAAGTGCCGTGAAATTTGAACTTTCATGAAAAAATGCTAGTCCAAGGAGTTGTCTGCAGCACTCCGTGAGTGCCGATGCGACATTCTTTGAATGCCGTTCCGGCAAATAGTGAGTGCTGCAACGACATTTATTGAGTGCCGTGGATATCTCCTGAGTGCCGCATTTTGTGACAGCCTGTCCTAAAATAGGTCGGTTTATACCTTCAAAAGGTGGCCAGAATTAGGGTTTTGGCTGCGAATTTTCCAAAATAACCCTCCAAAGATTGCCTATATATAGAGGATGTGTATCCCATTAATAGGAACTTGGAATTTTAGAGTGTTAGGATCCCAAAATTGATTCTCTTTCAAAACTTTCTAAATTAAGAGAGACGTGGAAATAGAAGAAGAAGAGCTTGATCATAATTCTTGGAAGATCTCAAAGCAACAAAAGGAGTTGAGGATAATTAGAGGTAAACTCTAAATCACTTAGTTTTAACATCCAAGTTCAATCACAATATATAGATGCTTAGGATCTTTTTACACATTTTCAAAACCTCTCTTCCCACCTCATTTCATCACACACCACATGTATTGTTATTGAACTCTCATTTCATTAGTTTGGATCAAAATGGCCATCAAATGGTAGGAGAAGTGATTTTAGAATATTAAGTAAATGGGTCCAAACTTTAATCCATAGTTTGAACTTATTATTTTGAGGTTTTATGAAGTCTTTTCATACTTCATTGAAATCTACAAATATGAATGTTCTTAGTCTCCAATGACCATCAAATGGTAGGAGAAGTGGTTTGAATCTAAGCTTATCTTCATGGTTTAGGTTCTTTATCTTGGGGTTTTAAGAAGTTTCTTCATAGTTCATTTAAAATCCACAAGTTTAAATGTCATTAGTCTTCAATGACCATCAAATAGTAGAAGAAATAATTTGGATTAGCCCAACTTCAAGGTTTAGTAGTTGGGGTTAACAAATAAAGTTGAACTTGACAAATGGTGCAGTGAATTCAATGACCACCTTTGATCAAGGATTTTTAGTTAAACATCAAACCGTTGGAAGTGAATGAAACCAATGGGAAAATGTCTATAACTCAAAGTTCTACAATATTTTTTTTTGTTTTAACTAGCTTCCATGGCTAACATGGTTTGGTTATGAGTTTTTGGGAGACAACAACAATCTGTCCAGAGTTTCAGAACAACAACACCCTTTTGAAATGAGTAAATCAGAACCTTAATCAAACATTTTTTACACCAAATAATTTTTTATACGAATTTGGATGTGTTAACAAGATCCCCTAAAAAAATCCAAGTGTTTCTGATTTTTTTTTTACTATTTTTAAAAAATCATATAGGAACTCTCGATCAAGAGTTATGAAGTCCTGAGTGATGTCTGGTATTTGTTAAATTCCTAGAGATCTTACTATTGAAACCTTGATTTTCTTTTTGGATTAAAAACTTGACTCACAGTGGCATCTTGTACTCGGAAATCATCAAGAGAAAACCACGGGAACCATGTCTTTTATTTCTTTGAAGTTCTGATCTGCTCTCAACAATTTTCAGAATCCTGTCACAGTTTTTCCCAACTTTGTAAATAAGGGTTCAAATGATCTTTTCTTAACCTAAGCCTTATACCATACACTAATAAAGATTACTTAAGCTAAAAACCAGAGGCTAAATGATCCAAATCAATGAATAGTTTACAGCTTTTACATTGTTCACATTCGTGTATCCACGTGCATTCATTCATATAGATTGATACTTGTAAATGGAATTCGCTTTGTGATAGGATTTGTTCCTTAGGATTTAATGATATTTTTATTTAAAGTATGTGAACTAACCCTATGCTTTGCAGCGCATTTGAGGTACAATTTCTCAACCCCTCCTCTAGTTTAATTTACTTCTTTGATTTTAATTGATTTTCAACTCCATGCGCGACACCTTAGACTAGGTCTTGCCTTATGTGTTTATATGCGATTAGAGACTCCTTTCTAGGTTTAATTTTATTTGCTTGCATGCATTGCACGTTTAAAATTCGCGGCTAGATCCCGGGTAAATCCCTTGTCCTCTATTGCATATCATGTCGCTTGCTAAATGAATTATGTGGTTTTTGAATGATATTTTGTCCTTAGCAATCTTATACCCTTTGGACATGCTTTTGTGATGTATATTTATGCATATGTATTAGTTGAGGACCCATTTAGATTGATAATTCGATTAAAAGGATATTGAGTAGAGGCCTATCGCGAGATAGGATGAAAAGGGGTGTTTTAATCCATTGGGCTCCTTCACTTCTCATTCCATAATCCCCGGGCCTAGTTAATCTTTGGTTTCGCAAAAGATCGATTTGCTTTTAAAATGGTTTCTTAATTTTTCCTTTTAAAAATTAAGTGGGGATTCTTTATATTTGAAATGTTTTAAAATTAAAAGTGGGCCCAAATGCCGGTATCCACAATCTGGCGACTCTGCTGGGGTTCAAGCCTAGAATCTCTGGTTTCGCAGACCAGAATTTCTGATTTTGGGTTCACACGAGGATTAGACTTAAAAGCATCCTTTTAATCGAGTTAATTAATTTTTGTGTGCCCGTTGCATTGCACTTGCATGTCGCCAGTCGATTGCACTGAACTATGACCTTGGAGGCTCGGGGCAACCCGATCGATCAAGCCATCATGGGACTATGTGATCACCCTTGATACTGTACCATGTGTTGGCATATGAAGCATCCTATCGGGTGTGTGTCAAGGGTCCCTTATTTGACCATAACCCAGCCTTTGCATGATAGCTTCTATAGAACCTTTGAAATCTAGGAAATCAATTCTTGATTAGGATTATATACCAGGGAGATTTGTATGCCCGGAAGGGATTACTTGAGATGATGACGATACTTGCTTGACGAAAGATGTGTAACCTCTTAAATCACTTTTGAACAATTCCTCTTCATGACTTATGACATTTTAAGAACATGCCGAATCTTGATTATAAGATTACATCTCTTATATCATGTTAGATAAGCATCATTGACCTTGTATGCATCCAAATTCATGAAAGGTACAGTGTTAATCCGATCAGGTGATCCTTATACCAAAAAGAATTTTAAATCCATCTTTGTAAGAAAACGAATTTTTGTCATCTTTATTCCAAAGTTTCAGTCGCTCTTTCAAGAATCTTTAAAGTTCACTTTTTTTATTAAAGCCACAAACTAATCTTTGTTAAAGTATATTTTTTACATGATCATCTTCAAAGGAAAAATAAGAAAATTTTGGGAATTGTTTTTGGGAGAAATGCTTTTCAAATGAATTTCAAAGCAAAATTTCTATCCAATCATCTTTTTGAGAAATGTTTTCATATCCTCATTTTCAAGTAAAAGATTAAAAAATTCTTGTGAATTGTTTTTGAAAGATCTCATCATCTTAAGAAATGCTCCTCAAATGCATTTCGAAAATTTTAAGCACCTGACCTTTGAAAGGGTAGTGACGATTGCAGTGAGAGGTGAAATTGGCGCATTTGACATGTGTGAAGATTTTATATGCTTATATGTCTATTTGCTAGGACTAGAATTTTTCCTTTCTTTTGCATATAGAATAGGCACACACGCACACATGCATTACATCCGTGTGACATATTAACCATTTCATCTCACCAAAAGTCTTTAAAATATATATATATAATAAGGAGATTTTGATAAAAATAAAGAAAATAAAAAGTCTTTTGAAGAAAAAAAAAAACCTTTTTCTTTTGTAGGGTAAAAATAGCATCCAGTTCTGGCACGCTTGGTTTAGAGGTCCCACTGCAAGTTTAGTAAGGAGAGGTGAAGACAGTGAAATGGCGGATGAAAGGATTGATAGGGAAGTAGCAGAGTTAAGAACATTGGTAGAACAACAGGTGGAACAGATGAGGCGACAGGCTAAGAATATAAACCGAATGATGGTCATGATCGAAGCAATAGCACGCCCGCCACTAGTCGTGAATCCACCAAATAACGATCCGCGAGTTAGGGAAGAAGGTTGGTACGAAGACCCAGAGATGCCAAGAGTCAAGATTCCTAGAGCAGATAGGGAAAGTGTAGAAAGGGAAAAAATTGACAAAGAGAGGATAATGACCGAAAAGATAGAGAAGCGGGAAAGGGTAATGCGTAGGCTCAGGGGGTCGATACTTACCTGATGGAGCTGGAAGGTTCGTACGATGGGGTCCATGAAACGCTACCTGTCAGTTTTAAAATGCCAGTTTTTGATAAGTTTGATGGGACAGGGAATCCTCGCAGCCATGTGAGAATGTGTATCGGGGCTTTCCAACCTAATGGGCCGAGCACTGCCATGATGGCTATCTTATTTCAGCAGACCTTAACTGGAGCTGCCTTATTCGGGTACCTCACTCTTGAACCAAGCAAAACTCGGGTTTGGGAAGAAGTGAGCAAAGCATTCGTGGCATAGTATGAGTACAACCAGGACTTAGATGTCACAGTCGAGATTTGGAGACCACCAGGCAAAGAAACAAGGAGTCGTTTGCTGAGTATTTGAGTAGGTGGAGGTGAAAAGCGGCTAAGATGGTACAGAGGTCGTCCGAGAAAGATCAGATTTGAATGTTGATGAAGAACCTTCAACCTGTATACCAAGAGAAAATGAGATTCCAGTCAATCAACACCTTTGCTGAGGTTTTTGACGTAGGAAAAAGGATAGAGGATGCGATCCAAGAAGGGGTAATCAAGAAGGAAGAACAGCCGAATCGGTATAGAAGGCCGAGCTATGGATCAAATGGGGAACATTCAGGGGGTCACTCTGGTCCCACTGATATCAATGCGCTAAGCAAGCCATAAAGAAAATTTGACATAACACCGAGGAAAGGAGGGGACAAACAGCTTAGAAAGTTCTCAGACTTGGGGGTGTCACTATCAACCGCTCTTGATAGGCTGATAACAAAAGGGCATCTTCATCCGTTGGAGCCTCGACCTCTACCGAGTCCACTTCCGCCAATGTTTCGGGAGGATCTTTATTGCAAGTTTCATTAGCAGAAGGGTCATTCTACGGATCAGTTCACAAGGCTAAGGCACGAAATCCAGGACCTCATTGATAACAAGGTGATATCAGAGCCACCTATCAAGACTCCTAATGTTACGAGGAATCCACTACCTAGTCATCATGCTGTACCGCCACCGCAAGGCCTTTACTTCTTAGTGATAGAAGAAACAATCCTCGATCCATCGAGGCTGATCACTAAAGTCGAGACACCAAGGAAGCCTTATCAGATGCTAGAGGATCTGATGATATGTACTTTGGGGGATCAATTGGATTGGTGGGACCAAGAAACTAGCAACATCAATGTGGGTTAGGTGGAAGATGACCTGTGGTATGAGAGCGGTGGAGAAGGAACAGAGAAAGAAAGTTTGAAAGTCGTTTCCGAAGTTGACAATCTGTGGAAAAAAGAAGAAGTCAGTCATCTAACCCAGTCAGGGAGACATTTCAAACCTCATGAGCTGGAGGAGGATCACCCGGGGAGAGAAATGGATAACAGAAAAGGGAAAACGAATGAAGAAGAGGAAGGGTTTTGAAGCAAATAAAGAAAACTCAGGCCAACATCACCATATGGGGTTTATTGATCAATTCTAAACGTCACAGGCAAGCAGTCCTGGATGCTTTGAACCAATCCGATGTTTCTCAAATGCCGTATTCAGATGTCCCAACATCACATGGCACAGATGTGGATTTAGCCCTCTATGGTACCTCTTGATCTTCTTCTGCGGGGTATCTATCTTGTGTTAAGCAAAATGAGATAACCTCTCGAACTGTGTATTGTACTCGAGTACCGTCATGTTGCCCTAAGTCAAGTCTATGAACTCCCATTCTCTCTGGTCCTTCTCCTCCTCAGGAAAGTACTTCCAAAAACCTCTCTCTGAACGCAGTCCATGTCATCCTTTCTAATGCTTTACCTCCCAATATTGCCTTCTCGGTCTCCCACCAGTCATCAATAGCATAGGTTAGCTGGAACATAGCTAAACGATGTTTCTCTTCTTCATCGCACCTCATTGTCTCAAAAATGTGATCCATATTTCTCAGCCACTTTTTAGCTTGCCAGGCTTTGCCAGCTCCATCAAATGTATCAAGGCATAGAGCTCTGAATCTCTCGAGTATCTTATCTCCGGTGATCAGCGACGGAGGTATAGCTTGATGGTTCACCCGATTGTTATTATTATTGTTGTTGTTGCAGTTCCCATTATGAATATCGCCGATATACTCTAAGTGTTCTAGAAAAGCTTTGAAAGCTCCAGTAGGATCCATGTTCTCTAGAATAGGGGCCCTTCCTCGTCAATTCCCAGTGTTCCTTGTTCCATCCGCTATATGAATAACCACACGACTGTTTCACATTACTCATTGGTCCTTGATGCAAGATATGATGAATAAGAGGATTGACACCCAAAGTAATAGGCATAAGTAACTCATAAGAATGAACACTCAGAGATGATGACAAGCAGAAGCATGCTACTATTATATATAGATAGTCAAAAACATTTATAGTATAGTATGGTATGGTAAGGGTATTTACATCACATTTACAATTATACCACTACCATATAAAATATATACAATATATATACAAAAAAAGGTGGGCCATACACCCTGAGCAATGAAAATAAAATATCTAGATCCTAGGGATTCGATCCCAAATTCTCCATGTCTGACTCATATAGAGTTGGCTCGTTGTTGGGAACATTAATCTCCTCTAGTGGCAACCAGTCAAGCTATAAGTTGAACTAATCAACCATCTCAAAGATCGAGTAGTCCTCTAGCTGCATGTCCAGAATCTATTCATCTGCAGGTATCTAACCTCCATTAATAACATGCTATGGTAAAACTGGTCCTACAGTGAAACCCTGAGGCACTTATACTACCTCGACTCCTCACCGACATCATCCTTTATAAGCATGGCTCCTCCTCCCTGATCATCATCCTCATCCTTATTGGGGTCCTCCTCTAGCTCATCCTCCTGATCCTCCTCTAGCCCACCCTTATCTCCCTCGGGCTCATCCTCCTGGTAATCATCGTGATTATCCATACGATCCTTCCTATCCTTGGGTTCATCATTAGAATCATCCTCAGGCTCATCCTCACCTCCCTCATCATCCTTTCTATACTCGTCTTCATCATCACATCTATCCCCCTTGACCTGCATGGGGTCATCATTTGTGTCTGATTGGTCATCCTCCTTCAGCTCCATCTCTGGTTCCTTGGGATCCTCGTCATCATCATCCACTAGGTCTATAACACCCTCTTTAACTGGAGCAACTAGTGATGCAATGGGTTGCTCTTCTAGGGAAACTAGTACTTTCAGCTGGATCTAGATCTCTGGCTCAGTGGCTGGAGCTGGCATTAGGACGGGGGGCAATGGTACTGGGGGTACCTACATTGGATTAGCTAAAATAACATATAGCTCTACGGTATGAAGTCCTCACCATCAAACATCATCTGACCCATCTCCATATAAATAAGCTCCATAGTACGAGAATGATGCTTAGTCCCCATACAAATCCCGTCGAAATGTAGCAGTTCCTCAACATACATCAGATGCCATAGATATACTTCCAACCACTCCCAGGCTTTATCTAGATACAATGGCAGTAGTATATAGGGTTAGTAGCCTTAACTCTATCGGCATAAATTGTATATCCACCCAGCTCGTCCTCTACATGCATCGACTCCATGATCTAAAAAGGAAACTATATTAAGTCAGTACTAGTCGAAAGGTATCTTAAGGCTCAATGTGTAGGATAATCAACGAGTACGGCTAAACCTAGAGCTCGGATACCAAAAATCCCTGTCATACCCCGGCAAAGTAAAATTAGAAAAAATTGAATTTCCACTTTTGGACCCCTGGATACGTGACAAGTTTGAGGATTGTATGGTAGTCCACAACAAGAAAGAACCAAGATAAAAGTAATGAATAGTAATTAAAAGCAACATAATAAGCATGGTGGTTCTAAGCATACATATTATAAATATTAGTCTTAAGTCCCATTATTACAATCTCATAGAAAAAGGGATAAGAAAGAGAAGACAATATTTGGGGCTTAAAGCCCTACAACATAATAATAATAATAATAATAAGATCGGCATCTAGTGCCTCAACTACTAACAAAAGATAAAAAAAACAAAAATTCTTCACTTTTGCAAGCTAGCTTGCAAACTTGTATCCTTCCTCGATATATTCCTCGTCTGGGTAATCAGCCTCTGTAAGATTTGGACATTTGATTATCTAGGACATGAAAGTCATCAACTTTACTATAAGCTGAGTGAGTAAACTTACTACACTGAACAAGCTCAAAAAAAATTTGTTAGTCCATTAGAAAAGTGAGACATTCTATTTCATCCTCCTTTTAAAAACATTACTGTTAAAGTCTTGCATAATCTCAATCTTTACATAACTTGTGGATTAGGAGTTGTTACTGACAATACTCGGATTGGGAACACAACTATCATCAATTGATCTATCACTTTAGACTACCGATCCAATCTTTATAGAATCGACTCTTTGGATCACTGATCTAATCTTTGGACCATAAGCCAATCTCTTACTGACTCGGCTCTTGCATGCATCTAGCACGAGTGCTGTTGGCCTGGAATATCACCACTTTCTGGTCATGGGTTACCATCTTGTCATCTTTGCCCCAACTGGCCACTTGCTTGACATCTGCCTTACGACCTCATTACTTGGTAATCCCAATCTTATTCTATTTAGCCTCGGTTAACTTGTCATCTTGCCCCAATCAGCCACTTACTTGATATCAGCCCACATGGCTATTAATCGTCTCAATAACCAAACCAAAACTCTTTACACTTTCTCAAACTGACCATACGAACGAAGCACGAGGAACAGACTGGCGGATACGATTGTGTCATTGTTAATTGATATTAAGATGATTACGACTTCCACATTAGTGCGCATGGTATAAGTCGTCAAAGCACATTATTCTCGAAGTTGCATACTTAAGTACATCACATTCTTATTCGTATAGTTCTTGTATATCATACGTATAAGCATTATAGACTGTTTCCATTACCAAGTTAAGAACTCACGTCCTACGGTACTTTATAAAAGTTATTATTACTAAAGTACTACTAGATTAGCTTAAGGTACCCCTTGTGGTAAGCTTAAGCAGGCATAAATATCAAATATACCCCAAAGTATAACTATCACAGCTTATGGTACCACCATTCACAATATAGCTCATCTTAAATATACATACAACAAACTATCCTTTCTAAGATCTGCTGAGCTCTAGCGCTCGCACCTGGCCCATGCTCGCACCTGGCCCGTTCATTAGACTCGAGCGCTCGTGCCTGGTTTGAGTGCTAGGGTTTAGTAGTTTCAAGCTATCACTAATTTAGCAGCAGTTTTTATGCTTCAAATCCAAATGCATGTTACATGCATGGCCTTTGATTGTCAAGATAACTTAAATAAACATATTTTATAAATGAGTATGAGTACTCACTAAGAATCTAGTTGGTCTAGATTATGAAATATAGTGAAATGTGTGTGTATTTGTGTGTGTGTGTGTGTATGTGTGTGTGTGTGTGTGTTGTTGAGCTCCAATACCACTTCAAGACATGATCAAAGCTTTGATCCTCTTCTATGTTCCTTTGATCCTCAAGTCTTCAACTCCAAAACATCATTGCTAGTGAGGTAAAAGTTTGTGTATGGAATGCACAAAACTCACCAAGGCTCTCTATCTCTCTCAAAGACACTCTCTGATACCCTTAGTTTCCAACACCCAAAATGCTAAAAAATGCTTGGTACTTATAGACTTTTGAAGCCCAGGGGAAAAATAGTCATTTCACCTCTTTTAAGCTCGAGCTCTCGGGAAGCTCGAGCACTCCCACTGGCTTGAGCAATCGGTACTGTAGCTTCTTAAACCTTCGTACGACTCCAAGAATTCAAAGGCCGAAGTGTAAACATCCATAAGAACTATCATCAAAAGTTTATTCATATATGATCGTAACTTATAGCTACGAATATAGAAATATAAGAAAACATCCTAATACTGATAAATACAGATAAAAGGGCGTGTTACAGTTTTGAAGCTTCTTGTTTTAATGCTACATGGATTATACCCTGAACTTTTTTAGCCATACCATGAATTGTCTATAGCAAATAAGCATATGTATGATAAATTCATGTTCTCTCAAGTTGTATTTTATGCTTATGCTGTGAAACCATGTTAAATTTAGTAGTTCATGTATATGATCATTTTGAAGTGAACAATCGATTTACTTTACATGTCAATTCTTGTAATATGGAATTTTATGTTATGCTCAGATTGTGATTATAATCATGATTGTGATTATGATTATGACTATGATCAGTTTTGTGATGACTAATTCAAGTGCGTTGGGACAAATCATTAATGACAGTAAAGAATTTAGATATGCGAATAATGTACTAAAAAGGTTAAGTGTGCTAACAGACGTGTGAGACGTGATTGTGTTGAATAACCTTGTCAGTTGTTTTACGTGTGGCTGTATTTGTTGTATGACCTTATCGGTCTTATTGTCAGTTGTGTTATATGGAATTAAAAGTTTGGTTTGTGTCACAGTCTGTGTGTCATTGAGTTATGGCTGAATTAAACTTGGAATGCATTCATTTTATTAGCCTAATTGGGCTTAGTGTTGTGTTAGGGTAGAATTGGGCTAGGAATTGTGTTGTGGCCGAATTGGGTTGTGTTGCATGTCGTGTGAGACAAAAACTAGTACTGTCAATTTTGTGTTATTGTGGTCACAGGTAGAAGCTAATACTACTAGTGTTGTGGTTGTGCGTTAACAGGAGCTAGTACTGTCAAGTTATAAGTTATTGGCATGTTGGATTCATGTGTGTTATGTTGCATTGATGTGGTTGCATGGTTGGGAAGAACGTTAGGTTTTGGCGAGAACTCGTGAAGCGTCTTAATAACTTATAAGTGATAACGTAAATGGTGTATATGTTCATACTATGTTTGGTTGTATTTCACTCAGCTTTTAGCTAATGGCATGTGGCCATAGACATCAGTGTCCAGTTGTAGTAGTTCTAGGTATTGGAGATGCTGTTATGCTGGGTGAGCACCATGAAGAGGAGAACATCGGCCAGGAAGGTTGGGGCTTTGCCAGCTGAGGAGGCATCTATGTTGTTGCAGTTATTTGTTCCCGTTGGGAAATTTCTATTATCTATCTTTTATGATGTTGTAGTTATCGGCCGTTTGGCCTTAGGCTTCTGTTTCTTTTAATTTTGGATGATTGCAATAATTAGTACGTATAATGAGACTCTGATGTTGCTTCCACTGAACTTAGAACATATTTTCTGCTATTATTACTATGATATTTTATTTCATTGGCATTTGGACAATCATGAAAATCTGTATATGACCCTACGGGTCCGACAAAGAAGCTTACATCCCTTTATTATCGCAATGCCAGGGTGTAAAAGGGATCAGGTGGTATCATAACACTAGGTTTAGTTTGTGATTGTCCTACACTAAGCTATGAACCGTAAGTGCATCTCGTTAGAAAGACATTAAGATAGTTAGGATGCCGATTCAACGGAGACTTCTGAAGCTGCATTTTGTATTATGATGAGTACCACGACTTTTATTATTTATTCTTTTGTGATTAGCATCACGTTGCATCTAGCATTCTGTTTCTCGACATTCGTGTATGTGATTACATCTCATGAGTATAAATAGCATGTGTAAGTGAACATAATTATATTTGATTTTGGGTAATGACCATGTCTGAACTATCTCTTAAAGGCATTAGTCCAATTTAAGAAGTAGTTGTGCCTATATACATACTTGCGCATAGATTCAAGATGGTTAGAGTTATGTGCAACAACTGTAATGGGGCCAGGCAATCTGAACTAGTACTCGATGAACCCCACGGGAGTTTTTGAGAGATTTCTTCGCTGATTGAAGCACATTGGAGATCAGTAAGGTGCACATCATTATCTGTCGCCACATCCACCACCTCTATAGAGACCTACAAGAGACATGCTATTGGAGAGATTCAGAGGCTTACGTCCAAAGAAGTTTGATGGCTTATCAGGAGCATTGAGAGCTGAATAGTGGATTAGGGAGATGGAGTCGTGTTTTAAAGCTTTGGTCTACATAGACACTGACAAGAAGACATTTCTAGAGTTTCAACTTACTTATTCTGTCACAGAATTGTGGGAAGCTCAGAGAGCCCTTTGGGAGAAGATGCTATCAAACGTCTGAGCTGGCAGGAGTTCAAGACCATGTTCCTTAAGAAGTACTTTCCTGCGTCTGAGAGTGATAAGAAGGAGCAAGAATTCATAGATCTAAGACTGTTCAAGAGTACATAGTTGCATTTGAAAGGTTGTCTCGCTTAGCCTGACATCTGGTGGATACTCTAGAGAAGAAGAACAAAAGATATTTGCATGGGCTTAGGATGACTATTCAAAGCCATGCTATGAGTTTTGTGATGTAGCCATTTGAGAATTTCATGGAGTTAGCCTCTAATTTGGAGACTATGTAAGGGAGCTAGTAGCAGAAGCAGTTTACATTCAGGGCAGCCAGTCGCCTCAACCGTGGCCACCCAAACTCGTAGCATGGTTCTGGAGTGAAGAGGCAATGGAATGATCTAAGAGGACATGTGTCCAATCCTCCACCGGTACAAGCTCAACTGCCTGGCACAGCACTTGCACAAGGATTCAATTATGGTGTATTCTTCAATTGTGGGATACTGGGACACTTGTCGAGGGATTGTACAATACCTAAGAGTAACAAGCGATAAGACATTGTCTGTTTCTTCTGTGGCAAGAAGGGCTATGCCAGTAGAGACTGCTATCTTCACCAGGAAGCAGGGACTGGACCAGCAGCACCAGCCAACCAAGCGCGTGCCGATGCTATTATTCTAGGAGGAGGAGGGTTCGACGAACTCGAGCAGCAAAACGTCGAAGGTAAGCTTACCCTCTATAATAGTCGTGCATCAGTCTTATTTAATACTGGAGCCATGAATTTGTTCATAGCTTACAGAGTCATATGGGAATTAGGTGTCGAACCTCAGAACCTCGATGTAGATTGAACACAGTTTCACCCTTAGGCGTCATTATAAATTGGGAAAAGTGTGCAAGGAGTGTGCCCTGATTTTAGATGATCGAGAGTTACCTACAGATTTGATTATTCTGTCGATGAGAGAGTTTAATGTAATCTTAGGAATTGATTGGCTAACAAATTTCAGTGCTAAATTGGACTGCGTTAGTAAGATAATTTCCTTTCCATTACTGGGAACACAGTCGATCACCTTCCAGTGTAATCCAATGAGTGAAGCCTTTCTTACTACCCATTTGGATACGATAGGAGGCACCCATACGGAGACTACTACCACACAAATTCTTGTGGTACGAGTGTTTGTATTCTGAGACATCTCCGATTTACCCCCAAAGCAAGAGATTGACTTTGGCATTCAATTATTTCCAAGGACGACACTAATATCAAAGATTGCATATCGTATGGCACCAACAGAGATGCAAGAGTTGAGTAAGCAGATTCAAGAGCTAGAGAACCTTGGATTCATCCGACCTAGCACTTCACCGTGTGGAGCACTGGTGTTGTTTATTAAGAAGAAGGATGAATCAATGCGACTCTACATAGATTACAGAGAGTTGAACAAGGTTATGGTCAAGAACAAGTACCTACTACCATATATATATATGGTATGTTTAATCAATTACAAGGAGTTGCAGTATTTTCAATGATCGATCGATGCTCTGGGTATCATCAGTTACTTGTTAGAGAAGAAGGCATACTGAAGATAACATTCCACTTGAGGTATGGACATTATGAGTTTCTGGTTATGCCTTTTGGTTTGACCAATGCCCTAGCGGTGTCCATGGATTTGATAAATCAAGTGTTCAGACCCTATCTAGATCAGTTTGTCACTGTCTTCATCGATGATATCCTGATTTATTCAAAGACCATGGAAGAGCATGAGCAACATCTGAGAATTGCCTTACAGACCCTTAGAGATAACTGACTTGTCCCCAAGTTTAGCAAATGCGAGTTATGGATCAAGGAAGTCAAGTTCTTGGGATATGTTATTTCTCGAGAAGGTATCACAGTTGATTCTGTGAAGACCGATGTAGTAAAAAATTAGAGTGAAACTAGAAATGCTTCAGAGATTATAAGTTTTCTTGGGGTAGCTAGGTATTATTACCACTTTGTCGAGGGATTTTCCAAGATCGTAGTCCCACTCACTAATCTGACGAAGAAGGAAACCAAGTTCGAATGGCAAGATAAGAACGAATGTACTTTTCAGGAGTTAAAAGAGAAATTAACTTCTACACTAGTGCTAGCTATTCTGAGAAGTGGAGATCGATTCACTATTTAGGGGGTGTGGTCATACAAGATGGAAGAATTATTGCTTATGGATCCAAACAATTGAAGATGTATGAGAAGAACTACCCTACACATGATTTAGAATTGCCAGCCATTGTGTTCGCACTCTCAAGATATGGAGACACTATTTATTTGGAGAATAGTTCGATCTATTTTTTTATCATAAGAGCTTAAAATATCTATTCTTGCAGAAGGAGCTCAACATGAGGTAGACATGGTGGATGGAGTTGTTGAAAGACGATGACTATACGTTGCAATACCACCCTGGTAAAGCATATGTAGTCGCAAACGCTTTAAGCTGAAAGTCGTATAGCACTGTTGCTTCAATTGTGATAAGAAAGTTGAAAGCTCTTCATACAATGGCAGAATTTAGAGTTTAGCATGTTAAAGTTAAAGCAGAAAGAATATTTAGATGCTTGGTAGTTCAAGCTAGACTCATTGCCAGGATCATAGAGGCTCAATAAAAACATGTGGAACTATGTCAGTGGTTCAATAGGATGACAGCCAAGGATCCAACCAATTAGAGTATTAGGAACGACAGTGGTCTCTGATTCAAGAACAAACTCGTCATGCTGGTTATAGATCATATCAGGAAGGATATTTTAGAAGAAGCACACTGATCAAGACTAACTGTACATCCTGGAGAGACAAAGATGTACAAAGATCTAAAGAGGATTTTCTACGAGGAGGGCATGAAGAAGGAAGTTGCAAAGTTTGCATCAGAGTGACTGACTTATCAGTAAGTTAAGGCAGAACACCAAAAGCCTATGGGGCTTTTGTAGCCATTGCTGATCTACAGTGGAAATGGAAGCACATCACAATGGATTTTGTGATGGATCTGCCCAGATCTTAGCAGAACCATGATTCTATTTAGGTGATTGTGGATAGGCTCGCTAAGTCAGCCTATTTCATCGCGTACAATATGACCTATTTAGTGGAAAAACTGAGCCGACTGTATCTGTAGCAGATTGTGCAACTGCATAGTGTGCTAGTCACCATTGTGTTAAACCATGATTCTTGGTTCGTAGTACAATTTGAGGAAAGTCTTCAGACATCTATGAGGACTTCACTAAAATTGAGTTTTACTTTTCATCGTCAGACCGATGGGCAGATCGAGCGAGTAAACCAAGTAATTGAAGATGTGCTCTGAGATTGTGTGCTAGACTTCGAAAGCTCGTGGGAGACTCATTTGTCATTAATAGAATTCACCTACAACAACAACTACCATTCAAGTATAGGAATGGTGCATTTCAAAGCATTGCATGGAAGACCTTGTGGATCCCCATTGTGTTGGACAGAAGTTGGAGATGGCAAGCTTCTAGGCCCATATTTGGTTCGGGAAACCAATGAGAAGATTGTATTTGTCAGAGAAAAGATGTAGGCAGCACACGATAGACACAAGAGCTATGTGGACTTGCACCTCAAAGATAAGGAACTCGGTGTGGGAGAGAATGTCTTACTCAAAGTATCTCTGATTCAAGGTGTGGTGAGGTTTGGACAGAAGAGAGGGAAGTTGTCACATGCTACATTGGACCGTTTGAGATCTTGGAGCATGTAGGCAAAGTCTCCAATAGACTAGCATTGCCACCAAAGATATCAGGAGTCCATAATGTCTTTCATGTCAGCATGCAGAAGGAATATCAGCAGGGTGCTACGCCACATGTGATTGATTTCAAAGAGATAGAAGTGAATGATAATGCATCATATCAAGAAAGACCAGTACAGATTTTGGACAGAGAGATCAAGAAGCTGAGAAATAAAGAGATCCTGTTGGTGAAGGATTGGTAAAATCACCACAATGTAGAAGAAACTTCATGGTAATTAGAATCCGAGATGCGTATCAAGTATCCAGAGTTGTTCAACACGAGTTAGCTCATATTTTGGGGACAAAATCCTTTAATTGGTGATGGAGAGGTGTAACACCCATAATTTCTATTATCTATAATGTAATTTTTGGATATATATTAATAATATTTTCTATATATGTAAATGAGTTTTTGAGGATGCTTGACATTCCATGGGTGTTCATACATTGCATAGCATAAACCCCTTGTTCATAACCAAAACCTTCTTTATTTTACAAACTCGAGTGCTCGAGAAGCACAAGAGCTCGAAGCGCGTGCTCGAGCTTTAAAAGTATAAAATACTATTTTGCCGATGGGCTTTGGAAACTCGATAAATACATAGCCATTCCACAAATTTTCTTCATTTATAAACTCTATTTCCAGAGAGAGTGTTCTAGTGTCACGACCCATCTCGCTACTGGTAAAAATAGGACACGTGGCATGTCACCAAAGCTTATCCAGTTCTGTCAAAGTAATTAGTAGCAGAAACCATAAGTGAAATCCATTTGAATCGGAGTTATAAAAAGTTTGGCACATTTGAAAACACCCAAAGGACACACTGTTTGAAAACCAGTAATCCAGTTATCTGATCTCAGGTTCGGTCGACTGGAAATGCAAGATACAGAGAGTTTGAAAATTTCAGAAGTTATCCTGTTGACTGTGTAGCACCCTGAATTTCTCCCAGAAATTTCACATAGAATTAAAAATAGTGGCGTTAGCATGCTGACGGTTATAGAAGGTCCATTAGGAATACCCTAATTAGGAATCCTTATAAAATCCTATAGTTAACATCATAACGGCGACGACAGTATTTCTAACCTAGAATCTGTTAGAGTGATCGTAACCTCGACTTTAAGTTTTTATAGGATATTTTGTTGGGCTTGAGCTTAGGCTCGTTCATAGCCCCGTATACTTGTATTCTTATTACGGCATTTACTTTCTGCATCTGCGCACGCACATTAGAACTCTGGCACGCTTACCTATGCACTTAACCCGTGAGTGGGACCCACACTATACTTAGGAACCATGTGGACCCCACCCTGATAATCCACCCTTAGACATATACACAAACACAACTTGTACACATTGCATACCCAACACATTGGGTACAAACCCCATTCACCCTCTATAAATAGAGCATCACCACCCTTATTCTAACATGCACAGCCCTACATATGATGTGTATTTAGACTGCTACACAAAGTGTAACCTAGGGACAGTGACCCGAGAGCTTGGAGAAGAACCCCACACTCACCCCTACATTGTATACACCCACTCTTCCCTCACCATTCCCCCGTCCTCTACATTTACCTCTCAGTATACACACACACAATCACTTAAGACCTAAGAAAGAAAAAGACTGGGAGAGAGAGAGAGAAGGAAGGCATAGAGGAGGAAGAAAGAGGTTGATCGGAGAGGTTTGAGAGACCCGAGATCATCTGAGGTAAGCTTACACCCCACATTGCATTTTTACACCTTTGCACGTCAAGTAGGAACCCCTTGGACACACATGCAAGCTGCCAAACAGAGCCTAAGGCTCTCTGTGAGCTCCGGCGGCCATTGAAGCTCCATAATGGAGCTTGATTTGGAAACCATAACCAAAGCCCCTTTTTATTGCACCATTGTGACCCCCTTGGTCCCAGATAAACCCCCTTGTAGCAGGTTTTGATTTGGTGTACGTTTGAATGGCCATGCAGAGCATTATTCTTGTTTTTGACAGGTTAGGATAATGGACTGGTAGGTATAACAAACGAGATAACCATGGGTTCAGCTTGAAGTATGTTATGGAGGGGAGAAATCCGGTCCTTTTGGCGTTGGAATTAGGTGTTTTCATGGAGAGGAAAGAGAGATATAGGCCTGGGAAGTTTCCCGGCGAGTTCAGACACGCCGCCGGCGTCGGGATCGCCGGAGAAGAAGAAGAAACCCGTATGAGTTTCTGGTTATAACACCCGGGTTCGGGTACGGATCTAGGTGGGTTGTGCTGAGTGTTGATGTGGGTAGGGTAGCGGGTCGGGTTGGGTTTTATAAAACCCGTAGTTAGGTTTAAGTAGCACGACGTCGTTTTGACGTCGGGCTAGGTTTTGGTCGGGTTCGGGTAAATGGGGCGGGCCACGTTGTTAGTGGAAGTGGGTTCGGGTGTGGATCCGGGTTCGATTCGGATTAGGTAAATGGGTTGGGTTGGTTTGTGAGTGTTAGTGGGTTAGTGTCGGTTCGGGTCAAGGAGTTGGGTTGGGTTTATGTGTTTGTACATATGGATAACCCGTATTTATTTGGGTTCGGGTTCGGGTCAAATCCGCGAGTTTTGGTTGGGTCCCTTTGTTTATTATTATTATTATTATTATTATAAGTATTATTATTATTATTATTATTATAAGCATTATTATTATTATTATTATTATAAGTATTATTATTATTATTATTATAAGTATTATTATTATTATTATAAATATTATTAGTTTTAATTAGTTTAAAATGTTTTAATTGTTTTTAATAAATACAAATGGTTTATAATTATACCATTAATGTTTTAGATTATAGAATATTATTCTTAATATTATGTATATCATTATCATGTTATATATATTATATATTTATTATTTATATGGTTAATATAAATAATAAATATCAGTTTTAAATAGTTAATAAATACCTATATGTATTTATAAATTCTGAAAAAATAGGGGAATGTCCCCAATGTTATTTTATTATATCTCAAGAGCTATAAAGCTATAATATCATAGTCTAGTATTTTTAATAATTAATAAGGAGTTATTTTATGAGTATAATAATTATTAAAAATACCAGACAAGCTCCAAAAATTATGAGATAAATACCCGTAGTGTATTTTAATATCTAATATTTAATCGAAATGCTTTTAAGTATTGATTTCTTAGTATAATTATAATTATGTATTTAAATCTCTTTTCGGGTATTTTCTGATATATATTATCTTCAATAATTCATAATGTCTAAGACTCCGAAAATTACGCGGTCAGTTTCTAGAGTCTTGGAATAATGTCTAGATCGTTTTCCTTAAGTTTGGTGACCTTTCGACTCGGTCGAAAATACAGCCTGTCTTTTAGGGCCCGCATTAGTGTAGTAAGCCCTATATATTGCCTCGTAAAACGTGACAGACTCCAATGTGAGTCTAGTCAATGGCGTTGGACTTAAAATGACACGTAGATCACTACCTTTAGGTTTATAACCTCATTTGGTAAATTACCATTTTGCCCCTATAGTTGTACTCATACATTATTGCTATTTATTCCGTTTGTTGTTGTAGAACTTGACGATTATCTACTTTTTGAGGATCAGTGACACGAGGTGAGTTGCCTAACCTCACTCTAATCCTAATAAGATTAATATAAGATGTTTTAAAGCTACCTGTATGATGGTTTGTATAAGTAATATGCCGATTTATGATGCTACGTATATTCTAATAATTGTAAAACTATACAAAGCATGTTATGGTAGTGCTATCGCATACGTGAGCTCGTTTTATCTATATGATTATTGGTATGAAATCCATGTTATGTGATCCATATTTTATATGTTATGTTTCTGTTGCTAACTGTTAAATGCACATTTTACGATGGTTGTTAACCGGACATGATAACGCATGCTATGTTAATAATAAAGAGAATGAAAGTGGTTTTGTATATGGGTATCGGTAGTGGACTCAATTGCATTTCATGATATGTGTTAGCATGCATTGTATAAGAAAGAGAGGTGTTTGATGAGAATGTGAAAGAGATGTGATTGCTAGATCCGATGGATCAACGGCTGACCAGCCGGGTGGACATGAACGGTTAGGGTTCCTAGCGCGCCTTTCGCCGTTGAAGATGTCCGGTGATGCGCATATGTGGTTGAAGACATCCCATGTATCGTTGAAGACGTCCGGCTAGTGCTCTAATATACTTCTCAGCCATGTAGATGACTGGTGAGAATACACACTTGGTTGACGACGTCCCATGTGCCAGTTTCATTGTTTTATAGGTAGTGTGTGCCGTGAATCGGCTATTATAGCATGTTACCATCCTTGATATACCGCGTGTTGCCAAGTGGATGAGAAAGAGAAAGTGAATGATGAGATTGAATTGACGAATAAAAGGGTTTTGGTTCGAAATGATTTGGTTTTGGAAAGTTTTGGTTTTAAAATGAAATGGTTTTGAAAAGTGTCTCTTTTAAAAGTAAGAGTTGGGAGTAAGTCACATTGGTCATGCATTTGCACGCACGAGGATATAATAAGGAGAATGTATTCCATGATGTTATGTTTATCTGTCTACCTGTCTTATTGAGACCTCTGCTATGTCCGTTGTGAGAATGCGTCGTCTGATAAGAGATTAACCATATCTTAAGAAACTAAACTATGACGTGAGTCGAGAGATGATTTGTATTTATTGATTATTGTGCGGTTGAGACTCTTACTCAGCCTTGTTCCAAGGTTGACGACATATTACGCCCTGGGCATTCGTATGCCCAGAGTGCTGCAGGTTTGGAGATAGATAGAAGAGTTCAGGATGCAGTGTCATGGAGCCAAGGAGAATAAAGCCTTGTAAAAGATCTGATAGATAGTTTCTCAAGTTTTTAAGCTTATGTAAATTGTTTAGTATGGCCTCTTGTATTAGGATTGATGATATTATAACTCTTGTTTAATTTCCGCTGCTGTATTATACTCTGATAAGTTTAGGTCATGCTTATGCTCTAGCATTTCCCTTATGATTGCATGATGCAGAGTTAGAAGGACAGGACGGTTAACAAACTAGTCACGTGTCTACGGACCTATAAAGGAAAATTTTTATTTTCCCTATTTTTGGCTTACTCCGAGGTGTGACAGGGTTTTAGTGGTATCAGAGCCTAGGTTTAGGCGTTTACCGTTTGTCCTATACACTTAAAGTTATAAACCATTAGATCTTTTTCCCACATATGAAGATACTAACCTTATAGTAGTTTATATTGGATAGGTTAGCATGGAACCCTTTTATGTTCAAGATGGATTTGGAGGACATTAGGTGTACCCAGATCGTATAGAGCCTGCAGACCCAGTGTTGTACCGGCAAACAATTCGACAGAGTGCCCAGCAGCATTTGGAGGAAAACATGTGGCATGATGTACATGTATTGGGAATTGAGGACCCAGAGATTCTGTAGAGAGAGGCACATTACCGAGAAAGCACCCTTAGACTTGTTCATTAGGAAGCAGCTGAGATGACTCAGGACCGCTATACCCTCCGAGTCATGACTTTTTGAGTTAAGCTGACACCCCCACCAGGACCCGTAGGACCACCTCTTGCTATACCACCCCCAGTACCAAAGGAGTCCATAGCTGATGCCTTAACCGCTGAGTCAGTCATGGGGACTAATAGGGAGGAGGAGGATGATGGAGAAGTTCTGGTAAAGGAGATCAATTCCATGGAGGATGCTGATTCCACTGTCAATGTTGACCCAACTGAGAATGTAGGCGAGGAACCACCCAAGAGAGACATAGCTGAGTAGAGAAAGCCAAAGGTCGAGGATCAGGATGACTGAAGGACTTTTAGGATAGGAATTCCTAGGCCCTAGAGCCCTATTGTAATAGGACTAGTAGTCCATCTTTTGTGTATATAGCTGTACTCAGGCATGTAGCACGTAGTAGTAGTAACGTGTACGCCTTTTCATGTATCTATTTTTGGCACTATTCCCTACTATATACCTATTTAGAGTACGCACTCTCTAATGTCAATGTTTTTGGAACTATGCTACACTATATTTAAAGCTATCTATGGAGATTATCTTTAGCCTAACTTATATATTTTCACATGGATGTACTGGTTGCTTATAATTAGTTTTATTCATCCCAGTAATTTATTTAAGATTATATACTCTTAGTCTATAAGAATGGCTAATAGATCCCCGCAACGAGTTGAGCCATACAAATCACAAGTGTAAAATATAGAATTAGGAACTAATGTTGTTTCAGGGAGTCAGACCCAGAACAGTTGGCAATAAATCAGGGTTTAGAAAGAATTAAGAAGGGTACCCCTTATCACTATGAAATTTTAAGATATTTCTTTAATTAGCATCAACACTAAGTTAGTTTCTGTGTTGGGCAGGCTAGCATGGAGCACCAGATAGAGTACGATGCTGCGGATGGATAGTACAGAGTTACCTTGGAGAGACAGGTTGCTTCTTGAGGATTTGGTCTTGTTAGCGCCACCATCAGGCATAGAGTTTGCCAGAGTATAAGGAAGTAGACACGTTGTTTCTTCTGTGAGAGACATGTTCCAGAGTTAGCACGTCATAGAGTAGTAGCACCGCGCTTACTGTCTGCTGAGATGGAGGAGGTTTCTCATGCCCTTGGAAACCTTGCGATCCAAGACCAGGATGAGCCTCAAGAGGACATAGTACATTTTGTTACCCCTGCAGGTTCTGATGATGACTCAAATGACAATCAAGATGAAGATCCACTAGCAGAGCCTGAGATGATAGAGGACCCTGATTGGCCCCTAGAGTCAGCCTGGGATGCATTTATAGGTATTCCTCCGATTGAATTTCCGTCATCCAATGACTTAGGAGAGGTAACCACGGACTCTGATGTTGAGAGAGATGGAGATTGGACCCTTAGCTAGTTCATCTTATGTTTATTCCACTTCTCTTGATGTATTCCAGACTAGTAGAACTGGTATTCGTACTTCTGTTGTACCTTTTTATCTTTTGATTAGTAATAGTCTGCTTGCGATTTAACTTAAATATAATTGTATGGATGAGACGAATTCTTACTTTTAATTAATTGCTAATCTCACACCTCATACGGTTTTTACTAATAAGAATATAGGATGTTTAGGCACTGATGAACTTCCTGAGATGGATCTCAGAACGGTCAGCTCAGCCTAGTGTCTAGAAAGACCAAGGATAGGAATGCCTTACCCTTGATCCTAGTAGTAGTTGTGACAACCGTTACATGTTAGAAATCTCTGTTGACTCGATGAACTATTACTGTTACTTGTCATGTGATCATATGAGATAAGATAAGGCATTGACCTATTAGGTACCAACTCGTAGGCATAACCCTTGTTAACGTACACCATGGTTAGGAGAAACTGGAATGCTCAGAATCTACCCAACGGATTAGAGGATGTGATACCTCCAGCAATGGATCCAACAGGATTGATAGGAGCTCTTGTTCGACGTGTAGAGTAAGCAAGTGATCACCCAGACCGTGTCATCAATAATGGAAATGCTCGTCAAACAGGAGATAAACTGCTTGAGAGATTCTATGCACTTAAACCAGGAACTTTCACTGAAATGACAGAAGCATGGGAAGCTGAGCAATGGCTTCGTGATATGGAACGAATGTTTCAAGCCCTCGAATGCAACGAGATGGAGAAAAGACGATTAGATGTTTTCAATTGACGTATTCGGTAGCAGACTGGCGGGAATCTGTCGAAGCTACAGTGGGCGAAGATGTTGCAATGAGAATGACATGGGAAGGACTTAACTCAGACATTCAAAAGATAGCAGCAGTATACCTTGACCAACCATTCGAAGAAATGGTCGAATTAGCCACACAATTGGAGAACATAACCCTGAACAGCAAGAAACTAGAGAGCCACCAACAAAGAGGAAAAGATAATTGGTTACAGGCAACCAACCCAGGAGATAGTCGAAGAGGCAATCAAGTGTCACGGGCAACCACTAGAATGCAGTCTGTAATCACTAGAGGAAACTCTAAACATATCTAGAATTATAACAAGAGACAAAGAAGCAATGACAGAAAATTTAGTCAGATAGCCGTTTAAACACACGCAAAGCAACGTGATATCTGCTACAACTGTAAAACATCTGGACACCACTCCAAAGAATGCACAGCACCGAAATAACTCATAGGGCAAAAGGTACGGTGTTTCAATTGTGGAAAGGCTGGACATTTACGCAAAGATTGCCCCAAACAAGAAGTTCAGAACAATGCTTCACCACCACAAAGATCCAAAAAGAGAGCACGCAGATCAGTGAATCAATCCCAGCACTGAACAGGATGGAAGACCGAAGGTACCATACCAGTGAATCAATCCCAGAACTCTGAATCTTATATGGGTAATGAATCAATTGATGGAAACCCCACAACCTTAGAATTTTGAGATAAGATTAGAACTTTGCTCATTTTAAGACCTAGCATACTCTAGATTTCGAGTACGAAATCCTCTAATAAGGTGGGTAGAGATGTCGCACCCTGAATTTCTCCCTGAAATTCCCCATAGAGTTAAAAATAGTGACATCACCATGCTGACGGTTATAGAAGGTCCATTAGGAATACCCTAATTAGGAATCCCTATAAAATCCTATAGTTAACATCATAACGACGACGACACTATTTCTAACCTAGAATTTGTTAGAGTGATCGTAACCTCGACTTTAAGTTTTTATATGATATTTTGTCAGGCTTGAGCTTAGGCTCGTTCATAGCCTCGTACACTTGTATTCTTATTACGGCATTTACTTTTTACATCTGTGCACGCACATTAGAACTCTGGCACGCATACCTATGTACTTAACCTGTGAGTGGGACCCACACTATAATTAGGAACCATGTGGACCCCACCCTGATAATCTATCCTTAGACGTATACACAAACACAACTTGTACACATTGTATACCCAACACATTGGGTACAAACCCCATTCACCCTCTATAAATAGAGCATCACCACCCTTATTCTAACACACACAACCCTACATATGCTGTCTATTTAGACTGCTACACAAAGTGTAACATAGGGAGAGTGACCCGAGAGCTTGGAGAAGAACCCCACACTCAGCCCTACATTGTATACACCCACTCTTCCCTTACCATTCCCCCCCCCCCCCCCTCTGTATTTACCTCTCAGTGTACACACACATACACTCACTTAAGACCTAAGGAAGAAAAACACTAGGAGAGAGAGGGAGAAGGAAGGCATAGAGGAGGAAGAAAAATGTTGATCGGAGAGGTTTGAGAGACCCAAGATCATCTGAGGTAAGCTTACACCCCATATTGCATTTTTACACCTTTGCATGTCACGTATGAACCCCCTGGACACACATGCAAGCTGCCAAACAGAGCTTAAGGCTCTCTATGAGCTCCGGCGGCCATTGAAGTTCCATAATGGAGCTTGATTTTGAAACCATAACCAAAGCCCCTTTTTATTGCACCATTGTGACACCCTTGGTCCCAAATAAACCCCTTTGTAGCAGGTTTTGATTTGGTGTGCGTTTGAATGGCCATGCAGAGCATTATTCTTGTTTTTGACCAGTTAGGATAATGGACTGGTAGGTATAACAAACGAGATAACCATGGGTTCAGCTTGTAGTATGTTATGGAGGGGAGAAATCCGGTCCTTTTGGCGTTGGAATGAGGTGTTTTCATGGAGAGGAGAGAGAGATATAGGCCTGGGAAGTTCCCCAGCGAGTTCAGACATGCCAGCGGCGTTGGGATTGCCGGAGAAGAAGAAGAAACCCATATGGGTTTTGGGTTATAACACCCGGGTTCAAGTACGGATCTGGGTGGGTTGTGCTGAGTGTAGAAGTGGGTAGGGTACCGGGTCGGGTTGGGTAGCGGATCTGTTTTGGAAAGTTTTGGTTTTAAAATGAAATGGTTTTGAAAAGTGTCTGTTTTTAAAGTAAGAGTTGGGAGTAAGTCGCATTGGTCATGCATTTACATGCACGAGGATATAATAAGGAGAATGTATTCTATAATGTTATGTTTATCTGTCTACCTGTCTTGTTGAGACCTCTGCTATGTCCGTTGTGAGAATGCGTCGTCTGATAAGAGATTAACCATATCTTAAGATACTAAACTATGATGTGAGTCGAGAAATGATTAGTATTTATTGATTATTGTGCAGTTGAGACTCTTACTCAGCCTTGTTCCAAGGCTGATGGCATGTTATGCCCTGGGCATTCGTATGCCCAGAGTGTTGCAGGTTTGGAGATAGAAAGAAGAGTTCAGGATGCAGTGCCGTGGAGCCAAGGAGAAGAAAGCCTTGCCAAAGATCTGATAGATAGTTTCTCAAGTTTTTAAGCTTATGTAAATTGTTTAGTATGGCCTCTTGTATTAGGATTAATGTTATTGTAACTCTTGTTTAATTTTCGCTGTTGTATTATACTCTGATAAGTTTAGGTCATGCTTATGCTCTAGCATTTCCCTTATGATTGCATGGTGCAGACTTAGAAGGACAGGACAGTTAACAAACTAGTCACGTGTCTACGGACCCATAAAGGAAAATTTTTATTTTCCCTATTTTTGGCTTACTCTGGGGCGTGACAAACTGTGTTGGACCCAGTCGACTGGGGTCTTAAATTCTGAGTCAACTGATTCTTACAGTTGACGAAACAGAAAAATCCATTTTTAAAACCAAAATCCAATCGACCGTGGTCCCCCACCCGGTTGACCATCTCTTACACAAAGCCAAAACCACAAATCCATCAATAATCTAGTCGACTGAGTCGGGGACCCAGTTGACTAATTTTCAGTATTCTAGGGTAGTAGCTAGATCAAACAGACTCTAGTCGACTGTTTTCATAAACCGGTCGGCTGTTTTATTTCAGCTAAAAGTATTCTGCAGATTTCAATCTATGATTAGTCCAAACTCAAATACCACACCTTCATGATTATAATTCTACGATTCAAAACATAATTATAGAAGTCCTACTATAGTTTCACAAACTACTAATCCACTTCAAGGTTCAAAGTTAAATAGAATGAATTCTAGTTCATTACATTTCTTTTTAAAACTCTTGAAATGGAAAAACAAAAACATGTACAAGAGATACTCCCCGGTACTTCCACGGCCTCACTCCGCGCACTTCTTCTTGTTCTTCCTCTTATCACCTACATTGGAGGAATTCTCCACTGCTCAGCTATATGCTAAGTGTACAATTCTAAACAAATGCATATGAGGCAATTCATGCTATAAACAACTAAATCACATAATATAGCCTCTAGGAAGAGAGATACATATTCATCCAGTATATTGGCAAGTCTTAAATCTTAAACTGCGATGCAAATGGCCATCCAAAATCACTCAACCATTGCATCCAACTAATCTGGCTGGGCCAGTTCCCAAACCAAGCAAGTAGTCGTCACTATTGTAACTCTCCAACATCGAGAGGCATGCCCCAACATGAAATTATACGAAACTCCCTTTTGACCCACATAATCATTTAGCATGCTCATATAACCATATCACCATGCTTTTCAACACATAACTCGCTAAAATAAACAGGCCTAATTTAACTCATGAATTTTTCCCAGATCACAATTTCTATACACAACATTCAAAACATCTAAAATTGTCTATATAACAGCTACGGACTTATAATTTCAAAAGAAGTACTAGTAGCCTGATTAACTGTCGGATCTCCGATCTTAAATGATTCCTACAAGTATTAATATGTTTTTTCCAATTTCTTAGAATTAGAATTTTTGTAAAAGTTTACCAAACATGGCCTAAAAGGTATCGAGACATAACTCTTACCTCGAGCAATCGGAATATGAAATCTGACTAAAAACTGATGGACGAACCGTCGTCATTTGTCGTTGGGATGATCGAAGGAATAAATATCCCTTTTCCTCTCTCTCTCTCTCTCTCTCTCCTAAGATATTTAGTTTGAAGATATTATGAAAATAACTTGAGTTGTCGATATATAGGCACAACTCTCAGGAATTACATTTAACTCTCCACGAGTTCTCAAAACTTCTATTAATCCCCCGAAACGTCGCACATGCCTATTTTTGTGACTTCACAAGTGAACACTATGAATTACCAAAAGTTTTCATCTAATTGGGTCCGTAATTACATCCGAAAACTAAAATCTGTGAAATCTCAAAGTAACCTATACTTATGCAACGTATCACATTGGTTAACTCTAATTCATTCTAATTGATCTTTATCAAGATCAAAACTAATAGAAATTACGCTATACAGGTAAATTTACTATTCACAATTTACCAGATAGGTCAAATAACATTGAAATCATATAAATGTCATTTAATCACACAGATGCCTCCATGATTATCAATTCACCGTGTCTTCACTGGACACCTTTCTATGACGTCAATCAACTAATTATCTTAATTTTCAAATAACATTGAAACTCATTGAAATTTAATTATGCAATTTAAAGTAAATGATTTTTCTCGGGGTAGGTGTGACAACTCTCCCCTCCAAAAAGGAAGTTTGTCCCCAAACTTATATCTCATGAGTTGAAAAGGTACAGATACTCATTCCTCATCTTTTCCTCATTCTCCTATGTAGCTTTCTCGACCATTTGACTATGCCATAACACCTTTATGATTGGAATCGTCTTCATTCTCAGAACTTACTCTTTCCGATCCAAGATTTCTACTGAATATTCTACATAGGCTAAGTCCTCTTGGATTTAGAACAGTTCAAGTATTATGATCTTACTTGTATCCATCATACACTGTCTTAACATTGACATAGGAAACACGTTGTGCACAAATGCCAACTCCACTGATAATGGTAGTCGATAAGCTACTGGTCCTACCCTTTTTAGGATCTCAAATGGTCCTACAAAACTTGGGTTAAGCTTCCCCCGCTTCCCAAATCAGACTATGCCTTTCGAAGGTAGTCCTTTCAAGTATATAAAGTCTCATACTTCGAATGTCATCGGTCATCGCTTAGAGTCGGCGTAACTATTATAACAACTTTGAGCCACCTTAAGCCGTTCCTGAATTAACTTTACCTTCTCAGTAGTTAACTATATTATCTTAGGTCCTATCAACCTTCTTTCCCCAACTTCGGTCCAATAAACCAGTGAACGACACTTATGCCCATACAAAGCTTCATAAGGTCCCATTCCAATACTTGACCAAGACCCATTGTTGTAAGCAATTTCGATTAACGGTAAGTTTTTTTCCTAATCACTCCCAAAATCTAAAACACACAACCAAAGAATGTCTTCCAATGTATGAATCATTCGCTCTGACTGTCCGTCAGTTTGAGGATGAAAAGTAGTACTGAAACTCAACTTCATACCCATAGCCTTTGCAAACTTTCCCAAAACCTCGATGTAAAACTACCATCATGATCTGATATGATCACAACTAGAACTCCGTGCAATCTCATAATTTCTTCCACATACAATTGTACTAACCTAGACAACTTAGTTATCTTTATTGGTAAGAAAGGAGTTGACTTTGTCAATCTATCAACTATCACCCAAATCTTGACATTCTTGTTTGGCGATCATGAAAATCTGGATATAAAATTCATCGTGATCTTATCTCATTTCTACTTTGACACTGGTAACAGTTGTAATAGTCTTGTAACTTGTTGACATGCCGAACACTCAGAAATGTACTTAGCAACTTCATACTTCATACCTTTCTACCAAAATTTTACTTGCAAGTTTTGGTACATCTTGTTACTTCCTGGATGAACGAATACTTAGAACTATGTACTTCTTTTAGGATTTGCTCCTTTAAGTCTTTCACATTCGGTACACATAAGAGATTTCCAAGCATCAATACTCCTTATTCCAGAATGAAGCCGGGTCATTTCCCCAAAGGTCTCTCATCTCTCATTTTTCATAAGTAGTAGTCATTGAATTGTTCTGCCTTAATCTCATCAATAATGTATGGGTGAGCTATGATTGCCATCATTAAACCACCATTTGTCTCTGGAATCATATCTAACTCTAAACGTTCCATCTCCTTTACTAATTCTCTTTGCTGGGTTAGCTCGCCGACAAAATTCCTTATCATCTTCTGGCTCAAAGCGTCAGCTACTATATTATCTTTTCCCAGATGATACTCGATCGAAAGATCGTAATCTTTCATTAACTCTAAGCATCTCCTCTATGGCTCTATCTCATGTTCAAATCTCTTTACATGAATAGGTACTTCAAGCTCCTATGGTCCATGAAGATCTCACACTTTTCCCCATACAAGTAGTGTCTCCAAATTTTCAAAAGATAGATTACCGCAGCCAATTTAAGGTCGTGAGTCAGATAATTAACCTCATGCATTTTCAACTATCTTGAAATGCATAAGTACACATCCCAATCCCTGATGCAACGTATCACTATAGATCACAAACCCGTCGATTTCGGATGGTATCATTAGTATAGGTGCTCTTGTCAATTGCAACTTTAATCTTGAAAACTATTTCTACACTCTTGACCCCATTCAAATGTAATACTTGTAGACACCCCAATTTTGACCAAACGTCGAGTTAAGGGGAGTGATACATCTAAGATCTGATGATGACAATGTCCGGCTAACCTAGGACTTCCAAAGATGATTCAAGCTCTTCGAAAGACTCTCCAACCTAAACAAAAAAGCAAAACAAATGATGATGAAAGGAAAAAGGAAAAAAGAGGCAGAACGGCACTTGAGCCAATTTGCGGCAGTCACGGGCTGCCGCTGCGGCAGTCTCTGGACTGTCGGACGGCATTCTATGAATGCCGCAAATATCAGCAAGTGCCGCAAAAAAATGAATTTTTACAAAAAAGGCAGTCCCTGGAGTTGTCCACAGCATTCATTGAGTGCCGCATCGGCATTCACTGAATGTCGCTACGGCAATCACTGAGTATTGTTCCGGCATTCTGTGAATGCCGCTTCCATTTCCATTGAGTGTCGCATTTTTGTACCAGACAGTTGTAAAACAGCACGTTTTGTACTATCAAAAGGACGCTTGAATTAGGGTTTTTTGTCATGAAATGATTAAAACACCCCTCTAAAATTGTCTTTAAATAGAGGATAAATATTCACTTGTAGGGGTTGGATTTTCTTTGAATCTAGAGGTTTATGTTAGTGCTCATTTCTTTTTTAGCTTCAAAAAGGCTTTCTTAAATACAATTAGAAGTAGGTTTTGAGAAGGTTTAAGGGGTATTTAAGTAGAATTAGAGTGGAAGAGCTTGATTAGTCTTTGGAAGTTCTCCAAAATCACCAAGTTGAGGATACTTTGGAGGTTGGTATGCATTGGTTTCTGTAATTTTTTTTTTTTTATTTGTTGTGTTCATCCCTTGGATTCATAAGTCTTTCAATGCCTTGCATCGTTTGTTTTGAAATCCTTTAATCTCTTTGTAATCTTGTGATTCATGAGGGGATTAAGGTTGGTACTATAATATCTAGCTAGAGGACCCAAACCTACCATCATGGTTTGAGGTTTATTATGACCAAGTTTCATCAAGTTCTTCCATACTTCTTTGAAATTTACTAACATGAATATCTTGAGTCTGCAATGACCATAAAATGGTAGGAGAGTTAGCTTTAGACAAGCCCAATTCCATGGCTTATTTGTCTAAGTTCATGAGAATAAAGTGAATTAACCCAATGTGCAGTGAGTTCACAATCCGTTTTTGATCATAGATTTTTAGTTGAACATCGAACCGTTGGAATGTTCCAAAACTAACGGGAAAGTGTTTATAACTCAAAGTTCTACCACTGTAATTTTGGTTTTAAGCTAGTTTCATGTTTTGAGTGGTTTGATCAAGGGTTTTGTGGAACAACTATAATCTGTCCAGAGTTTTAGAACAGTAACACTCTTTTGAAATAAGCAAATCAGAACCTTAATCAAGAACTTTTGACCCAAAATAAAATTTTCTAAGTAGGTTAATGTGTTAGGAAGCTACCCTAACAAGAACAAATCATTTTTTTATTTTTTTTACTATTTTTAGAAAATCGTGGAAGAACTCTGGACAGAGGATTGTAGAATCCTGAGTGATGTCTGGTTTTTATCCAATTCCCGAAGATCTAACCGTTAAAACTTTGATTTTCCTTTTGGGTTAAAAACTAGACACACAGAGGCATCTTGTGTCCAAAATTCATCAAGATCGAACCATGGGTACCATGCTCTTTATGTCTTTCAAGTTCTGATCTTCTCTCAGGAATTTTCAGAATTGTGTAACAATTTTGATCAATCTTATAAACAATGGCTTAGATGATATTTTCATGAGTTAAGGTTCAAACCATGTTTCAATAATGATTAGTTAAGCTTGAATTGAAATTTTAAGTGACCTGAATCAATAAGTACTTCACGATTTCTTCTTGTTTATGTCTATATTCATTCATGTAACTTGACGTTCATAATTAGGATTCGTTTGCTTTAGGTTAATTACATTTGATAGATTTAGGTTAGAAGCCTAGGATCATTATTCAATTTTACATGCTGTAAATCATGTGGACTAACCCTTATTTTGCAGCACTGATGAGGTATGACTTTTCGACTCTCCCTTAACTTAACTTTTCTTTGATTTTATCAATTTTATGACCTCATGAGTGACACATTAGAATTAGGAGCTTGGCTTATGTGAATACATGTGATTAGAGACTCTTTTCTAGGATTTTCTTTCATTTGTATGCATTGCACGTTTAATATTGCGGGTGGATCCCGGGTAAGTTCTCTTGTTCCCTATTGCATATCATATTTGCTTGCTACTTGAATTATGTGGTTTTTGAATGATATTTTATCACTTGCAATCTTACACCCTTTAGACATGCTTTTGTAATGTAAATCTATGCATATATAGTAGTTGAGGGCACATTTAAATTAATTCTTCGATTAAAAGGACCTTAAGTAGAGGCCTATCGCGAGATAGGACGAGAAGGGGTGTTTTAGTCCAATGGACTCCTTCCCTTCTCGTTCCATAATCCCCGGACCTAGTTTAATCTTTGGTTTTGCAAAAAGATCAGTTGCTTTAAAATAGGTTTCTTAATTTTCCCTTTTAAAAAAAATTAAGTGGCGACTCATTTGTTTTGAATTTGAATTTTAAAAGAATTTTAAAAGAAAAGCTATGGGTAAGGAGAAAATTGCGATATCCACAATCTGGCGACTCTGCTGGGGATCGAACCCAGAATCTCTAGTTTTGCAGACCAGAATTCTGATTTTGGGTTCATTTCAGGATTAGACTCAAAAAATATCCTTTTAATCAAATTAATTAATCTTTGTGTGCCTGTTGCATTTCACTTGCCTGTCCAGCCAGTCGATTGCACGGAACTATGACCTTGGAGGCTCAGGGCAACCCGGTCGGTCAAGCCATCAAGGGACTGTGTGATCACCTTTTATCTCGTACCATGTGTTGGTATATGAAGCATCCTATCGGATGTGTGTCAAGGGTCCCTTATTTGACTAAAACCCAGCTTTTGCATAGTAGCTTCTATAGAACCTTTCAAATCTTAGGAAATCAATTCTTGATTAGGGTTATGTGCTAGGAAGTTTTGTATGCCCGGAAGGGATTACTTGAGATGATGACGATACTTACTTGATGAAAGATGCATAATCTTTTAATCACCTTTCAGCAATTTTTCCTCATGTTCCATGACATTTGGAGAACATGCCGAACCTTGATTATAAGATTATACTTCTTATATCATGTTAGCTAAGCATCATTGACCTTGTATGCATCCAAATTCAAGAAAAGTACGGTGACAATCCGATCGTGTGATCCCTATACCCAAAAGTTTTAAAATTCACTTTTGAGAGAAAACAAGATTTTGATAAACCAGCATTCTTTATCCCAAAATGTTTTTCGGACAGAAAAAGCTCCAAACTAACCTCTGTTAAGGTATATTTCTAAGGAAATATCCAAAATATTGGGAATTGTTTTTGGAAAGAATGCTCTTCAAATGAATTTCAAAGCATAATTTCAACCCAATCATCCTTATTAAGAAATATTTTCACATCCTCATTTTTAAATAAAAGATTCAAAATCCTTGAAGATCGTTCTCATCATTTAAAGAAATGCTTTTCAAAATGAGTATCCAACCTTTGAAGATCACAATAAAAGGAGAAGTCGACGCACTTGACATGGGTGAGGATCTTATGTGCTTATGTGTTTATGTGTTAGGATTAGGATTTCTTTTCTTTGGCATATAGAATAGGCACACACACATACATGCATTGCATCCGTGTAACATATAAAAGAAAGTTTTTACCAAATGTCTCTATGTGATAAAAGGAAGTAGATAAAATTTTTTAAAGAAAAATTTTAAATTTGGCGAAAATGGTATCAAGTTTAAATCAAGCCTAGTTTAGGGATCCCACAGCGAGGCTGGTAAGAAGAGAAGACTCTGAAATGGCAGAAGAAAGAACAACGAGGAAGTAGCCGGGTTGAGAACAGTGGTAGAACAACAATCAGAACAAATAAGGCGGCAAGCCGAAAACATGAACCATATGATGGGAATGATAGAAGCACTGAATCGCTGACCACTTCCTGTAGTTTCGCCGGTTGTGGACCCACCTCTAGGGGGAGAAGGAGATTGGTTTGATGATCAGGAAGCACAGTGGACTGATGCGCTGCAAGCCAATAGGGAAAGGGAGAAAGCAAGAAAGAGTGGGTTTTTGAGTCTAGTGATAGGAATCCCCCACACCCAGAGTCTGTAATGGCCCAAATGAGGCGTCTTTCAATTTTCATGTCTGTTGTAATCACTCCAAAGTTTATCAATGAAAGCATGACTAATTCTGCCTACTCGAATACGCTTAATGAATGTGATGAATGTGATGATCATGAAATACCCATTGAATTGCAAAAATTAATTGAAAAAGAGAAAGAATTTGCATATAAAATCATTGAGGACACTTTAACAATTAATCTAGGAAATGAAAATAATCCTCAAAATGTCTTAATCGGCTCTACACTTGGCAAGGAAGAAAGCGAAGAATTAATCAAACTATTAAGTGAATTCAAAGATGTTTTTGCATGGTCTTATAATGATATGCCAGGAATTGATCCAAAAATAGTCCAACACCACATCCCCGTCTTCCCCAATTCAAAACTTATAAAACAAAAATTGAGGCGAATGAGGCCTGAATGGGCACTCAAAGTCAAAGAGGAAGTTGAAAAGCAGTTAAGAGCTGGATTCTTAATGGTCACCGAGTATCCAGAATGGATCGCCAATATAGTGCATGTCCTAAAAAAAGACAGTCGTGTTAGGGTTTGTGTCGACTTCTAGGATCTAAACAAAGCCAGCCCTAAAAATGATTTCCCTTTACCGCATATCGACGTCCTCGTTGATAACACTGTCGGGCATGAACTTTTGTCCTTCATGGATGGGTTTTCAGGGTACAACCAGATTCTAATGGCACCCGAGGATAGGGAGAAAACCACTTTCATGTGCTATAGGGTGATGCCATTCGGGCTTAAGAATGCAGGGGCGACATATCAGCTGGTCGCTACTACATTGTTGCACGACATGATCCATAAAGAGGTAGTGGTGTACGTGGACGATATGATTGTAAAATCTAAGGAGAGAGAAGGACATTTAGAGGCGTTGAGGAAATTCTTTGGAAGGTTAAGGGATTATAAAATGTGGCTAAACCCGCAGAAATGCACCTTCGGGGTCACCACCGGAAAGCTGTTAAGATTCTTCATCACTCAGAAAGGGATAGTGGTGGACCTGACCAAGATAAGGGCCATAGTCGAAATGCAGTCGCCCAAGAACGAAAAAGAGCTAAGGGGATTTCTGGGTAGAATACAATTCATAAGCCGCTTCATCTCAAAACTCACCTTAACCTGTGACCCGTTGTTCAGGTTACTCAGAAAAGGAGAAAAGTTTGATTGGGATACCCTGTGTCAACAAGCCTTTGATAAGATCAAGACCTACCTCCAAAACCCATCTATCTTGTCACCACCCTCACCCGGGAGGCCCTTATTGCTGTACCTTTTTGTGTCCGAGGATTCAATGGGATGTATGTTGGCCCAAGAAGGGGAAGATGGGCGTGCAGAAAAAGCCATTTATTATTTGAGCAAGAGGATGATCGGATATAAAATAATATACTCACCTTTAGAAAAAGCCTGTTGGGGCCTAGTTTGGTGTACCCGTCGTCTTAGGCACTACATGTTAGCCTTCCCCGTTGTCCTAATCTCTCAAATGGACCCACTCAAATACCTGATCGAAAAGTCTATCTTGACTAGTAGAATTTCCCGTTGGACCATGATGTTGGCCAAATTCGATATCATATATGTCACTTCCAAATCTGTTAAAGGAAGAGCCGTTGTTGAACACCTAGCCGACCTTGCTGTAGAATCTGAGGAGAATGGGCAGTTCAAGTTTCCTGACAAAGGGGTAATGGAGTTGAAGGAGGATCTATGGAAGATGTATTTCGATGGAGTCGCCAACCAATTAGGTTATGGGGTAGGAATCATCCTCATGGCACCCGATGGAACACCTACCCCGTTGGCCGTTAAGCTTAAGTATAATTTAACCAACAACACAGCCGAATACGAGGCTTGCATAATTGGGATGGAAGCAGCCTTAGCTCTAAAAGTAAGAAGGATCGATGTCTTCAAAGACTCTAACCTGATCATATCCCAAGTGCGAGGTGATTGGAGGGTAAAGCATGCGAAGTTGAGGCCTTACCATGACTACCTAGAAAGCCTAAAAGTATAGTTCAAAGAAATATCATTCCACTACCTTCCTTGTGAAGAGAACCAATTAGCCGATTCCCTAGCTACCTTGGCCTCAATGATACAAATCCCTTTAGGAGTCACCATGATACCGTTATCCATAGAAATCAGGAACCAACCTTCATTCGAGATGATTGCAACAGTAGAGGAAGGAGGTGAGTTGCCTTGGTACACGGATGTTTGGAATTTCATTAAGAAAGGAGAATACCCCGAGGGAGCCTCAGAGAAGGACAGAAAGGCGATCCGAAGGTTCTCTGCCCAATTTGTAATCTATGTAGATAAGTTATGGAAGAAATCGTATAACAGGTTCAATCTGAAGTGTCTATATAGAAGAGAGGCTAAGAGGATGATGGAAGAGATGCACGAAGGAGTCTGTGGCCCCCACATAAACGGACATATGCTGACCAAGAAGATTATTCAACAAGGGTATTACTGGACCACTTTGGACAAAGACTGTTCTGAGTACGTCAGAAGGTGCCATAAGTGTCAGATCCATGCCAATCTAATGCATACTCCACCTTCCCAGCTCTATAGCATGACCACGCCGTGGCCTTTCTCTGTTTGGGGCATTGCTATCATCGGTGAGATAGTTCCAAAGGCATCCAACGAACACCGATATATAAATGTGGCGATTGATTATTTCACCAAATGGGTAGAGGCAGTGTCATACGCCACTTTGAAGGCGAAGGATGTGGTGAGCTTCATAGAAAAGAACATAATTTGCAGATATGGTGTCCCGAACGATTTCATTTTAGACCATGGTAGCCATTTCGATGGAGAAGTTATCTCACTCCTAGAAAAGTACAAGATCACCCGCCACCCGTCTTCCCCTTACAGGCCCCAAACGAACGGAGCAGTAGAAGCGACAAATAAGAATGTTAAAGCAATCTTAAGGAAAATGACCAATACATACAAAGATTGGCTTGAAAAGTTACCATTTGCATTATAGGGATACCGTACCTCCGTGAGAACTTCCACGGGAGCTACAATGTACTTATTGGTTTATGGGATGGAAGTCGTTCTCCCAATTGAAGTAGAAATACCTTCTTTGAGAATCTTGGCAGAGTGTGAAGTGACTGAGTTGGAATGGATGCAAGGGAGGTATGAGGAACTAATGTTGCTTGATGAGAAAAGGTTGGCTGCAATAAACCACACTCGGGGGTACCAAAAGAGGATAGCTCCTGCTGTCAACAAGAAGGTCCGCCCAAGGAAGCTTGCTGAGGGTGACCTAGTCCTCAAAGAACTGAAAGTGCTCGATCGCCTCACGAATACTTTGCTTGAAACCACTTCTTTAAAACCTCCTACTTAGATGAACTATGCTTGACCTGATTCCCTCTAGGGGATACATAGGCAACCTACTCGGTTTGGTCGTTAATAATTGCCTAAAAGGCGCTTTTCGTTGAGCCTTAAAAAGCCAAACTACTACGGATCTGATACCCATTTGGGGATAAGTAGGCAGGTTCCCAAAAAGCCTTCGGTCCTCCAAAACCCAAAAAGAAGAACCCTGTACTAAACTAGGGGCAAACTAGTGTTTGCCCCGAACCACCTCGAAGCCCCAAAACCAGGGGCAAACTTCGTTTGCTCTCCAAAGAACCCACATATTTACCTTGAACCCATCTCTGGACCTCCTGACTATTGTAATGAGTACTATAAAGAAGCAAATGTGAATTCATGGCATAGAATGAGTAAAGCATCAAGCAAGATACAAAGCAAGATAAAGAGCCAAGAAAATACATTAAAAAAAAAAGAGAAAAAAGAGGAAAATTTTTCATAAAGGATTAATCGGGGGAGTGAACACTTTGATTAAACATGTTGGAATTGTTCCTAAAAGCATGAAAGCACTTCTCGAAAAAGGAAATAAGAAAATCACATTCAAAAGCTCTGTCCTGTTGTTTTATTTTCACCCACTAATGACTACAAAGTCCGTCCCTGAACCAAGGTCTGGATTTGAAAAAGATACTCAGTAGTAGGCACAGTTGAAGCAGGGATCCTCTGGAAAGGGGCCGACACTCTGTCATGCCAAGCTTCAATGAAAGCCTTCACGGTGGAAGGATGCATTACCGAACCTCTAGTAAAATCAATTACAAGAGCCTCAGTAATATCCTGCAAGAGTCCAAACTGACAGATCACCCGGCCAGGAATGTAGAAAGTGGAGGCGTGCAAACCAGGCAACCAGATACCAGGCTTCCCGGGAAGTCGCACTGCAACAGAGTGATAAGATCAATCTGGGCAAAACCAGCGAATATCACCAAGAGAGGGGTTTTTGAGCCAATTAAGCCATGCATCATCCGAGCGGAACAAATGGTGAACCTCAATGCGATCGTAGGGAAGCAACCCACAAAGGTGTGAAGGATGCACAAAGAGATCCAAGCACTCCATTAGCCAAAGTTTTAGGACAAAGGGGGCTCCCACAGATAACATGGCCCCAATAGCATGAGCCCGATCCAAGCCTATCAAGGTTTCGCTGAGAACTAGCATGACAGCACTCTTTATCTCTCGCAGACCACAGGCAACAGGTATGAGAATGTCGGAAGACGACTAGAAGAGGAAGTAAGAAAGCATGGCAATCGATAATGCACAACGCCAGATAATTTGATATCCGCCGTCATAAGGATCCCCCATGGGGGCATACACGGAAGAAAGTCGCTCAAAGTCAATTTGTCGGTAACATATGAAAGAGCTCGCAACATTACGAGATGTGTGGAGTAGAATGGCCAAATCTTGAACATACCCAGCCTGTACCGCAGGAACTATCATATCCACAAAAGGGTCTGTGTGGAGGATAGTGCTGAACTCCTCAAATAAAGGGTAGACCTCATAGGAACCAAAGCGAAAGACATGAATGAAGGGATCCCAACACCGAATCGCAGCTCGAAGCAAGCCTTTATTCAAAATCATTCGGCGAAAAGAGAAGAGATCATTTAGTCTGAAACACTCGAAGTTGAGCCTGTCGATGCCAGAGAGGGTATCCATCCATAGGAAGAGTATTTGGGAACCAATAGGGGCCATTGGAGAAGAAGTGAAGAGGAGAGAAGAATGTTTTCGTGGAATATTAGGGGAAGAAAGGGGTATAAATAAGGGAATAAAGCTACCTACCTACCCACAGCACTCGATAAAGCAAAATGACACTCAACTAAGTGCCGCGTGGCAATCCGTTAATGTCGTTGCGGCATTCAATGACTACCGCAGTGGCAATCGTTGAGTGCCGCTGAGACCTAATTAAGTGCCGTTCTGAGTTTTATTTTGGCTGGGGCCTGTTTGAAACATTTTCAGCCCACCTGTAAACAAGAAAACTATATATAAAATAATAAAACGTGCACATCATGCAGCACGTACCAGCAACACCAGGCCATGGTCACATACATTCGTCCATTCATCCATTCATTCATTCATTTCAAAGTAAATAAATAAGAATAGAAGCATTCAAAGTTAAAATAAAGGGGGAAAACCAAGCTATGGTTCCACATACGGCAACGGTGACCAGCAATAAAGTGATAAAGTACAAGGCCAAGCTATGGCCGCATGCAGGAAATAAAGTAATGCAGATACCCATCCTAGCTCAACTATCCAGAAGCCGTCATCAGAAATCAAAAAAATAAAAAATAAAAAATAAAATAAAATAAAAAAATATATTAATATATATAGTTATCCAAGGTATGTATGTCCTCCCCAAAACACTCAAAAATAAAAAGAAAAGCGATCAGCCTCGGCCCCAGCCTCGAGTTTGGCGAGTGACACATCTAAGAGGCTCATCCTCTGACTTTGTGTCGCTCCTGCCACAACCGCCACCTCTGCCATTGCTATTGCCCTCACCTCTACCTCCGCCTCGTCCAGCATTGCTACTTCTAGGGGCATCACTGAGAGGGATGCCAAACTGCTAAAGCCGCTGCTGGAGCACTCCCACCTGCCGGGACAGAGCCCCAACCTGTTCCTCCTAAACGGAGGGAACAAATTGCCAGGTTGTAATAGAATTGATTGGAAAGCTAAAAGCAAAATAAAAGGAGCATTTGTTTTACCAGAGCTCTCGTGTGAACCTCAGCAGCTGCCCGCGCCCCGTGAGCCTGAGTCAAAGGGAGAAAGGTTAGAATATCAGGATAAAATTACAATTTTAAACCACAAAAAGCAAAATTTAGAAATTACCCTCCACTCCCTACCATAAATCCACTCTCTCACACTGTGAGCATAGAGCAAGCACTACTCCGCATAGTCCCATGGGACATGATCATACTAGAGCGGAACGGTAGGAGCACCTGCTTGATATCTGGGGACCATAGTAGTGGTTTGCTCACCGTAAGAGACCGTCCTGAGGCTCCAATCCCAAGGCAGTAAAGTCAGAGCCCGAGCTGTAGCAGGAATAGGCTGTAAAGAAGAATGAATCCAATGAAGAGATAAACACGCAAGTTTTAAAAATTAAGATAAAGTTTGAGGAGATTGAAAGAAGCTCAACCGGGTCACCTCCATTAGAGGGAAGTTCCCCATCAGCTTTACAGCACGAAAAGTTGTGTATCCCGCTAGAGGCTCCACGAAACCCTGAAGAGACAAACCGGCTAGGGCAACCGTAAGCGCGGAGCCCTGGAGTGTATCCGTAGCTCTCATGGACTCCAATGGAGGGTATGGCATGAAGAAAGACTCAGCTGCCAACGACTGTCTGGTCACCCTCTCTCCCAGGTACCACGCCCGAGCCTCTGATCGGTCCAACAATATTCTTTGTGGGTCATACCCAGCCGAGTCCCGTATCCCCTGGGACCTCAAGAAGCACGTTGATCCAGGGCTGCCACTGGATGTGCTACTCTCGTAGGTTCATCAGGAAGTTCCTGAACGAGATGAAATCGTGAGCCCCTGTCTTTTGCCCGACCCGATCCTTCGCCCAGTTCAGCCCCTGGGGCATGATGAGGCGTCCGCCGGCCGCGTATCCGGCGACATCATATGCAAGTACTCATGGGACCAAATCTACAAGAAAGAGAGAGGAGCATAAGTTTTGAGGGGCATGAATAAAGAAATTTGAAATAAGAATGTAAAGTTTAATTCAGGGTCAGGAAATTAATAAAAGAAGAGAAGTATACCTCCCAAGCCATCCAGAAGCCGCAAGTAGAGGCTAGGCGATCCCGGGATTTCTCTCCCATGTACTGATATAGGATGGCTAGTCCTGCCTTGGCCCAGTCGTACTGGTATATCTAATCCATATGCTCCAAGGACCCCAACAGTGTCACAGAGATCCGATCTTCCTTGGTACTCAGCAGAGAGCACCCCAGCATATACATCAAGAAACCCCGAGCCATCTGCTCATCAGTGAAGCCCTACTGGCCTCTAAAGGTGTCCATGAACCACTTGGCCGTGACCAAAGGCTCCTCTGGGATAACTCCTAGTAGCGGCTCAAGCCGATCCCACTCCTTCACCGCGTCTAGGTAGCAAAGGCACTCCCCCCTGAAAGGGATCCCGGTGATCATAGAGAAATCCAGCGGCGTCATCGTCATCTCGCCGAACGGGAAGTGAAATGTGCTGGTGGTGTCCCACCACCACTCAGCAAGGGCGTGGATCTGTCTCAAGTCATTGGAGCTCTTCATCAAAAGTTTGACGATGTCTCCAAAACCAGCCACGGTAACGAAGCCCTTTACCTGCTCACTCAGCTCCCCATACCAGGCAAATCTGTGAGCCAAACTGTCGTGCCCTTTTAGCATGTCCTTTGGGAGCTGCAAAAAATTGAAGATTCAGGATCAGTAAATGGATAAGAGAGAAAAAGCAGCAAAAATATATATGTGATAATAAAGAAAAGAGAGGCAAGCAATAGATTCCAAAAAGAAAAGAAAAGGGAGAGAAAAGAATATTCACATTCTTGAAAAATAATAATAAAAGTAAAGGGTCAAAAGGAATTTAGGTTTAAAAGTATTCGAATCAAATTTGAATGAATAAAAAAAAGGGGAGCTTGGAACGCTTGGAAAAGTTCATAAGCATAGTGGTTGTATTCACGAGGAAATGTGAAAAAACTTCAGTTTAAATGGTTTACGTTCATGGGTTTTGAAAAGATATATAACATTAATAAAAAAAAATGTCAAGGGATGATCTAATTAAATAAATGGGTAAGCACAGATGCAATTGAAAGACCCGAAAACTCTACAAGCATAAGAAGGCACAAAAAAATTGTATTGATTGTGCATATGCATTCATGAAGTTCAAAAAAGGAGAGGAGAAAAGAATTGAAAGAGAGAAAAAAAAAGGGCGTTTACCTCGCACTTGAACGCGCGGGCGGATAAATGCTCGTCTGGATCTCGAAGTAAGAGCATAGGGTCGGGATGAGAAGTGGCCCGATACTTGGCCTTCTTCCGACTGCCAGAATCGCTCGCCATAATCTGTCAAAGAAATAAAGAAATTCACATGTTAGATTCGCGGAAAATACATAAAAACAACAAAATAAAAGAGATTAACTGAGTTCCGATCATAAGAAACTAACCTGATAGCCCTGGTAGATCGATCCAAGCAAGAAGAAAGAAAAGATAAAATCTTTCTCCAGAGAGATTTCGAGTTAAAGAGAGTTGAGAGAATGAAACGAAATGAAGCACGGCAGTTGATGAACTGCCGTGCGGCACTCGCTGAATGCAGCAACAGAACTCTGTGAACGCCGCATGGTAGTCATGGACTGCTGTATAAGTCAGCGTTTTCCGCGCTTGAGGCGGTTCAAAGATCCTTCACTTTTCCCCCAAAATTCAAATTAAGTCCCCAAAATTGAACTTAAGCCCCCAAAATTTGCCATCGTTGCACTTCTGGCCCAAGGGATGGTTTTCAGGACCAAATTGGCTCCAGATTTTGAAAATTGAAATAAATTTGAATCCGTTGACTCTAAGTTTTGAAAATTGAAATAAAATTGAGTCTGTTGACTCCAAATTTTGAAAATTGAAAAAATTTGAGTCTGTTCACTCTAAATTTTGAAAATTTAAATAAAATTGAGTATGTTGACTCCAAATTTTGAAAATTGAAAAAAAACATTTTACTATAAATTTTGAAAGTAGAAATGAATTTGAGTCTGCTGACCCTAAATTTTGAAAATTAAAATGATTTTGAGTCCGTGGGCTCCAAAATTTTGAAAATTGAAATGATTTTGAGTCCGTGGGGCTCCAAATTTTGAAAATTGAAATGATTTTGAGTCCGTGGGCTCCAAAATTTTGAAAATTAAAATGATTTTGAGTCTGTGGGGTTCCAAATTTTGAAATTTGAAAAGATTTTGAGTCCGTGAGGCTCCAAATTTTTGAAATTTGAAATGATTTTGAGTCTGTGGAGCTCCAAATTTTGAAAATTAAAATGATTTTGAGTCCGTGGGGCTCCAAATTTTGAAAATTGAAATGATTTTGAGTCTTGACTCATCCAAATATTATTACCCCATTTTTTAGGGTGTAACGGATTTGCATTCTCGGTTCTCACAACAGATTTGTGTTAACCCTCGTTCTGGGAATATAACGTATTTATATTCTCGATCCTTGTAACAGACTTACGTTGATCCATTGTTTGAGAGTGTAATGGATTTGCATTCTCGATTCTCACAACAGAATTGTGCTAACCCTCATTCTAGGAATATAACGGATTTATATTCTCGATCCTCGTAACAGACTTACGTTGATCCATTGTTTGAGAGTGTAACGGATTTGTATTCTCGGTTCTCGCAACAGATTTGCGTTAACCCTCGTTCTGGGAATATAACGGATTTATTTTCTCGATCCTCGTAACAGACTTACGTTGATCCATTGTTTGAGTGTGTAACAGATTTGCATTCTCAGTTCTCGCAACAGATTTGCGTTAACCCTCGTTCTGGGAATAGAACAGATTTATATTCTAGATCCTCGTAACAGACTTGCGTTGATCCATTGTTTGAAAGTTTAACGGATTTGCATTCTCGGTTCTTGCAACAGATTTGCATTAACCCTCGTTTTGGGAATATAACGGATTTATATTCTTGATCCTCGTAACAGACTTACATTGATCCATTGTTTGAGAGTGTAACGGATTTGCATTCTCGGTTCTCGCAACAGATTTGAGTTAACCCTCGTTCTGGGAATATAACGGATTTATGTTCTCGATCCTCGTAACAGACTTACGTTGATCCATTGTTTGAGAGTGTAATGGATTTGCATTCTTGGTTCTCACAACAGATTTGCGTTAACCCTCGTTTTGGGAATTTAACAGATTTATATTCTCGATCCTCGTAACAGACTTACGTTGATCCATTGTTTGAGAGTGTAACGGATTTGCATTCTTGGTTCTCGCAACAGATTTGCGTTAACCCTCATTCTGGGACTTTAGAAATGCATTTTATCGACCCTTGCAAACGAATCTTCGCATCGGTCAACATTTCATAAATCTTCTCTGGCTAAGTGCATCATGGAATGTGCGTCACATATAGAGAAGACATGACACTTGCTCGGTCGAGTTTATTTGAAAAGTACCATTGCATGAGCATGTGCATCACGACAAGATAGGAGCGTTCATCTGTATGATTACTTGGACTTGCGTATGCCTGACTCCTACCCGAACTACATCTTGGTCTGATTCCTGATGGGATACGTAGACAGCTCATCATGGAGCACGACCAATTGGAATTTTGTTGCGCGATGGCTTTCTTTTTGCAACGCATTTTGTTTTTACCCGAACCCAACTGTTTGGTCAAAGGCTTGTCTTCACACAGGCTTCGATGTTCACTTGTAGTTTGCGTTGCTCTACAAGCTTAGTCGAAGAGGGGCAAACTCTAGACACCCCAATTTTGACCAAACGTCGAGTTAAGGAGAGTGATACCTCCAAGATCCGATGATGACAATGTCCGGCTAACTTAGGACTTCCAAAGATGATTCAAGCTCTTCGAAAGACTCTCCAACCTAAACAAAAAGAAAAAAAATGATGATGAAAGGAAAAAGGAAAAAGGAAAAAAGAGGCAGAACAACACTTAAGCCAATTTGTGGCAGTCACGGGCTGCCGCTGCGGCAGTCTCTGGACTGCCGGACAGCATTCTGTGAATGCTACAAATTTCAGCAAGTACCGCAAAAAAATGAATTTTTGCAAAAAAAAGGCAATCCCTGGAGTTGTCCGCGGCATTCATTGAGTGCTGCATCGGCATTCACTGAATGCCGCTATGGCAATCACTGAGTACTGTTCCGGCATTCAGTGAGTGTCGCTTCCATCTCCATTGAGTGCCGCATTTTTGTAACAGACAGTTGTAAAATAGCACGTTTTGTACTATCAAAAGGACGCCTGAGTTAGGGTTTTCTGTCATGAAATGACTGAAATACCGCTCTAAAATTGTCTATAAATAGAGGATGAATATTCACTTGTAGGGGTTGGATTTTCTTTGAATCTAGAGGTTTATGTTAGTGCTCTTTTCTTTTTTAACTTCAAAAAGGCTTTCTTAAATACAATTAGAAGTAGATTTTGAGAAGGTTTAAGGGGTATTTAAGTAGAATTAGAGTGGAAGAGCTTGATTAGTCTTTGGAAGTTCTCCAAAATCACCAAGTTGAGGATACTTTGGAGGTAAAACTCTAGAATAATTAGTCTTTGTATAAATTTAATTATGGCATGCATTGGTTTCTTTAATTTCTTTTTTTTTTTATTTGTTGTGTTCATCCCTTGGATTCATAAGGCTTTTAATGCCTTACTAGAATCTCTTGTTTTGAAATCCTTTAATCTCTTTGTAATCTTGTGATTCATGAGGGGATTAAGGTTGGTACTATAATATCTAGCTAGTGGACCCAAACCTACCTTCATAGTTTAAGGTTTATTATGACTAAGTTTCATGAAGTTCTTCCATACTTCTTTGAAATTTACTAATATGAGTATATTTAGTCTCTAATGACCATAAAATGGTAGGAGAGTTAGCTTTAGACAAGCCCAATTCCATGGCTTATTTATCTAAGTTGATGAGAATAAAGCGAATTAACCCAATGTGCAATGAGTTCACAATCCGTTTTTGATCATAGATTTTTAGTTCAACATCGAATCGTTGGAATGTTCTAAAACCAACGAGAAAGTGTTTATAACTCAAAGTTCTACCATTAAAATTTTTGTTTTAAGGTAGTTTCATGTTTTCAGCGGTTTGATCAAGGGTTTTGTGGAACAACTATAATCTGTCCCGAGTTTCAGAACAGTAACACTCTTTTGAAATAAGCAAATCAGAACCTTAATCAAGCAATTTTGACCAAAAATAAATTTTTCTAAGTAGGTTAATGTGTTAGGAAGCTACCCTAAAAAGAACAAAGCATTTCTGATTTTTTTACTATTTTTAGAAAATAGTGCAAGAACTCTGGACAGAGGGTTGTAGAATCCTGAGTGATATCTGATTTTTGTCCAATTCCCGGAGATCTAACTGTTGAAACTTTGATTTTCTTTTTGGGTTGAAAATTAGACACACAGAGGCATCTTTTTTAAAAAATTCATCAAGATCAAACCATGGGAACCATGCTCTTTATTTCTTTGAAGTTATGATCTGCTCTCAGCAATTTTCAGAATTCTGTAACAATTTTGATCAATCTTATAAATAATGGCTTAGATTATATTTTCATGAGTTAAGGTTCTAACCATGTTTCAATAATGATTAGTTAAGCTTGAATTTAAAGTTTAAGTGACCTAAATCAATAAGTACTTCACGATTTCTTCTTGTTTATGTCTATATTAATTCATGTGACTTGACGTTCATAATTAGGATTCATTTGCTTTAGGTTAATTACATTTGATATATTTAGGTTAGAGGCCTAGGATCTTTATTCAATTTTACATGCTATATATCATGTGGACTAACTCTTGTTTTGCAGCACTGATGAGGTATGACTTTTCGCCTCTCCCTTAGCTTAACTTTTCTTTGATTTTATCGATTTTATGACCTCATGCACGACACATTAGAATTAGGAGCTTGCCTTATGTGAATACATGCGATTAGAGACTCTTTTTTAGGATTTTCTTTCATTTGTATGCATTGCACGTTTAATATCGCGGCCGGATCCCGGGTAAGTTCTCTTGTTCCCTATCGCATATCATATTTTCTTGCTACTTGAATTATGTGGTTTTTGAATGATATTTTATCACTTGCAATCTTACACCCTTTAGACATGGTTTTGTAATGTATATCTATACATATGTATTAGTTGAGGGCACATTTAAATTAATACTTCGATTAAAAGGATGTTAAGTAGAGGCCTATCGCGAGATAGGACGAGAAGGGGTGTTTTAGTCTGATGGTCTCCTGCCCTTCTCGTTCCTAAGACAATGCATTGCATCCATGCAAGATCTGGGGTTTTTATGACTCCTAATCTAAGAAGATTATAAGGAATAAACTTGGTCACACGTTCATGCTCGCTCTTGATCAAAACTTCATTTCTCATCCGTCCCGGGGATTGAGAGATCTTCTTTTCTCAAAGATTAACATGCATCATATTAGCTTGCTAACCATTTTTTTTATTTCTTTGATTAATTTGTTTCAAGAACAATCCATTTTCCCTCTTAGATTAGGAAAACTTGATTACTTGATACATGATTAGACGATTTTTTCTAGGTTTGTTTGTGTGATCTTTCGCCTTTGAATTGTGTGATAGTTGGCTTAGTTCTTATGAATGATATCTTATCTTTTGATCTTCCATTTCAAGATTCTTATGTGATGTAATATATTATCATAATACTAATTGTCAAACCAAACATAGTAAAAGCTGATTATTTGGATGCTAATTGAGGCCCGTCGAAAGACGGAGCGTGTTGAGGGTGTTTTAGTCGTGACAAAGGCTCTTTCCTCTTTCGTACGAAAATCCTGAGCCAAGTTCTTTGGTTATGAAGGGCCGGTGCCCTTTATCCATTTGGGTGAGTCAAATTAGTTTTCTTGGTTTCTTAAAGACCAAGTGGCAACTCTGTATCTATTTTCAACAGACCTAACTTTTGTTTTCTTTCAAATCAATTGCAAAACAAAAGGAAAATCAATTCCAAAACCACGGGAAAGAACAAAAATAGAATGGGGGTGGACTTCTGAATTCCGCGTGTCCACAGAGTCCTGGGACTGATCCAAGTAGCACACTTCAGGGAAACTAGAACTTCCTCACGCGATCCTAGGGACAAAGAGTTGCCACCACCTAATTTTTATCGGGAATTAGAAAACCCAAGTTTGACTCGCCAAAAATTGAATAAGGCTACTCACCCTTCATTACCAGAAACTAGGTTCGGGGGTCTTGGTACCGAACAGTAGGCCTTGATTCAAATATCCTTGTTTTTAATTCATAATTGGTGTTGTTTCCTCAAACATACTAAATAACATATACATGTCAAAAAGGAACATCTAAGGAAAATCATGCCAAGAGATTAAATCAAGTAGAAGTCGGATGTACATGTAATATAAGAGAGAAGCATACTCACAGTGGCTAGTCCTGCCCAGGACCAATGCAAGTAAAAGAAATATGTCATGACATACAGAAAGGAACAAGAAGACTTACATTGGGTTGACTCAAGCGAAGTCGCAAAAGCAAAAAGAGAGGAGAAGTGTAATGCAATCATGTAACAATCCTAAATAAGATGTCTATAATATATAAACATATAAACGGAGGCTATCCTAAAGGAATTTTGTCATTGAAAACAAAGCTGTAGTACACAATACATAGGCTTAAGCCACATGTAGATGAAGCAAACCCACAAATCAAGATCCAGATCCATGGCATCCAATTCTCTACACTAAGACACCAAGAAATACCCAAGCATTGCAAAAATACAAACAAACAAATGAGATATATGACAAAACAAGAGGAAGATGTCATCAATCAAATTTCCAGATTCAGCGACCTCTAATGAATCCTATCAAAAGTGGTCTTAAACATGAGCTGGGTCAAAACCCTTTTACATAAAGCTAGATACATATCTTGGGGAACTTCTCCAAAAAGTATAACCTCTTTACCATTTTTGAAGTTTGAGAAATAAGAGTTTTAGGAACAGTGGACCAGGACTGTCCACTGTTCTTGTAAAAATCATAATTAATTCTACAAAAATCATGTGAATCTTTACTTGGTGTCAAAAGAAATCTATTTCATTATAGTTTGTGACAAAAATAATCCCATGGAAATATCATGATCTTAAGGTTTCTAAAAAGCTATTTTAAACAGACTCTGTTATTCTGGAAGTTTGATATCATTTGACAAAGGAATATAAAACATAATAGAAGTACATGAATCATGTTAATCAAGTTAATCTAAGCTTTTGATCTCTTGTCAATTTATCCTAGATGATTTCTAAACCAATTTTTATTCATCAATTGTTGTTGAGTGATCAAGGTATGACCATTTTGTATACATAATCATAATTGTAGTTAAACTTAGAAAATTCCAGAATAGTTGTATCAAACGCTTAGAAAACGATCTTAACTCGATTATAATCTCATGATTTAACATCAGCATATAGATACACGAGTTAGGAATCATCCCCAAAAAGCGGATCATCGATAACTATCATAGATTTTCTGAAATTCCAATACAAAGAGACTATGTTCAAATCTTTCAACCGATTTCTGAACAATTTCTAAAAATAGCATATGGATCCTAGAGTTCTCAAAACGGATCAAATGAAAGCTAATTCATCAAAGTTTACACAAAAAATTTGAAATCCATCAAACTGTGGGTTTTGGTGGACCAAATCTTATGGACAAAACCAATCTTTGCTAAATTTTATCTAATTCATTTTAAAGTGTGAGGAAAACATCTTAGGTGATGGTTGAAGCTTATTAGAGAGATCAAACTCATAGACCAACTTAATTATCCTGATTCCCAATCAATTTACCCCACAAGTTCTATATTGAACTTTGGATCGTAGATCAAAGGGACTTACAAATATCCTATTGGAGATGAAATAATATAGAAATTCTAGGTAATAGGAATAATCAAGATATAAGTATGAACATAGGAATCATCCTTCTCATAGATCATACTTCCAAACCATCACAGAATTCAAAATAGATACATATATAAAATCATGCATGCATGGATCTAAACTTAAAATAGAAGAATGAAATCAAAATTGAGAAACAAAGTGAAAAATCAATCTCTAATTAAGAATTATCAATAAAATCAAAAGAGACTTGGATCTAGCTATGTGAGTGTGTGAAGAACAAGAGAGAAAGAAGATGTGTCATGCCCCGATGTTGCATAAATATGAAGAGCGTTTAATTTCCTTTATGGACCCGTAGGTCGCGACAGTTTGAAGGGTCGATTCCGTCCCAAACGTCGAACAACAAAAACATATAATCAGAGTTGAGCAGTCAAGGCTTACAAATATTTTTCTAACTTAATACATATTACAGCACATGGTCTCTAAAGGCACAAACCGCCTTAAATCAAAATAATAACTTAATATCTATTACAGTCATCCTTATTTCAGAACAGTTTATAATTAAAGCATGGAATATTAAAAACAGTTTTATCTTCCAAAAGCAGCCATTCTCAGTTTGCATAGTCATAAGGCCCCGCGTAGTCATAACCTAAAAAGCCTGAACACGAATGTCCAGGCTGCATCAACGCCGTCAGCTTCAAGAAGCTGGTGAGTATTAAAAGTGTAACTTTGAATGTAAAACATACTCATTTACCGTTTTCCAATCCTGTACTAAATCCATTAAGTTTACATTAAAGCATGGAGGTCATTTTAGGAAATAAGCACAATATTATTTAAAAGATGTAATTCACATATATGTGACCGTGTATGAGAACAATGCACCAGCTCATCTTACCTACTCTTTTCTCTCGACAAAACCCAACAACCCACCATCACACATCAGTATCTTTGAAACACTAAGATAGCCACACTTTGGCACAGGGGTGCCAGGGAATGTCTAGTTTGCCTCACACTTTGGTCCGGGGTACCAGGGAGTGTCCATTGCCACACACTTTGACTACCTAATCCGCCATGCAAATACCGGAGGAACCCTCACACAGTATCCAGACTCGGGTATCAGGGAGTGTCCGTAGGCCACACTTTAGCACTACCATGGGTGCCAGGGAATGTCCAAGTTCGGCTTCACACACTTTGACGCTACCATGGTCGTCAGGGAGTGTCCAGTTTTACCACCGTCGCATTTCAAAGACACCCTCGCCGCAATCTCAATCACAACACACTTTGGTACTCACTTACCAGGGAGTGTCCACAACACAATCTCAACCGCACTCACTATGCCACACTGACCATTACTCTTTTCCATACTGACCAACATTCACACTCACCATGCATGTACAACTGACTCCACATGTATGTCATGAAACTTTAAAACATGAGGCAAATCACTGAATTATACAAACGATGTACATACGGAGATTGTTAAGTCGTAGTACAACGTTTTAATCGTCCAAATATACCCAGATAGGATTCTAATTAAGTAAATTTTCCAAACGGAGCTCTAACAGATCATAAAATATCAGCCAAACAGTTCCTTAACACAAAACAATCATAAAATAGAAACTGCCAGAAGTCGCGCGAGCGGGCCGCTCGCGCGATATGCCCAAATTTTCCTTTTTATTATAAAAACTTTTCCTTCTGCCAGAATACAGGAAGATCGCACGCGCGGGTCGGTTGGACGATTCGCTCGCGCGGTCCACCCGTGCGATCTGCCTAATTTTTATTTTTTTTTCTTTTATAAAACTTTTATGTCTGCCTGGGAATACAAACCTCGCGCGAGCGGGTCGCTCACGCGCGCGAGTTTCAGCAGAGACTTCATCTTCCTTGTGGAACTGCTCTATTCCAGCAATCAGGGGTCTTTCGACCCATTTCCAATTCTGCAACTATACATGTCATACAATATATGAATCTCTTTGGTTTTTCACAAGGATTAAGAATCCACAACTAATTTAACACGATTTCATACGTAACTCCCGAATTTTAGGAAAAACTAAAGGATGACAAATCTTAATTCTTAATATACTTTTCCATGTGAATGACTCAAGCTCTAATACTGAATATATAACGTCTAAGATAGGTAATCTTTCATTTTTATCTCTCAACACAGATTTTCATTGAGTTTGGAAAATCATGAATTTTTCGAGCTATGGAGTTCTTAAGGAAATTTAACAATGGTGGTTTTAAATTTTACAACATATGCACAGTAACTAAGCATGAATTACATTTGGAGTGAGTTAGAAATACTCACTGTTAAGAAGAGGTGAGAATATGTTGAGAAAGAATAGCAATATAAGAATCCTACTCCAAGCTTTTGGCTATGGAGGATTGAAGTTCCTCCTCTCTCTCTAAAATTCTATAAATATGAACTCTCTGCACTCTCTTTTCTCAGGAATTTAGTTTGTAGAATGTGCATCAAAAGAGGTTAAGTGTGTGTGTATATATAGAAGCTCTAATGGAGAGAACTTGGTGCCCAAGAATACTCCTAATCTTGAAGGTATACATGTATTCACAGTAATACATACGTATGTATACTGATATAACCCATCAGTTAAACCAAGAGTCATGTATAGGTATATAGGGGGTAATTTGAGGTGTTTGGAAAATTAACTTATGGCCTTAGGAATACACACACACCCAAAGCGTTCCCAAACAATGCCTTAACCAATGATTAGTTTCCATAATTAGAAATAAAGCAAATGTCAAATCTTGCTTTACATCACTTCCAAAATCTGTGGAAGTTTAGCACAGCACGAACAGTTTTGAACATAAACTGGTATTTTCGTGGCGCGGCGTTCGTCACAAAAATACAGAAAATTCATTTTAATGTAGGAAATTATTTTCCGATTTTATAAAAATACAGTTTGAGTTCACAGTAAATATCTTACACTGATTTGAAATTCCACAGGTATTACCAACTTTATAAAATTTACAGTTTGACCCCAAAAAAATTTTAATTATGAACTAAAGCAAGTCACAAGTTTTTAAAACATGAAGATTATAAATTAACATAGCTCTATGAACACAGATTAAACATGAAATTTCAATTTGAATTAAAATATGTCAAATGCAAATAACAATAATTACATGGAAATGCAGGTCGTTACACCCTTCCTCCCTTAAACAGGATTTCGTCCCCGAAATCAAGACTAACTAGTCCTGAAACAACTCCGGGTACTTCTTCCTCATATCAGCTTCAACTTCCCACGAGGCTTCATTCTCGTCATGGTGATTCCACTGAACCTTCACCAACGGGATATCCTTATTTCTCAACTTCTTGATACTTTGATCGAGAATCTTCATAGGTCTCTCCTTGTAAGAAATGTTATGACTCGTCTCAATATCATCATAACTAACCACATGCGAGGGGTCTCGTATGCACTTTCTCAGCATACTCACATAAAATACATTGTGAACCACAGACATCTTTGGTGGTAGCGCAGTCGATAAGCCACTTTCCGAACATGATCCAAAATCTCAAACGGTCCGACGAAACGCGGAGCTAACTTTCCTCTCTTGAGACCAAAGCGTACTACTCCTCGGGTCAGTGAAACCTTAAGGAGTACGTGATCTCCAACACTAAATTCCAAATCCTTCCGGCGTCGATCGGCATAACTCTTATACCGGCTTTGAGCGGTTCTCTTCCTTTCCTTGACCAAAGAAATCTTTTTGTTGGTTTCTATAACCAAATCTGGTCCCAAAAATTATGTGTCCCCCACTTCTGCCCAACACAATGGAGAACGACATGGTCGTTCGTACAATGCTTCGAACGGAGCCATCCCGATACTCGTGTGATAATTGTTGTCATAGGCAAATTCAACCAATGGCAAGTGCGTCTCCCAAGATTCTTCGAAATCGATAACACAAGCCCTAAGCATATCCTCCATAATCTGATTAACACGCTCAGTTTGCCCATCTGTCTGAGGGTGAAAAGCAGTACTCATCTTGACCGAGGTTCCCATGGCTTCTTGCAGACTTTCCCAAAAACCAGAAGTAAAACGTGCATCATGGTCTAACACAATCGACACAGGTGCACCGTGAAGTCGCACAACTTGTTGTATATACATCCGGGTCATCTTTTCCACCGGGTATGTCATACTGTAAGCAATGAAATGTGCTGAATTCGTCAGTCGATCCACGATTACCCAAATGGCCTCATGATTTTGCTGCGATCGAGGCAATCCCACTACAAAATCCATGGTTATATGCTCCCACTTCCAACCTGGAACAGGTAGCGGTTGCAACAATCCTGATGGTCTCTGATGTTCGGCCTTGACTTGTTGACATGTCAAACACTTGGATACAAATTCGGCCACATCCTTCTTTATACCTTTCCACCAGAAGTTTCTTTTCAAATCTTTGTACATTTATGTTCCTCCTGGGTGAACTGTATACCTTGATTTATGTGCTTCTTCCAAGATATCCTTTGTAAGCTCTCCAACATCTGGCACACATAATCTATCTCTGCACCGATATCCTCCATCAATTCCTACCTTCCATTCTGTCGGATCTTTCTCTGACATCTTCACGAACCATGTCTGAAACTTCTCATCTTCTTCCTGAGCTCCAATAATGCGGTCGATAAGAACAGGCTATAGGATAAGACATCCAAGAAGTTGTCCTTCTCCTTCCTCAGCACTCTGTATCTCAAATTCTGCCAACATCTCCAATGCTCTCCATTCTTTAACCATTAAGGAGGCGATCATCTCACGAATCTGCTGACTTAAAGCATCAGCGACCACATTAGCTTTACCAGGGTGGTACTCTAATGTGAAGTCGTAATCTTTGATCAGCTCCATCCATCTGTGTTGCCTCATGTTCAACTCTTTCTGTGTGAACAAATATTTCAGACTCTTGTGATCGGAGAATAAATCAAACTTTTCACCATAGAGATAGTGTCTCCAAATCTTGAGCGCAAATACTACTGCCGCCAAATTGAAGTCATGAATGGGATAGTTCAACTCATTTGGCTTCAGCTGTCTGGATCCATAAGTGATAACTCTACCATCTTGCATAAGTACACACCCTAGTCATTGATATGACGCGTCACTAAAGATAGTGAACTTCTCATCAGGCTTGGGTTTAGCTAGTACCGGTGCGGTAGTAAGTCTCTCTTTCAACTCTAGAAAGGCATGCTCATGCTTCTCTGTCCACTCGAATTTCAAATTCTTCTTTGTCAACCCAGTTAATGGTGCAGCTATTTTTGAAAACCCTTCAACAAATCTTCTGTAATAGCCTGCGAGTCCAATAAAACTTCTAACCTCTGTAGGGTTGCTCGGCCTAACCCAGTTTGACACAGCATCTGTCTTGGACGAATCCACAGAAATTCCTTGAGCTGACACCTTCTGTCCCCAAAATTTCACTTCTTGCAACCAGAATTCACACTTACTGAACTTGGCATACAAGTGATGGTCCTTGAGTGTGTGCATCGCAATCTGTAGATGTTCTTCATGTTCTTCTGTTGATTTAGAATAGATCAAAATATCATCTATAAAGACGATGACAAACTGATCCAAATAAGGCTTGAACACTCTGTTCCTCATATCCATAAACACTACCGGGGCATTCGTTATTCCAAACGGCATTACCAAAAATTCGTAATGACCATATCGGGTTCTGAAGGCAGTCTTAGGTATGTCTTCCTTTCGTACCCTCAACTGATGATATCCCGACCTAAGGTCTATCTTGGAAAATGTCGTAGCTCCTTGTAGTGTATCAAATAAGTCGTCAATCCGAGGCAAGGGATACTTATTCTTAATAGTCACGCGATTCAGTTCTTTGTAATCGATGCACAACCTGAGCGTTCCGTCCTTCTTCTTCACAAATAACACCGGTGCTCCCCAAGGCGATGTACTGGGACGTACAAAACCTAGGTTCTCGAGCTCTTGAACTTGTTCCTTTAATTCCAACAGTTCGATAGGGGCCATCCTATAGGGAACCTTGGTGATCGGTATAGTACCCGGTATAAGCTCAATACAAAACTCTATACTTCTCTCGGGCAGCAAACTAGAAATGTCTTGAAATACTTCTTCGAAGTCCTTGACTACAGGTATAGACGACACTGTCGCTTCTGTACTAACGACTTCGATATTTGCCAAACATCTAGTGAGGAACATATCTGCCGAAGGGTTACATTAAAAATTAAAGGGTTGATTCTCGTTGTCGGAGAATATAATTCTCTTCCTCGCACAATCCAACTTCACTTGATTCTGAGAGAGCCAATCCATTCCTAGGATTATGTCGAACTCCTTCATTGATAGGACAATCAACCTTGCTGGGATTCACGGTCTCCTAGCCGTAAAGGAAAATCCTTGCACACGTGTCCTAATCTGACTACATCTCCTAATGGTGAAGTAGCCCTCAAAGCTTTCTCCAAACGATGAGGTAAGATACCCAATCTCTGAATTGTATTAACCGATATGAATGAAAGAGCAGCACCCGTATCAAATAACACTTAACATGAGAGTTAAACAGAGTCAATGTACCTTCTGCTGCTTGCTAATCAGGTTGAGCTTTTCCATAATCTCCTTCTTCATACACAGTCCCATCGTATCCAGCGGCGTCAGGAATAATAGCATTCAAGCGAGTCTGATTCTGTTGACCATACATCACTTGCTTAGGAGCAGTGCAGAACTTGCTGATGTGACCTGGTTCACCACAGTTGTAGCAAACTATGCCTTGCTGAGCAGCACGCCTTGGTGCCTTGGAATCTCGAGCCAGATGACCGGGGTTGCCAAAGTTGAAACATTTTCCAGCATTACTACCTTCTCCCACTCGGGGTTGAGTCAGATAGGTTATAACTTAGGTCCTCTTGCTTTCGTCGAAATTCTTCTTCTACCCTTGGGTACGATTCATTGGTGGTCTATTTCCAAAATTACCCCCTTGAGGCGGCTGGAATTTGAATTGCTTACGGTTCACTCGAGCATCTTCTTCTAGATCAGTAGCCAAGCCAACCAATCCATCAAACGACTTATCTAGGTGACCGAGAGTCAAGCAGTGAATTTGGGGTGCCAGCCAGTGACTGTACTTACGGATCCTCTTTTCCTCAGTATCAACCATATGAGGGGCGAACCGAGACAATCTCTCGAATTGTGTGGTGTACTCTTGCACCGACTTGGTTTCTTGTGTTAAATCCATGAACTCCTTCTCTCTTTTGTGCCTTTCCGTAGTTGGGAAATACTTCTCCAAAAATCTCCCCTTGAACGCAGTCCACGTCATTCCCGTTGCAGTTCCATTCCTGATAGTAGCTATGACCGAATCCTACCAATCTGCGGCAGCATCGATTAACTGAAAGGTAGCTAACCTCCTCTTGTCCATCTCACTACACTGGACAGCTTCGAACATGCGGTCCATCTGTCTTAACCACTATTCTGCTTTCCATGGTTCTGTGGTACCCGCAAACTGCTCGGGCCTTAGCGCATAGAATCTCTCCAATAGTTTATCTCCAGTCTGGCGGTCTCGTCGGTTATCATTCTGATTGTTAACCCTTTTGAGACGTTTGACGAAAGCTTCAAACATTCTTGTGGGATCAGCAGCCTCAGGTGCTCCCTCGATCAAATTCCTGTTCCTCCTTAATCCTCCAGCCATTCTATGCATGATAGTGATAGTAGAATGAGAAACATGCATGAAGCAGTACTATGAAGCAATTTAAATGACGACAACATTCAAAAGAGTATATCTTATATATAACTTCTTGTCAAGTTGATACAAAAAGCGTGTGTGATTAGGTCAATGCCTACCCCATCTATATGAGTTAGGACACATATGTCCATGCAAGAGTTAATGCCAAAAATGGGGTTATTGCCCTATACTCTAATGGATGTAATTACAATTTGCAAAAAGAGATAGAGCTAATAGTCAAAAGTAGTTAATATGTACAAAGTGATATCTAAGAAATCAGTCGTCTCCGTAAGCAGCTATCAGGAGATCTAGCGAGTTGACGGGGCAAAATCGCTGAATAAGGAACGGACCCACCAAATCAAAATCAGAGCTCTGAGAGGTCGACGAGGAAGCAGGCACTGGGGCATCTGCCTCAACTGGCACCTCCTCAGGCAGAACTAGGTCAAGTGCTAGCTCCTCCTTGAGCTCAGCGGCGAGATCATCTAGACCTATGCCATCCTCTACACCCTCTCCACCTACTGGCACCAAATGAATAGTCTCAGCATCGTCCTCGGCGATGGGAACCACTAACGAAGGCATCTCTAGCTGTGCGAGATGAGCATGCACAACCTGGATCTCAAAGGGAAAATAGAGGGCATCAATATCAACTAGTCTCAGAATCTCAACTAGCACTAAACGCTGAGCCTCCATGAAGTAGCTTATCTCAAGGCAAATAGGTGCCAAATCAACTATCCCTACCACATGAACCTGGTGCCACAGATCTGATACTATAGTCGTCGTGGCCAACTACTCAATGGTGGTGTGATATAAATCGAGAAAAGCTGGGACTACTGCCCCGGGAGTCACCAAATGTCCTCCAAACCCATCTGGTACATAGAGCGGCTGAGCTGGGTCCATACCTGATAAAAAGGTACTAACTTAAATCAGAAAAGAGATAATCTTAGGCATTTGGGTTCTGAGTCTATCCTCCCTGTCGTATCATCGGGTGTGCAAAGCTTAAGCTAACAGATCGTGGTATCGGGTCTAAACTGGTAAACCCTAACCTGGCTAAACTATCTTGAGATAAATAATAACCTGGCTCTGATACTACTAAATCCTGTCACGCCTCGATGTAGCATAAATATGGAAAGCGTTTAATTTCCTCTATAGACCTGTAGGTAGCGGCAGTTTGAAGGATCGATTCCGTCCCAAACGTCGAACAACAAAAACATTTAATCAGAGTTGAGCAGTCAAGGCTTACAAATATTTTTCTAACTTATTACATATTACAGCACGGGGTCTCTAAAGGCACAAACCGCCTTAAATCAAAACAACAACTTAATATCTATTACAGTCATCCTTATTTCAAAATAGTTTATAATTAAAGCATGGAACATTAATAACAGTTTTATCTTCCAAAAGCAGCCATTCTCAGTTTACATAGTCATAAGGCCCCGCGTTGTCATAACCTGAAAAGCCTGAACACGAATGTCCAGGGCGCATCAACGCCGTCAGCTTCAAGAAGCTGGTGAGTATTAAAAGCATAACTTTGAATGTAAAACATACTCATTTACCATTTTCCAATTCTGCACTAACTCCAATACGTTTACATTAAAGCATGGAGGTCATTTTAGGAAACAAGCACAATATTATTTAAAAGATGCAATTCACATATATGTGACCGTGTATGAGAACAATGCACCATCTCATCTTACCGACTCTTTTCACTCGACAAAACCCAACAACCCACCATTACACATCAGTATCTTTGAAATGCTAAGATAGCCACACTTTAGCATAGGGGTGCCAGGGAATGTCCAGTTTGCCTCACACTTTTGTCCGGGGTACCGGGGAGTGTCCATTGCCTCACACTTTGACTACCTAATCTGCCATGCAAATACCGGAGGAACCCTCACGCAGTATCCAGACTCGGGTATCAGGGAGTGTCCGTAGGCCACACTTTAGCACTACCATGGGTGCCAGGAAATGTCCAAGTTCGGCTTCACACACTTTGACGCTACCATGGTCGTCAGGGAGTGTCCAGTTTTGCCACCGTCGCATTTCAAAGACACCCTCGTCGCAATCTCAATCACAACACACTTTGGTACTCACTTACCAGGGAGTGTCCACAACACAATCTCAACCGCATTCACTATGCCACACTGACCATTACACTTTTCCATACTGACCAATATTCACACTCACCATGCATGTACAACTGACTCCACATGTATGTTATGAAACTTTAAAACATGAGGCAAATCACTGAATTATATAAACGATGTACATACGGAGATTGTTAAGTCGTAATACAACGTTTTAATCATCCAAATATACCCAGATAGGATTTTGATTAAGTAAATTTTCCAAACGGAGCTCTAACATATCATAAAATATCACCCAAACAGTTCCTTAACACATAACAAGCATAAACTAGAAACTGGCAGAAGTCGCGCGTGCGGGCCGCTTGCGCGAGGGGTCGCTCGCGCGGGCCGCTCGCGCGATATGCCCAATTTTCCCTTTTTATTATAAAAACTTTTCCTTTTGCCAGAATACAGGAAGATCGCGCGCGCGGGTCGCTCGCGCGATCTGCCTAATTTTCAATTTTTTTTTCTTTTATAAAACTTTTCTGTTTGCCTGGGAACACAAACCTCGCGCGACCCTCGCTCACGCGATCGTGCGCGCGAGTTTCATCAGAGACTTCATCTTCCTCATGGAACTGCTCTGTTTCAGCTATCAAGGGGTCTTTTAACCCATTTCCAATTCTGCAACTATATATGTCATACAATATATGAATCTCTTTGGTTTTTTGCAAGGATTATGAATCCACAACTAATTTAACATGATTTCAAACGTAACTCCCGAATTTTAGGAAAAACTAAAGGATGACAAATCTTAATTCTTAATATACTTTTCCATGTGAATGACTCAAGCTCTCATACTGAATATATAACGTCTAGGATAGGTAATCTTTCATTTTTATCTCTCAACACAAATTTTCATTGAGTTTGGAAAATCATGAATTTTTCAAGCCATGGAGTTCTTAAGGAAATTTAACAATGGTGGTTTTAAATTTTACAACATATGCACAGTAACTAAGCATGAATTACATTTAGAGTGAGTTAGAAATACTCACTGTTAAGAAGAGGTGAGAATATGTTGAGAAAGAATAGCAATATAAGAATCCTACTCCAAGCTTTTGGCTATGGAGGATTGAAGTTCCTCCTCTCTCTCTAAAATTCTGTAAATATAAACTCTCTGCACTCTCTTTTCTCAGGAATTCAGTTTGTAGAATGTGCATCAAGAGAGGTTAAGTGTGTGTGTATATATAGAAGCTCTAATGGAGTGAACTTGGTGCCCAAGAATACTCCTAATCTTGAAGGTATACATGTATTCACAGTAATACATACGTATGTATACTGATATAACCCATCAGTTAAACCAAGAGTCATGTATAGGTATATAGGGGGTAATTTGAGGTGTTTGGAAAATTAGCTTATGGCCTTAGGAATACACACACAAACACACACAAAGCGTTCCCAAACAATGCCTTAACCAATGATTAGTTTCCATAATTAGAAATAAAGCAAATGTCAAATCTTGCTTTACATCACTTCCAAAATCTGTGGAAGTTTAGCATAGCGCGGACAGTTTTGAACATAAACTGGTATTTTCGTGGCGCGGCGTTTGTCACAAAAATACAGAAAATTCATTTTAATGTAGGAAATGATTTTTTGATTTTATAAAAATGCAGTTTGAGTTCGCAGTAAATATCTTTCACCATTTTGAAATACCGATTTGAAAACCACACAGGTATTACCAACTTTATAAAATTTACAGTTTGACCCCAAAAGAATTTTAATTATGAACTAAAACAAGTCACAAGTTTTTAAAACATGAAGATTATGAATTAACATAGCTCTATGAACACAGATTAAACATGAAATTTCAATTTGAATTTAAATATGTCAAATGCAAATACCAATAATTACATGGAAATGCAGGTCGTTACAAGATGAGTATTCGAACAAATAAAACTAAACTAGATCCAAGTCTTATAGATCTATATATATAAAAACAGAAATTAGAGATGAATTATGGTGTCTACTTCTTGGAGGATTCTCAATTATGCAATCAACGTTGATTTTAAGAGTCTTCTTCTTCAAGTTCTTCAAGCACTCATCCAAGGAAGTTGAGAGAGGAAATTGATGTCAAAATCTCTAATCTAATTATCTTGAGATTAGCATAGGAAATTTTAATTCATAATTCACTTCTTCTCTCTAGAAAATATCTATTAAATTGAAATCATGTATGAGTGTTTCTTCAAGTATATTCAATGGAGTACTTAAGGCTTCTTCAAGATGATTCAACCTCTTCTCATATGAGATGCATGCGATCTATATATAGAGTTTTGAAAACTTAACTCTTAAGTTTTAGGGTTAAAACAAGATTTTTAGAGATCAAAAAAGGGTTAAAATGGCCATTTCAGTGCCTAAACGCAGTTTTCAGGCAATTTCTTCGCAGTGGGAAGCTTCGTCGAAAACTCAAAAAGCTCGGTAAAGAACATGATATATAGGTAGAAGTTATGGTGGGATCCGCCACTCCTTACCCAAAACTGCCATCTACTATTTGGGCTCCTCTGGTTGCCTACAAGACCTGTTTCAAGTTTCATGTGCACTGCTTTTCCAGGTTTTCGTAAAAATGCTTTTTGTGTCCAAAATCATTCGTTTATGCACTGTTGGAAAGCTGTTGAGTTGAATTTTAGTATAAAAATATTCCAGGAGGTTTTAAAATGAGAATTGAAGTCCAATTGAAGTCCAAAAGTCCTCTAGAACTTTCGTCGTCTTTTTAAAATAAATGACTTCTTTTCCAAAATTACTTTTAAATGTGCATTGATTTAAAACTTTTCTTTGAATTTAAATCTCTGGATACCTAGAATACTGTGTTTAGAACACTTCATGTTCATATGACCTTGAGTGAATATGAATTCTAAGAGACGATTTTGACAAAATTGGGATTTATGCATGGAAAAGGGCTTTTCTGAACTTGAAGTCACTTTTCGAAGTACGATTTTTCGATTGTGGAATCCAGTACCTTCCACAGGGTACTTTTCATCATTGAATCCTCCAAGATGTTGTCCACCCTAAATCTTATTAGTGTGGTCAAAATTGGGTATCTACAGTTTGCCCCTCTTTGGCAGAGCTTGTTGTGAACAACGTGAACTGCAAGCGAGTGCCAAAGCTAGAAGGCACCTAGTAACCATACTGAGAGGTTTTAGGAAAAACAAAATTTGCAAAAATCAAGAAATTCAAAATCTGAGAAAATTAAGAAATCACAAATACAAGAATGCAATACTGGGTAGAGGCTGCTAAATCGAAGCTGCTATTGGTCGTGCTCTACTGGAGCTGCCTACGTATCCTTTCTAGGAATTAGACTAGGGCGTAGTTCAAGCGCACGAGAAGACAGATAACAACACATAAGCAATATAGATGAAATGCTCCTATCCTAGGATGCTGATATAGTAATAAACGTGAATGTGCACGTGCCGGAGGAATCATCCTTTAGAGTTCTAGATGAAAAATCTAATGCAAGGGATGCAATGTCTCATTCTTACAGTCAAATATGTCTAAAGAGAAGTATGCTATCTGTATCTTGGATGATTTATAAAGTCTTGTCAGAGTCTTTCTTCTGAGTTTGAGGCTTGTAGGTGTCATTTGTATCTCACATGACTGTTGAGCGTCTTAGATGAATTCTGAATCATGTCTAAATAACTCTTGATAAAAAGTGTCTTTAAGCTTGGATGATCTCTGAAATAATGCCTCCTTAAACCCGGATGACTGATTAAGTATCCTAACCCCTGGATGGTGGTTGATGTAGAGTCCTTCTGCTGGGGACGATTTATTGATGTAGTGTTCTTCTACTAGGGACGTTTGCTGATGTAAAGTCCTAACTCCTGGACGATTGTTGATATAAAGTCCTAACCCCTGGAAGATTGCTGATGTAGAGTCCTAACCCCTGGACGGTTGCTAATGCAGAGTCCTTCTGCTGGGGATGAATCTTCTATGCTTTTGAGACAGGTCCTTCTGTTGGGGATGATATGCTGTGAACTCCTGAAATAGGTCCTTCTCTTGGAGACAAATCTTCTGTGCTTATAAAACAGGTCCTTCTGCTGGGGATAAATCTTCTGTAACAAGTCTACAGACAAATCTTCTGAAACAGGTCCTTCTTCTGGAGACAATTTCTGTTCTTCTAAATAGGTCCTTCTGCTGGGGACAAACTTTTTGTTCTGATGCACGAATTCTGAGAGATACATTGATTTTGAGACATACCCTACTTCTGGAGGCAACCTCGATACACGATTCTGAGATGTACACAATTCTGAGTGATACCCTATATCTGGAGGCAATTTCGATTCATGATGCTGAGAGATACTCTATATCTGGAGGTAGTTCTGATACTCTGTGCTGAGAGATTCCCTTTATCTGGAGGTAGTTCTGATACACGATGCTAAGAGAAACCCTATATCTGGAGGCAATTTTGGGAGATACCCTATATCTGGAGGTAGTACTGATAGATACCTTATATCTGGTGGCAGTTCTGATACTCGATGCTGAGAGATACCCTTAATCTGGAGGTAGTTCTAATACATGATGCTGAGAGATACCCTATATATAGAGGCAATTATGAGAGATACACTATATATGGAGGCAATTTTGAGAGATGCCCTATATCTGGAGGTAATTCTGATGCTGAGAGATGCACGATTCTAAGAGATACCCTATATCTGAAGGTAATTCTGATACTCGATGCTGAGAGATACCCTTTATCTAGAGGCAACCCTGATGCTGAGAGATACATAGTCCTGAAAGGAACCCTATATGCTAAGAGATACTCTTCATTTAGAGGCAGTTCTGATGTTCAGAGATGCACTATTCTGAGAGATACCCTCCTTCTAGGGGCAAGATGAATTCTAAAAGTTCTCTGTTGGGGAGTTTCTATGATTCTAAGAGTTGCACGGGTTCTAATTTCACAAATTTGCTGAAGTATACCTTACTTCTAGAGGTAGTTTCGATGATATCTGAAAGTTCTCTGCTTGGGGAGACATCTGAGATTTCTGAAATGCAAGTAGAAGGCTCATATTCTGGAGGCTCTGTTCATTCTATCTAAGACTCATGCCGGTGCTTTGACCAGCTCATGCACGTTGGGTTCATTCTGACCTTTTCTCGAATATCATGCTCATAGTTTGAAGATCTTATATTCTGATCCATCTTCTGCAAATCTGTTCTGGATGTCATTTTCGATCGACAATAGACCAAAATGTCTAACACATCATCAACCCAAATCTACGAGAGTTCACTGCAAGTTATCAATTCTTAGCCATTTTCAAGCTGCGGTGCCCTTGATTCTTTGTGTGGGGAATTTTCTTCGGTGTTCAACCAAGTTTCAAATTCCCAAGGGTCCTTCAGACCAATTTTAACAAGTTTCCAGCACTCTTAAGGCTCACATGTCAAGATCGGACCAATCCGGGGTCAAAATAAGAGTTCTGTCAATTTACAAAGAGCGGAGCTAATTTTCAAAGACACATATAGAATGCTACTGAAGTGTATGTCAAATGCAGAGCATGATTAGTAGTGATTGATCTAGTTCAACTTTCTTGACTAGGCAGGCCTTATTGGCAATTCATATGTATAAAGCAAAACTCAAATCCTTTAGAGTTCGGGCTTTTTTTGGCTGTTAAAGTATCTTCGTGACTTTAAGTCTTCTAGAGACATTCTGAGTGTTCTTCAATCAGCTTCTGCTTCTTACAAGTGTTTTATCTATTCAACTTTAATCATCTTTGACCAATCACCATTCATCTAGTTTATTCCAAGCTGCTAAAACTTCACTTTCTTATCAAAATCTTCAAAATTGGTAGATTTCTACTGCATTTACCAATCAAATTCAATCATTTTAAACAAATTCCCCAAGTTTCAAGTTCTTCCAAGGCTTATAAGTCAAGAGATGGCCATCCTGGGGTCATACCGAATGTTACGGGGGGTTTAATATGCAAAAACAACTTCACCAAGTCTGATCAATGTTCTGACAGGCAAGTGCGTAATGATTTTGGCAAAAAATACTGATAGCTTTTTTAGGGCTACCTGCTGATCTGGATTCATTGATAATGTCAAACAAAAAGCTAAATTTGTTGTTCAACTCTACTCATTCAATTCTGACTTCCATCAATCGTTTGATTCTGATGATTTTGCACTTAATGCTTCTTCCTGGTCATAATTGATGTAATAACAATGTTTGGAATTTCTACTCATATCCACCTTTGGATGCTTTTAAAATTTTACAATTTTAGATCACTTTGGACCCACACACTTGAGATCACGATAGACAGATGTTGACAAGGAAGATAACACTCTTGACATTGAAATTGAAGTTTGGAGGTAAAAAAAACTCAATTTGCCATGACATGATGCACATTTGTCATGTTTGACGTATCTCTTTGCTTTTCAAGTACACTTCTCATCGTAGTGTGATAATACTCAGTTGATAAAGTAATGCACTGAAAATATTCCCTATGGATCTCAATCAATCCTTTGCTTTTTTCGAAATGTGCTTTGAATTAGTGACTTAGCTTATAGAATAAGAGACAATTCATTTCAAATGTTTTCAAAGATATACTTGATGGCTCAGGATTTACTTATGATATGAAAGGGGGGTACAGGCAAATAAATGGAAGTTTGGGTAAACACAGTTTGCCCCTAGTGTGGCAACGATATCTTGAGGTTCTGGGCAAATTTGAAAGTTTGCCCCTAGTTTGCAAGGTTCAAGGACCGAGAGTCAGGAAAGCTCACCTACTTATCCCCAAGTGGGAATCAGGTCCAAATTAATTGGGTCGAGGTTTGAAGGAAGGTATTTGAAGTATAACTGAGTTTTTTCAGGAGCAGTTACCAAATTGAGTAGGTTGCCTACATATCCCCAAGCGGGAAATCAGGTCAAGCATAGTTCCTCAAAGGCTGGAGATTTTGAAAGAACAAGGATTCAAGAATTGGGGGGCTTTTCAAGCCATGTCATCAAATAGATTTTCGGAAGCAGGTCATTTGTGGTAGCATTGAAAGAAACTAAACTACCTCTCCTTTTTTTCTTTTCTTTTCTTTTCTTTTCTTTTTCTTTTTTCTTTTTTTTTTCTTTGTTTTTGACAGTTGATTCTTTTCACCTTTTCAATAGCCAAGCAATTTTACATTTCTCATCATACATCATACATGTTTTCAGAGCAAGATCAGCCCTTTAAATCTTTGGGGGCTTACTTAAAGAGATTACAAATCAAGTTTTGGGATAATTCACATTCCTGATTTCTCGATTTTCTTCATTTTCTTTCCTCTTCTTCTCTTCGTTATTTTCTTTTCTGTCTAAAGTTTCGACTGGCCAGGATCAGGTTCTTGAAAACAACACGCAAAATTTTCTTTTCTTTTCATGCTCTAACTTTTGCCTAGGCACCCTTTTGGGTTTTCATCCTAGCGAGCTTTTTTTTTTTTTTTTTTTGAGAGAAGTTGTTTATTTGAAATGTTTGGCTACCACCAAGGACAAAATGTACATGGCTTACAGTTTAGACATGTTTGAATGGCTCATTTTTATGGGCTCAAGATTTTGAAATGGAAAGATCAAGGAATTAAGCTAGTCCGGAGTTACTATCAAGAATATCTTTTCAAGATTTAAGCAAAAGCATCTCAAGATTCTTAAAGTAAGACTAATCAATTCTTAACTTTCTTCGGCGTTAGCGTAAAATCAACTTTGATCCTTTCAGGATTCTTTTGAATGCACAAAATTATCAGTAGTGTATTTTTCACAATAATCAGAGAAATGATATTTTCAGCTTATAGATTCATTCATTCATGACTAGGTGGATTAATCAAGCAAACCAAGATTTATTTCATTACTTCAAAAGAGAAGGAATACAGTACTCGACAACAAGACTCAAAACTGACTTGATTGGAATAGACTCGACTTGATCTCAAGTGGAGCGTCACTGTGATTTGCTGATTCTTCTTAAGCATTCATTTGGTTTCAACAAGAAGCCGCTTCCAAACATAATCATTTAATCATTTATTTCTGATCTTCAACCTTTCTGAAATGCCCTTTCTAATGTCTCTGCTGAATCTGGCTCTGCCTTTCAATCACCCTCTGGATCTCTAAAAAATACTCAACTGATAATTGGATGGAGGCGAGAATTCGTGGAAAAGGTGCCGCAATCCGCTTATGCTATGTAGTGGTGAAAGCAGTAATCGATGAAGATCGCAGAATTGAATCTCTTATAACCCAGATAGCGTCCTCAGAAGTGTTCTGTCTACAGCCATACTGCATAACTACTCTGTATGGGATGGAAAAAGTGGTAGCATGTAAACCAAGAAGCCATATCCCCGCTTCGTCCTAGAAATCTAACAGTAACCAAACAATAATCCCAACGGGCACAAACCCAATGGATGTCCTCGGTGGTGAGACTGCTTAGCCAAACGAACCAAACCTCAGAATTGTTGAAAAATCTTCATACCTACCTCTGATCTAAAGAAGGGATTCTGAAAAGACTGCGTGGATATACCAATAAACTGAGTCGATCAAGAAGTCAAGTTTGCAGTACTAAAAGGGCACCAGAAAGGAGTATTGTCCCATCAGCATGTGCCTGATCTAAACCCATTAGAGTTTCTGCTAGAACCAACATCATGGGGTTTTGCCGAGAACGAAGCCCACAGGCAACCAGTATGAGGACATGTGATGAAGTGGAAAACAAGAAGTGAGAAATCATAGCCAATGTCAAGGCACCCCATCCAGATATGGAATGATCGAAATGTCCTCCCATGGTAGTACAATAGCAAGCAAATAAGCGGGGAAAATTAATCTCTTGATCAGAAATCATACACCGGGCAACAGAAGGAGAACAATTGAGGAGTGATGATAAGCTCTTTACATATCTAGCCTGAAAGGTTGGAAGGTTCAGATCAGAGTAATGGCTGAAATCGAGAATGGCACTGAATTCTTCAAATAGTGGTGAGATCTCTTGATGTCCAAATCGAAATACATGGAATTTCAGATACCAACATCGAATGGCGGCACACATAATATCTTCTACAAATTTCACATTTCTCAGCTGAAAATGTTCACCAAGGCCAAAATATCTAAAATGTAGATGATCAATAGTGGTGACCTCATCTATCCATGAAAAAAGAGCCTGAGAATCAAGAGGAGCCATTTGTCTGAAATGTTACTTCTTTCTGCTGAAATTCAGGGAGTTCAATTCTTAGGTCCTTTTTCTTCTTTTCTGGTTTATTAGGAATTTTCAAAATAATAAAGAATCTTTATTGCAAAAGAATTTTCAAGGGTTGATATTTACAAAAGTGGATTTATAAAGAAATGTTACTTCTTTCTGTCTGAAATGTAATACACCTTAATCTAGCTTAGACCTAGCATATCTGTATATAAACAAATAAGATTCCTTGAGTATGCTAATCATCTTACTAACCCAATCATTATCCAAGAATTTTTAGCTTTGAAATTCTTGATGGCTCATGTTTACAAAATTAAATTTTTCATGAAAATCTTGAACCATCCATGCTTGTGCGAAATCATGATTCTTTAAAATCAAGGTATAAAATTTGAATTTCTAAAATCTGAGAGGAAAAATTCAAAATTGAATCATCAAAGTGTGAAATCATGATTTTTCTTGAAAACCAAAGTAGGAATTTGAAATCCTCTAAAATCTGTGAGAGGAGAATTTGAAATTGAATCGTCAAAGTAGGAATTTTGAAATTCTCTAAAAATTTACGGAGAATTTTGGAAGGATTTTGCGAAAGTGAATTTCAAAACAAACTTTCAAAAAGGGATGTTCCTGGAATTTTCAAAAGACTCGATTTTTCAAAGAAGTGCTTGCATTTTCAAAATTTTAAAAAATTGTCCTCGAATAATGATTGGATGTTTGGATAAAGACCATACTACTCTAGAGGAATCTACCATACAAGGTTTGATGATGCCTTCACATACACGTCCTCATCATCCACATAATCTCTTACGGACAAAGGCAAATAATTCATCACGTTGTCCTAATCAAATATGATAATCAAGATTCTAATTAAAGGGTTATATAGAAACTATATGCAAAGGTCGGGATTTAGTCTCATAAAGGGTCCATTAGCAAGCCAAGGGCTCTATATACCGCACGCGGTACAAGGCTAGCGGTGACTACATGCTACCAAAGTCTCTTGACAAATGGAGGAAAGAGGGCCCTCCACCCACAAGGCAATGGTCTCAAGCAGCCACGGTAAAAGAACAATGCAAGTGCAAATGCAGGCAGAAACAACACGATTATCGAATTAATAACAAGGATATTTATTGGCTCAAGTCAAACCCTCAAAGAACAAAAAATCATAAGTTTCATGTTCAAATCCCCAGCAGAGTCGCTAGATTGTGGACAAACGGATGAGGGGTGGTCCTGGCGTTTCCCTCGATAGTGTCCCGGGATGGATCCAAGGAGCACACTTTAGGGAAACTTGAACTTCCTCACGCGATCCTAGAGACAAAGAGTCGCCACCTAATTTTTATCTGGCATTAGGAAACCCAAGTTTGACTCGCCCAAAATTGAATAAGATTACTCACCCTTCATTACCAGAAACTAGGTTCGAAGGTCTTGGTACGAGAGGGGAAAGAGCCCAAGTAGGACTAAAGCACCCCCTCCTCGCCCTACCGAATGGTAGGTCTTGATTCAAATATCTTTGTTTTTAATTCATAATTGGTGTTGTTTCCTCAAACATACTAGATAATATATACATGTCAAAAAGGAACATCTAAGAAAAATCATGTTAAGAGATTAAATCAGGTAGAAGTCGGATGTACATGCAACACAAGAGAGAAGCATAGTCACAGTGGCTAGTCCCACCCATGACCGATGCAAGTAAAAGAAACATGTCATGATATGTAAAAGGGAACATAAAGACTTACATTGGTTTGACTCAAGTAGAGTCACAAAAACCAAAAAGAAAGGAAACGTTTAATGCAATCATGCAACAATCCTAGATAAGATGTCTCTAACATATAAACGTATAAACGAAGGCTATCCTAAAGGAATTGTGTCATTGAAAACAAAGTTGTAAACCTAGAAAAATTCTAAGAGAAAGGATAGAGATAGTACACGATACATGGGCTTTAAGCCACATATAGACAAGGCAAACCAACAAATCAAGATCCAGATCCACGGCATCCAATTCTCTGAACTAAAACACCAAGAAATACCCAAGCATTGCAAAAATACAAACAAGCAAATGATATGCATGATAAACAAGAGGAATATGTCGTCAATCAAATTTCCATATTCAGCGACCTCTAATGAATCCTATTAATGGTCATCTTAAACATGAGCTGGGTCAAAACACTTTTAAGAAAAGTTAGATAAATATCTAAGAGAACTTCTCCAAAAAGTAGAACCTCTTTACCAGTTTTGAAGTTTGAGAAATAATGGTTTTGGGAACAGTGGACCAGGACTGTTCATTGTTCTTGTAAAAATCATAATTAATTCTTCAAAAATCATGTGAAGCTCTATTTGGTGTCAAAAGAAATCTATTTCATTTTAGTTTGTGACAAAAATCATACCATGGACATATCATGAACTTAAGGTTTCTAAAAAGCTGTTAAACAGGCTCTGTTATTCTGGAAGGTTGGTATTATTTAACAAAGGAATATAAAACATAATAGAAGTTCATGAATCATGTTAATCAAATTAATAAAAACTTTTGATCTCTCGTCAATTTATCCTAGATGATTTCTAAACCAAGTTATATTCATCAATTGTTGTTGAGTGATCAAGGCATGACTATTTTGTATACATAATCATAATTGTAGTTAAACTTAGAAAATTCCAGAATAGTTGTATCAACTTCAAACGCTTAGAAAACGATCTTAACTCGATCGTATGCTCACGATTTTACATTGGCATATAGATACATGAGTTAGGAATCATTCCCGAAAAGCGGATAATCAATAACAATCATAGATTTTCTGAAATTTAAATACAAAGAGACTATGTTCAAATCTATCAACCGATTTCTCAACAATTTCTAAAAATAGTATATGGATCCTAGAGGTTCTCAAAACGGATCGAATGAAAGCTAATTCATCAAAGTTTACCCAAAAAATTTGAAATCCATCAAACCATGGATTTTGGTGGACCAAATCTTATGGAAAAAATCAATCTGTTTTACTGTATTTTATCTAATTCATTTTAAAGTGTGAGGAAAACATCTTAGGTGATTGATTCATCACTTAATTTGCATGTCTTTTGATTCATTGTTGCGCAAAATAGCACTCCCGGAGCTACTAAGTACATTATTTACACTCCTTTCGTGCATAATCCTCATTTCTACCATCCACATCTTTTACAGGGGTTATTTTAGTGTTTTGTAGGTCATGTTTGGCAATCCGAGTCGGGAGGCAAAGCCTCGGTTGAAGATCACATCCATTGCGGCCACTTCTCTCTCCCTTTTGGACTCCAAGTCCACATGTTTGGAGGTTGATCTTAACTCAATGAAGCGAGCCCTACAAGTCTTCTTCATATGGCCGTAAATTTCACCTCAATCGGAGGTCGGAGTGAGAAGATATGGCATTTTTGGTGATCAGTGTGCAAACTTGCTGTGAAGCTGTAAAGATTCCAGGCAGAGGGGCATTCGACCAGTCGAATTGCCCCATTCGACCGGTCCACCCTTTTGTGTTCATTTCAATCATCCTGCAGAGGGGCATTCGACCGGTCGAATGGCCCTGCTCGACCGGTCGAATGACCCTATTTTTGCATCCTTTTTTTTACAAGTTTGCCACTCCGAGGATTATGTTTATATACCCCATTATAACTCGTTTTTGGGGGCTTGACCAAGTTCTTACAGTAGTATAGTTTCTCTCTCCTAATCCTCTTGTATCTCTTTAGGATTTCTTCTTATTTTGTTCATAGATTAGCTAGATTTAGGGCTTGTAAGTAAGATTGTGAGAGATTCTTCAACTTGCAAGCTTGGTTTCTTCTTTTGGAGCATTTATTGAAGTTATTTATTGGATTCTCTCTTCGTTGAAGTGGTTGATTGCATTTATGGTGATGTCTCTCTACTCTTTTAATGTTTGTGTTAATTCTTATTTAATTAAATCCATGTGTAGCTAGTTTTCTAGGTTAGGGGTCATGACCCCACCTATGGATCTATGTGTTTCATGAAAATCTAAAGGTTTTGGATCTTCTTGAGTGATTGAAGAGTGTTGGGTTTGTAATATGTTTGTTTCTTTACCTCCATTGTCAAGGAATGGAGGTTATTGAGTCTATATTACCAATCCAACATTTGACCTTAGTTCCCTCAAGCTTTCATCTTTCATAGTAGGGTTGACAACCTACATGTTTGATAGTTGGCCCCCAAGGAACTTTGCTCACTTGAGAAGTTCCCTCCAAATCCCTAAGATTTATCCTTGTAAGATCCAAGGTTGGTAGCATGACCCCTAGCCCTTTTTCTCTTTAGTAAATCAACTCATTGTTCTCGCTTGCTTGTTGTAGTTAATTTTTACCCGTCATTTAATCATTTAGCTTAATTAGTTGCCTTCTTTACTTTAGTTTCTGTTGCATGTTAGTTTTAGATTTAGAGTTAGATAACCTTAAATCAACCACCTTTTCTTTCTTTTTGGCTACGATAGTAGTGTGTTCATGTCTTGAAACTATAATCTCCCAGTCTAGTCCCCGTGGGAATCGATCTCGTACCTACCCGAGTATTACTTGTTACGATTGATTTCCACTTGAATCATACTTATCCCGAGAGTAACCAAGTTTTTGGCGCCGTTGTCGGGGACTAGCCACCTGGCATTTTTAACGGACCCGGATACCCTACTCTAATATTTTAATGTATAACGGTGTCAGCAGCATTCCCTTCGTCGAACACCCGGAATCCTCGAGCTCATGCTCTTATTGGCGTCCACCACCTTCATCCCCGACGCCTTCCGAATCCTCATTCTTTCAATCATCTACCGACTCCACCGCAATGGGCGATAATTTGAATGAACAAGGTGAGAGAAATTATCAAGGAGATAACGCGCGTCCCCTTAAGGACTATCTCCACCCAGAGTGAATCTCTATCCCGTCTTGTATTATTTTCCCTTACAATGCTGGACAATTCCACTACCGCCTTGGGATGATTTCGTTACTTCCTACCTTCCGTGGTATGGATAACGAACAACCCTACCTCCACCTTAAAGAGTTTGAAGATGTGTGCATTACATTTAGCGATCAAAATTGTTCAGAGGACATTCTCCGGCTCAAACTCTTCCCATTCTCTCTCAAGGATAAAGCCAAAACATGGCTCAACTCCTTGAAACCTCGATCCATTGGGACATAGCACAAAATGCAATCCCAATTCCTAAAAAAATTCTTTCCCATGCATCGCACAAATACCCTCAGACAAATGATTCAAAGTTTTAAGCAAGGGGAATTCGAATCTTTTACTAGGTGTTGGGAGATGTTTAAGGACTTGCTCAATATGTGCCCTCATCATAATTTCGAGAAATGGAGGTTGGTCTCGACGTTCCATGCCGGACTCCAACTAGCCTCCAAACAACTCATTGAAACTATGTGCCATGGACAGTTCATGATGCTTCCCCCTGAGGAAGCAGAGGCACACTTCGAGTATGTGGCCGACACAACTCAAGCTTGGGACACATCTGATCATCATGATCGGAATCCCAATAAGGCAAAGCCGGCCACCGTCACTCCTTCTACTAAGTCATCCTCTCCTGGAATCCTCGAACTAAATCAAGAGGATGATTTACGTGCTACCATTGCCGAACTTCAAAGAAAGATGGAAACAATGGAGCAAGGCAAAGAAGAGGCCGAGGCAGCACAAGTTACCCAAAAGGCCACACAACCTGTGGCTTTTGTGGAAGAAACTTATGCCATTTGTGAAAAGATTGGTTATCCAACCAATACCTGTCCAACCATCCTGGCTTTCAAAGAAATCTTGCACGAGCAAGCTAATGCCATGGGAACGTATAAGAAGCCATTCAATCCCTCCTATGGCGAATCATACAATCTGGGATGGAAAAATCAAAATCAAAATCTACCTCATCAAGGATGGAAGAATGAGCCTAATCACGGGCCACCACAAATGTCACCTCCACAACACTTTCAAAATAATTTTCCACCTCCGCCTTTTCCTTATGGTCCATCCTCATCGAACGCTTATGTGCCTTCACATAAGAAGTCCCTTGAGGATCAAATGCAAACGCTTATGCAAAGGCAAGATCAACAAGCTCAAAAGCTTGATCAAAATTCTGTGCAAATGCTTCAATTCATGAATGATATGGGTAATTCTTTTAGCCAATTGGCTAGCTCTCAACATGTGAATGAGAAGGGAAAATTTCCGGCCCAACCAATTCCAAACCCCAAGAACCTACAGAAAGACTAAAAGAACAACTTATTGACGGGCATAGAGAGGGAAAGAGGCCAAAACTCAGTGATGTCGAAGCAACCACCCCACCGGTTGTTGAAGATGAGACATCCACTTCCAAGGCAAGTTTGCCTCTTGACCCAAATATTTCCAAATATGTCCCGACCCCACCTTTTCCTCAAAGGTTAAAGCCAAAGGAAAACAAGGGCAAAACCCTGGAAATTTTTTAAATGCTGAAAGAGGTCAAGATTAACATTCCTCTTCTTGACATGATCAAGGATGTTCCCGGTGTCGCCAAATTCTTAAAGGATCTTTGCACGAGAAAACGCAAGTTCAATGTGCAAAAGCAAGCCTACATGGCGGCACAGGCAACCTCTTGCATCCGCGACAATATTCCTCTGAAATATAAAGACCCCGGTTGTCCTACCGTTTCTTGTGTCATAGGGAATTTCAAAATTGAAAAGGCCCTCTTGGATCTTGGAGCTAGTGTCAACCTCCTACCCTATTCGATTTATCTCCAATTAGGCCTCGGAGAACTTAAGGAGACACGAACTGTCTTGCAATTGGCCGATCGCTCTATTAGGGTACCAAAAGGGATAGTTGAGGATGTTTTGGTCCAAGTCGATGCTTTCTACTACCCGGCGGATTTTATTGTCATGGACACACAACCGGTCGAGGGTGGGACGTCTCCCATCCCTATCATCCTTGGTTGACCATTCCTTGCCACTATCAATGCCCAAATACATTGTAGGAATGGAAACATGAAATTGTTTTTCGGTAACATGACCGCGGAATTTAATGTTTACAATCTTATGTAACAACCAGATCTCGACGATGATAACATTTGTGAGGTCGATTTCATTGATACTCTTACACATGAGTTCTTTACCTTCGCGTGCTTGGAGGAACCTCTTGATTCGCGTCCAAATCAAGAAACCACCCCCGATGGTGTTTCTTTGCTCGAGTATTCTCTACTTGAGCTTGAGTTGGAGGATGCCTTGGAATCTAATGAATCCAAGGAAGTCAAAGAAGATGTCATGTGGTGTTCCCAATTTGAAAAACTTCCCCCTCGTGACTCTATTCCTTTGTCGTCCAGTCTTGAGATCCCCAAACTAGAGCTCAAATAATTGCCGAAAGAGCTCAAGTACGTCTTCTTGGGAGATAAAGAGACTTTCCCGGTGGTGATTTCCTCCCTACTTGACCCCGATCAAGAAGGGAGTTTGATTGAATTATTGAAAAATCACAGGAGTGCTTTGGGATGGACAATCGCCTACCTGAAGGGGATAAGTCCAACCATTTGCATTCACAAGATCTACTTGGAAAACGACGCCAAACCCGTGCATCAAATGCAAAGGCGGCTTAACCCGCACATGAAAGAGGTCGTGAGGGCGGAGGTTATTAAGTTGTTGGATGTGGGCATCATTTATCCCATTTCCGATAGTCAATGGGTAAGTCCTACCCAAGTTGTGCCAAAGAAAAGTGGGGTAACGATTGTTAAGAATCCTAAAGGCAAACTCGTCCCAACTCATGTCCCTACCGGTTGGCGAGTTTGCATTGACTACCGAAAATTGAATGCCATCACCCGAAAAGACCACTTTCCTCTACCTTTCCTAGATCAAATCTTAGAGAGGGTGGCTGGGCACAAATTCTATTGTTTCTTGGATGGTTATTCCGGATATAACCAAATAGAAATTGCGCCCAAAGATCAAGAGAAAACCACATTCATGTGTCCCTATGGCACCTTCGCCTATAGAAAAATGTCTTAAAAAGTGTATTTTTTAGGTGCAAACACATAGCAAATAGGTTTACCCTTTTGTTATTTCTTTTATTCTTTTGAATAATCAGTCTGCTCTGGTTTGTTCATTTAGATCTGTTTATTCTTTCCAAACACTTAATAAAATCTTTGTTTTATTAATCCATTTGTGATTGTTTACCTATTAAACTCAACACTGTTTAGCTTGTACGCTTCAGTACTGCTAAAGAAATTATGGTGAGGGTACTTTCCTACTCACTTCAGACAATCACTTCATTTAGAAGTCAGATTCATAAAGCCTTGTGTATCACTCACACAAGCATTTAGGAAATTAGTTTGCACACACACACATCGAGCTCGTTTGGCTCTGGCACGCCTGAACAAATTACAAGCAAACATTTTTGGCACGCCCGGTGGGACCCACAGTGTCAACCTATTCTTCCAAAGAAAGACAAACAGACAACTAAGAACGGCCAAGACGATTCTCCCATGGACCCACCTATGGAGGAAAGTACCGGGCCTACCGGCCATTTTCCACAAGATGGCAGTATTACTCTTGAGGCAATTTCAGAAGCCATAAGAGCGAACGTTGAGCCCATATGGCAGGAATACAACGCGCTAATGGGATCAATGGGCAATCTCAAATCGGTCATCAACCAGACGGCCGATGTTCATAAGATTCAAGCTGACCTGGTCATGGAGACAAGGACCACCCACGTAAAATTAGATCACCTGTCGGACATGATTGGTAGGTTGATAGAGACCTATAAGGCCAGAGGCAACAAAGAGCAAGTCAACGGATCGGGCTATAGCACATTGCTTGAGTTCGATAAGCCGAAAGACCCAACCTACATCTGTCCGAACCTTAGGGAGGGTAATGGCTCAGGCAAGCAATCTGAATCACAAACCGGAATGGCTAGCGGATTGATAGTCACTGATCCCAATGGATCGGTGACACCGGTTTTTAGTCGATCAACCGGCCATACTGAAAGCTATGTCGGCCACACGCAACCTCCAGGTCATGCTACTGGGGGGCAAAGAAACAATGGTGGGTTTTGGACCCATCAGGCCAATAACAATCAACAGTAGTTGCCACCGCCGTTGGTACCCCCGTTGAGGAATGTTCAGCTTGTAGCTCCACAACCCATCAATAGAGAGGAGTTGGTAGCAGCCATACACGAAGAGTATGGCCCATTTATGAAAAGACTGGAGAGGCTGACGTACAAACGGCCATATCCCCCTGAAATTGACCAGGTCATATTTTCCAAGGGGTACAAAGTACCAAACTTCACTATGTTTTCTGGAGAGAGTGGACAGTCTTTGGTGGAGCATATTGGCCATTTTATTGTTCAATACGGCCACGTGGGTAGTAGTGACCCATTAAAGTTGAGGTTATTTCCAAATTTGCTAACGGGCATGGCAATTTTGTGGTATGTCAATCTCCCTGCCCATTCGGTGCAAACTTGGTAAGGGATGGAAGAACTATTTCATGGCCAGTTCTATAGGACTGAGCCCGAAACATCGCTTGCAGACCTCTCCAGGATGATACAGTTAGTAGGAGAAACTATAGAAACCTACATAGCCCATTTCTGTAAGGCAAAGTATCGGTGCAAGACATTTTTGCCTGAGGAAGAATATGCTAAAATGGCCATGGAGGGCATGTTCTTTGAACTTCACAAGAGGTTTGAAGGAATTGACTTCCGTGATTTATTCGAACTGGCCACGCGGGCCGATCATTATGAGTGCATCCTTTTGGACGAGCAGGAGAAGAAGAACTCATCCAAAGGGACGTATTATAAGGACCCTAATTATGAGGTCCACCTGGCAGAGTGTGACCTCAAAACAGAGAGTGATATGGCCGAGTTAATTTGTAAACGGCCAATTGTATGTAACGCCTTGAATAAACCTATCAACAATAATGTTGTTGCAAAGAAAATGGCGTTTGAGGCGGGAAAAAACTACACTTTTGACATAACCATGGCTGATCAAATATTCGATGCCTTATTGGCTGATAAAGTGATCAAGATGAGTGAAGGCCATCGGATCCTAAAAAATAAAGAATACTGTAAGTGGCACAATTCCTGGAAGCACTCCGCTAATAATTGCATTGTTTTTCGTAATTTTATACAGGAAAATGTGGAGAAAGGAGTTTTCAAGTTCTCGGACAAGGCTATGGGGATTGATGCAAATCCGTTTCCTCAAATCACCGGCACCAATATGGTTATGCCCGATTTAACCAAGCTGACAAGGCCAAGGCCGAAGATAGATTTGACCAACCAAGAAGTTGTGCCAAAACAGAGGGAAGGGAAACAAATCACCATTTCGGCCACAGATAGGCCGAAAGTGATGATACATGACCTCCAGAGAAGCTATCAAGAGCGTAAAGAAAAGGGCCGCAATGCCGAGAAAGAAATGGCTAGGTCCAATATTGATAACTTGATAGCAGATCTGCGACGATAATTGGAGTTCATCGAACAAGGCCTTTGTCCAAGATGTAAGGCTGATATAAAAAAAGAGGTCTCAAGCCCGAGTAAGTGGCCATGAACATCGGGAGCCAAGCCCGAGAAGATCTGTATATGAGAGGCTGTCATTGCCTTGGCAAACTCAGGCGCAGCCTGAGTGGCGAGCAAATCCCTCATTGGCTCCACAAACCGGCCTAAGTGAATCTGGCCGATTGGTGGCAAGAGGTACCCAAACAATGCTAAAGTCTAATCTATACATTCTAAATTCCCAGCACGGCCACAGTACAGCAAGTCTCAAAAAATGAGGTATCAACGAATGAGACACGCCAAACGGGAACACCAATACTAGAAGAATCGGGCTGGAAACCCTGCTAAACTCATAGCGCATACATTGCCCGATACCCAAGAGCTCTAAGCTAAGGCGGAACCATTTTGTGATGGAGAGGCTGGGAAGATGCATACTTCTACTGGGCACCTGAAGGAAAGATTCGGACGGGAAAAATCAAAGGAGGGATGCAGGCCAACATCGGACAAGATGAGTATGGAGTTCAATGGAGATCTATCAGACTCAAGCACCTCGCCAATTCAATTTGGAACTATTCTGGTAGGCCTGTCATCTAACATGGTGTTTACATTACCTATGTCTTTCATGGCCAAGCCAGACCAGCCTGCGGCCATGGAAAGGGATGTAATGGAGGGCCTGACCAAAGACTCGGCCATGATAGAAGATGTTTTTTGGAACGGGGGAGAGGCCGTTAAACCTAATGTGGTAGAAGCCATAAGAAAAAATGTGGATGCCACCGATGAGCAGACCGATCGGCCAAAGATCATTATTTTGAGGCCGAAGGGACATTACACTGAAGAAGGGTTGAAGCCTAACAGACCAGTCAAAGTTGTGTTCAAAAAACCCACATATCAGATGTCCCAGCATCTGAAGCCATTATACATGAAAGGACATATTGAGGGGGTCCTGATAAATAGAATCCTGGTTAATGGTGGGTCTACCATCAACATTATGCCTCAAATAATGTTGAGAATCCTTCAAAAGTTCGAGTCAAAGCTAATTTCGACCGAAATGAACGTTCAAAGCTTCACGGGGGCACCTTCAAGAACCAAGGGTATCCTGCTCCTTAAGCTAACCGTTGGCAGTAAAATGGTCATGACTGCTTTTTTCATCATAGAAACCTCGGCGTCCTATAATGCATTACTCGTCCGAGATTGGATACACCCAAATTATGGCATTCCTTCCACACTCCATTAGTTACTGATTTTCTGGAGAGGCGGTGAGGTAGAAGTGGTTGGAGCAGATACAAACCCATTTGTAGCCCATGTGCAAACAGCCGATGCAGTTTTATACGAAGATGATATCGGGCCTGTCAAGTTACTGGGGCGTAACAAAATGGGAAGATCGAATACAGCGACCTACCTTAAAGGAAATCCATCGGACATTAAGACGTGTTACCATAACCTCAGTCGGACTGAAGAATCAAGGCCGATTGATATCATCGAACAGGAAGACATCAATGGAGACACTGATAATTGAAGATCGGAAACTGCTGGCCCTAAAGGCCACCATGGCCAGATGGTGTGCATACCTGGCCGATAGAAGATTGGAAATCGGCCCTGTTGACGGAATGATTATTCTGGCCGATTGTATCTACGAAGAAGAAACGCCAAGGAAGGAAGAGATTTAAATAGACAAATTAGAGACGGCCATAACAAAGCTTGATGATTTAAAGGCCGATGTCCAAGACCCCCTCTTGGAGGTTAACCTAGGCAGAGAAGGAGAGCACAAACCTACTATATAAGTCAGATGCTGGATCCACAGAGTCAGGCCGAGTTGATTGCACTCTTGCACAAGTACAAGGATTGCTTTGCTTGGGATTATGATGAAATGCCAGGTTTATCTAGGGAACTGTTGGAACACCGTTTACCAATGAAATCGGGGTTCAGGCCGTTCATACAGCTACCTCAGCGGATGTCACCAGAAGTAACTCTGAAGGTGAAAGAAGAAATTGGGAGACTACTAGACGCTGGTTTTATTCAGACAGCCCGGTATGTTGAATGGGTCTCGAATGTGGTCCCAGTAGTAAAGAAGAATGGGAAGCTGAGAGTCTGTATTGACTTCAGAAACTTAAACCTAGCCACCCCAAAAGATGAGTATCCCATGCCCATGGCCGATTATTTAATCAATTTGGCCGCCAAACATAAAATTTTGTCCTTTATGGACGGGCACTCGGGATACAACCAGATCTACATCGCCGAAGAAGATGTTCCGAAGACTGCTTTTCGGTGCCCGGGGGCAATCAGAACATTTGAGTGGGTTATTATTCCTTTCGGTCTGAAGAATACTAGAGCCACCTATCAACGGGCGATGAATTCAATCTTCCATGATATGATTGGACAATTCATGGAGGTTTACATTGATGATGTGGTGGTGAAGTCAGGAGGTAACGCCGATCATCTGAGGGATTTGGAAAAGGCATTTGAAAGAATGCAGGCGCACAAACTAAAGATGAACCCTCTCAAATGTGCTTTTGGCATCACAGCAGGGAATTTTCTAGGTTTCCTAGTGCATCAAAGAGGGATAGAGGTTAAAAAAAATAAGGCTTGCGCTATCCAGGCAGTAAAGCCACCAACTAATAAGAATGAGCTTCAGAGATTGCTAGGACAGATCAATTTCCTGAGATGATTTATATCCAATTGTGCAGTGAAGACCCAAGTATGGACCCCACTATTAAAGATCAAGATCGATGAAGACTTCAAATGGGAAGACATCCATCAACAAGCCTTCGAGGGAATTAAACAATATTTGTCAACTTCTCCAGTATTAATGCCACCCAAGAAGGGTAGGTACCTTAAATTGTATATATCGACCTCTGACTGCTCTATAGAAAGTATGTTAGCTCAAGATAATGAGCAAGGCAACGAACATGCCGTTTATTATTTAAGTAGAATTTTGACTCCAATCGAGCAGCGCTATGCGCCGACTGAGAAGTTGTGCTTGGCATTATATTTTTCCTCACAAAAGTTAAGAACATACATGCTGCCTGTTTCCACTTACATAATATGTCAAACTGATGTGATAAAATATATGTTGTCAAGACCAATCATGCGAGGTCCAATTGGGAAATGGACCTTGGCCTTGATGGAATTTTCCATCCAATACCGATCGCACCAATCAGTCAAAGGCCAGGCCATAGCCAATTTCTTGGCCGATCACCCAGATCCTATTGATCTGGGAGAACTGCCTCTAACACCCAAAGTCCTAAATAGTACATCCACAGTTTAAAAAGTTTTTAAACTATATTGCACATTTCAAAAAAAATTTAAATTATTAAGGAATTGTTGAATTGAATTGGTAGAATAACTTTGAATATTCACTTCTATTTAGCTGTTATCAAACAATGACACAACCATTTTATTCTCATCATTTCATGTATTAAGTTCATGCATTCTTCTAGTTTCACTAGGATAAATGCATATGTTGACCATTCGTGTATCCAAAATCCATATGCACATGTTAATAGCTATGCAGAAAACCTAAAATAAGAGTTAATACGACTTTTGTGCTGTAAGGAATAAGTAGTGGAAACTAGTCAACCTTACTGAGCTTTTGAATCCAATCTTCAATTCTTAAGGAATTATCACATTAAATTCGAATTGGTTTTTCTTGAATAAGCATATTAAATTCATTGAATAGTCTCTGATTCTTAATTTTGGCTGCGTATTAGAGGAGAATGTTCAAGATTTCCCAACTAAACTCAATGAACATTGAAGTGTTAAAACTAAGAAGTTGAGAAAATTATTTAAGCCATCGTTATTCGCTCTTTACCTTTCCATATACCTGTATCAACACTCCGGAATATGCGTTGTTCTCAACCCCACATCTAGTAAATACTGCCAAGTCTATTATGAAAATCCAAATCCCTAATCTTACGCTTTGACTTCAATGAACCCCATTGCACATCTAATGTGATTAAATTGTTGAAGTATGTGACGAGGAGGGAGTGAATGTGAGAGAGACTGCAGAAAAGAGAAAAGGAAAGGCGAAGGAGTCCATGTTAAAAAAAAACCATATATGAGAATAGAGGATGGTTGGAGTAGAGTGAAGTAAATTACTAAACTCAATCATATGCTAAAGATGTGCAATTTCTTACCCCTCTCATTTCTGTCCTAATATACAAAAACCTGAAAAGTCAAAGTCTTAATGATTTTTAACAACTTAGTTTGAACACGAACGTGTAAATTGAGTTATCCACGGTATTTCGCTCCTCTGGTAAGTAGCATCCCTCCTTTTGAGACTATATACTCCAAATGTTTTTCCTTTATTGAGTCAGGTGTGAAAGTGTAAGTAATTAAAATTTCATTTTTATCAAAGTTTTCACACCATGTGCGATCATTATTAACCAAGTTTCTGTGAGATGTTCATTCTTGAGTATAAAACCATGTGAGAATTGAGTTGAAACTACAAGTTCTGAGAGTATGATAGTCGAAACAACTCTAGATAAAGTTTGATGTATAACTGTTAACTTCATACACACACACGGATACATGGATGTGATGCATATGTTATTTTTATCGTGGTAATATGAAGAGCATGTGTATTTCTTTCATGGTTTGAATGAGGATGATATGTTTTGTGGAGCTAAGTTTACAATTGGATGGGAGGGAGTGTTTACGAGTTATTCTATATCTTTTTGAGCTTAAAATCGGAGAATTTTGTGGGTACATTCATTGTAAACCCTCACAAGACAACACTCGTCCACTAGGTTAAATGCAACCGCAATTCCTACGAAAGTGAGTTAGGTAGTTTTCCCTTTCTATTTTAGATTAGTTGCTTTATTTTATTTTGTTCAGTCGTTGTAGTATTATTTAGTTTGTTTTATTTTTGCTTTATTGCTAGGGACTAGCAAATCGCTAGCTGGGGGTTGTGACAAGCGGGGGTATTTGTAAAATATAACCCCGCTAAAAGAAGAAACTACACTAATTTCGTCTAAAATTCACTTGTATATCTGCAATTTGAATTACAATGCCAGTTTTTACACAATATGATTAATCTATGATAAGTGGTATTAATTTTGTGGTTATTTGTGCAGATTACTGTTGCTGTGTGAAGAACTGAATGAGTAAGATAAAAGGAAGTGCTTGATTTTAATGAAGATAACTCAAAGATGAAAAGTGAACCTCGATCGATTGAAGAACATTCGACCGATCGAAGGTTCGATCGATACGCGCACGCAGCAGAAACACAGTTTTTAACCCTAGCTTTAGGCTTATGTATATATACTCATTATATTGACGTCCCAGAGGATGCCCACTTCACTTTTTAGCAGTTTTAGAGAGAGATAGAGAGTTTACATGTTTTTTGTAGGTTTTGAAGCTTGGATAGTGCTTTAGATTGCTTTTTCTTTAGCTTAATACAAGTTCTTCTATTCCAGGTTTTGTTAGCGTAGTCCATTCACATGCTTGTTGCTTAATATCGTAGTTTAATATGTTAGTATTGGTAGTATCATAGTAGTATCTTTAAATCACTATTAGTTTTCATAGTTTTATGTTAAAATCACAACCAAACAAGACTTTAATGAACCCTTACGTTAAAAACGAATCCAAGACACTCCAGACCATGTCTGAGTAGTCCCCAGGTTGGGAGATCACGATGAAACCGTGATCTCAAGCCTCTGCCATGTAGCAGAATAATTCCTGTATTTGATCGATCGAAGTTAGTTCGACCGATCGGACCAAAGACACTGTCAATCGATCGAAGACATTTCGATCGATCGAGAGATGAAGATATTCGATCGATCGAAAGCGCTTTGATTGATCAAACCCTCTGATTCTTGAAAACATTCTATACAGTATTCCTAGACTTTTTGCTTTAGAGATTTGTTATTAAACTGTCCCCAAATGCTCAGTTTGTCAAAACAGTCGTTGAACTTAAGGCCTTAAGGCATTTTTCTTCAATATCTTTTGCAAACCACCTTCAATGCTAACACCATTGTAGGTGCGAGTCTTAACTACTGTTTTGAACTGCTTTCATGTGTTTCAAATTAACTGTGATGATATAGTCCCGGTCATGAAAGGACTATGGATTCTTTATTCTAAGAGAAATACAGAATACTGTAGAAAATGTCCTCTATTGAGCTTCAATATAATTGCATGGTAGATGGCTAAGTCGCGGTAGATTCGTGTAATCCCAACATTCCCTTATATTAAGAAAAATACATTTTAAAACATCATTTTAGTTAATTAGTTAATCATTAGTTTAATTTAATTTAGTTGCTTAAGATTTAGTAGTCACTTCGTGGAACTTCGTGTTCTACAACCCTTCATTTATTGATTTTTATTTTCCTTTTAGAGTTTAATCTAAGTATTTAGTTTAACACCTTCCCTGTGGGATCGACCTGGTCTTAACCAGATTACTACTTGCACGATCACCTACACTTGGGTGTTGCACAAGAGCGCACAACTTTTTAGTTATGTCAAGTTTTTGGCGCTGTTGCCGGGGAAGGCGACAAGCTATAGCTTAGATTATCTCAATCTATCCTTATCTCTTTTTATTTTTCTTTTGTCTTTTAGTCTTTATATTAAAAAACTACTTAGGATCTTTCCCTTCATGTTCGATAATTCCACCGAAGGAATTTACGGAAATCCATTTTATTCGTCCAACTCTTCTAGTTCAATAAATCCCGTAGTCACACCTATTGATTCAATGGCTGATAATCAAAGTGAAAACGGTGAGAATGTCATCGTACTAATTGATTATTCGCTTCGTCCTTTGTGCATTCTCATGACCCCCGAACACGTTGTGGACACGCGGAATCCGTCGTCCACTCCCGGTTTTTCCTATTTGTTTCCGGGGTTTCAGAATTGATTTTCCTTTGTTTTGAAATTGATTTGAAAGAAAACAAGAGGTTGATTTTGAAGAAAAGAAGGTCTTTCGAAAACAGATATAGAGTCGCCACTTGGTCTTTAAGAAACCAAGAAACCTAATTTTGACTCACCGAAACGGATAAAGGGCACCGGCCCTTCATAACCAAAGAACTTGGCTCGGGGTTTTGGTACGAGAGAGGAAGGAGCCTTTGTCACGACTAAAACGCCCTCAACTCGCCCCGTCTCTCGACGGGCCTCAATTAGCATCCGAATAATCATCTTATACTATGTGTGGTTCGGCAATTACTATTATGATAGTATATTACATTACATAAGAATCTTGAAATGGAAGATCAAAAGATAAGATATCATTCATAAGATCTTAGCCAAATATCATACAATGCAAAAGTGAAAGATCACACAAATAAACCTAGGAAAAATGGTCTAATCATCTATCAATTAATCAAGTTTCCTAATCTAAAGGGGGCATGAATTGTTCTTGAAACAAATAAATCAAAGAAAACAAAGATGCTTAGTAAGCTAGAATGTTGCATGTTATTCTTTGAGAAGAGAAGATCTCTCAATCCCCGGGACGGATGAGAAAGGATGATTAGATCGACGGGAAGCATGAATGTGTGATCATGATCATTCCTTATAATCTTCTTAGATTAGGACTCATAAAAGCCCCACATCTTTGCATGAATGCAATGTACGTATCTATAATGTGTAAAGGTTGTAGTGTGCTTTGTGTTCATGGATTTCTATAATAACTTAGAAGTCTAATATATGTATGAATGAATGAATGGAATCATTATGAGAAATTTACAAATGTAGTATGAAATACTTCCTAAGACATGAGCTAATTTGGAATGCATATAAGCATCAAATCAAAGGATGAAAGTTAAAATGTGCTTGCTGTGAATAGTGGACAGAACAGTAACATGATCTTTTGGAAATTGAAAAGAGGGGTTAGAAATGTTTTCAATGCATGATGTTTTATGGAGATCTTCCTTATTGTGTCTAGAACACAACCCAAAAATCCAATCCTTAATAACTATCACAGATTGAGAGAAATCATATGAACAACAGAGGTCACTCAGAAACAGAGTCCGCACTGTCGACTGAAATGTTGAAACATCTTAGAAAATGAAAACGAATGATCTAGAGGCCCATTTTATACAGAACGTTCCCTGAGATATTTACGTTTAAGGAAAAAATAAGTTAGGACCACCCCTTCTGGAAAAGTTTTCTGAAAAAGGAGTTGGAAGTGGACCTAGCTGCTGTGACAGCAAAAATAGAATGTCTGGAAGGAATGTTTGGGTCCAAATGGACCATTTCCAAGTACTTCCAAGTCAAACCAAAAATCATGGGTGTTCTCCAATGAGTTAGGAAGACTTTCCAAGTGGCCTTGAATCCATATGTTGAGTATTGAGTTCTAGAAAAACCTTTAAACTCAGATTACTCACTGTTTTGAAAATCTTGGGAAAAACTAGAGTTTTCTTTCTTCAGATTAAAATGAGGGGGGTTTTAAGAGGAGTTTTGGAGTAGATATTTTGAAAGCATACTTTCAATACTCAATGAAGATTATAGCCACTTAAAATATCAACCTCAAACTCATCATCAAGAACCTCCAAGATTGTTGGAGAGATTTATTTTTATTTTGAACATAACTTCAAGAATACCTTGGAGGTATTGAAGTTATGATCATCATCTATCAAACATGTTTTTGAGGTCAAGAGCTACTATCCATAAGGATTCACTCACCCCAAACTTCATGTCATCATTTAGATGATGATGGACTAGTAAGTAAATAAAGAAAAATAAAAAGAAGTGAGATGAGAAGAGATGAACATTATATAAGCAAACAAGTAAATAGATAGCAATCAATAGATGATATTCATGATGTATAGAACTTGTAGTTTGGTGTTTCACTCATATGTAATGACATTGGACATGGAAGAAGCTTCCACTCTCTTAAATGCTCACTAAAATGGTGGTTAGGTGTATTGAATGTTGAAGTAAATGGGAGTAATGTAGTAAAAACAAAGTTTAGAACTCACTTTTGTTTTGAAAATCAAAGAAGGAAGCTTCTTTTCTCTCTATTCTAACCTTATCTCTACAACTTTCTCTCCCGAACTTTTTCTAAGCTTTCATTTGACACCCCCAAAATGAGAAGTCAAGGGGGGTTTATATAGGCCAACTTGGGGTGGTTTTGGGGTATTAGAAGTATTCCTATTGGCTCCAAACATCTGAAATCATAAAACTACGTCGTTTTGGTTTTTAATTAATCAAAATGGAACCCCAAAATTATTTACAAAAACACACTATTCTGGAGGGCAGTGCCACGGAGGCAGTGGACCAGTGCCGCGGCGGCACTGCTCCTCCTTCGTCCAGATAATGCTGTTTAGGCCCCCAGAGGTTCCGGTATTCGCGAAAAGGCCCTATTTCGTCCGAAATTCACAGAAAATGCATACAAACTCCAAATTGAGGTTGTGATATACATTTGGAAAGGTAATGGAGTCTAATTTTCTTAAAAAATAAATCGGGGATAGGTCACTTTGAAAAGTTTTGCGGTATTTGCGATAAAAGCCGATTTGATCGCCTTTTTCGCCTTCGAAAATTCATAATAAACTCGTTTTAAATCCGAAAATTATGTGCGATATACCGTTGGAAAGCTATTGACCTCTAGTATCCATGAAAAATATTTGAAAATTGTTATGGTGCCCCGATTCTAAAGTCAAATTCTGGTCAAACTGGTCAAACCTGGGATTCCCGGGAAGTTCTAGGAACCTCTGGGAGCTCCCCGGAGCTGACGTTTTCGCTCGATTTCCTTTTAAAACTCATTTTAATATTTTCCACATGATCCAGAATGATTCCCGTAAATTTGGACGATTTCGGTCAAACTTGGTCAAACTTGGTCAAACCTGGTCAAACCGGTCAACAAGAACTTTCCGGGAACTTCCGGGACTTCTGGGGGTCTCTGGGAGCTGACGATTTCATTCGATTTTACTTAAAAACTCATTTTATCACTTTTCTTACGACATAGCATGTTTCCAGAACTTTTGGTCCGAATCTGGGAACTTTTGGGCTTTCAGGGGCATTCTGGTCATTCTGAGCATTCTGAGAGATAGAACGGGCTTCCAGGAGTCCTTTTGAGTCTTTTACGATCATTGTGAACCACCAAGCTATGGGTCTCCTAAATCTGATAGCCGAAAAAATGGAGTGTCTAGAGTTTGCCCCTCTTTGGCATGAACTTGCGAGGCAACGCATGTCGCAAGCGAGTGCCAAAGCTTTGAAGAGACAAGTCTTTTGGAGGCTATAGATTTAGGATAAAATATGTTGTAAAAGATGCAATGAAAAATGATGTTGAGGTCAGTGCTGGTCGCGCTCTGCGTGAGCTGCCTACGTATCCCAAGGGGAATCAGACCAGGGTGTAGTTCAGGTCATAAAAGAACAAATCACATATGCACAACAAGACATGCGGATGCTATGCTATGAGAACGATATGTAATGCATGGATGTGATATGAGTTGTATCACGAGTCCTATCATGTCTAGTGTTATGATCCTAGTATGAGCAGGTGCTATGGGGTGTGCCACTTCGAGTGGACTTGTGTTGTGCTAGTGCTTGCGACTATGATGTGGTGGATGACTTTGAATAAGGACAAGAAGACTCTAGGTTTAGGGGCAAACTTCTGGAATTTGGGAAGTGTTATTTGCAAACAAGTGAGATAGATCAGATGCGCATTTTTTAGAAGACGACAACTAAAGGTGACCGAGGGATCTTGTGATAGATGAGAAAGCTCGTGATAATCAGGTGACACAGAGCCGTGGAAGGATGGTGCTTCATTTTCAAAATCTGGATGCGGGCGATGTTCTGATTGTTCCTGATGGCCAATTTTCGGGAATCGGTTCCTCTTTTGTCACTTTTTGCTGGGGGTAATGGGAACTAGTATTTTTCCGTATCTGTCCTCGGGGGTTGACATAGGGTTCTCGGAGAATCTCTTTTGTGTCTACCCTCGGGGGCTGACACAGGGTTCACAGGGTTCTCGGGGAATCTCTTTGGTATCTGTCCTCGGGGGATGACACAGGGTTCACAGGGTTCTCGGGGAATCTCTTTGGTATCTATCCTCGGGGGATGACACAGGGTTCTCAGGGAATCTCTTTGGTATCTGTCCTCGGGGGATCTCCTTTTTCCTTGATCGGGACCCAAGAGCCATCTCTGAATCTTCTTCGGTTGATCAAATCTTTCGACGCTCAATCCAAGAGAGCCGGTTAGGGCCTCCGGGAGCGGGTATCTGTCCTCGGGGGATGATGTAGGGTTCTCAAAGAATCTCTTTTCCTCTCTTTTGGTAAATCAGCCAAAATCCAGGATTCGTTATCAGAGCTCTGGTGTTTGATCAAAATCTGTGACGGTCGTCCCGAAGCAGCCGATTCGGATCTTCGGGAGTCAATTTTTCTCAGTTTCTACCTGTTGGAGGTAGTCTTGAAGACTTTTGGACCGCTGGGGGTAAAACCTCGTGAATCATGACCGAATTGGGCCACCGGGACTGATCGGGGCCAGAAACGGGCTGAAAAAGGTCAAAACAGGTTAAAATGGAGCAAAACGGAGCAAAACGGAGCAAAGTGGGGCCCGCGAGGAGCAGTGCCGCGGCGGTACTAGGTGTCCGGACTTCATCTTTGTATATCTCGGGTTTTTGAGCTTTTGAAGCTCATTCATGGCCATTTTGGGGTGTTTTTGGAGCCAAAAATCGTCAAAATGCAGCTTGTGCGTGCTCAGGTGAGTAATCCTACCCCGTAGTTAGAATTTCGATTGGTGTTTTGGTTTGCTCAATTTTGTAAGAAGAAAGTTTAACTTTGACTTCCATTTTCTTTGTAGATCCATGGCTTCGAGCTCGAGGAGACCGTTTAAGAAGGCCAAGGAACGGATGAAAGCCGAGATGCAAACCCCGGACTTGATTTTACGGGACCCCCAACATCATCTTTTGGTCGCGGCTCTAGCGAGCTTGGTATCTGAAACCTTCGACAGTTTAGGACTATTTCCATGTATTGTGCTAGTTTTGAGAGTCGTAGTGTGCACCTAGAGATCGTTAGAAGTTCGATTTGTGCTCAAATGTTGATTTTGCGAATTTGGACCTCGGGTCGTGAATAGTGATTTTGTGCATCGAATTTGGACCTCGGGAGATGTAGACACCCTAATTTTGACCAAATGTCAAATCCAGGGATTGGTTACCTCTCAAAGACCGATGATGACGATGACCGTGACGTTCGAAGATTTTCCAAGAAATTCAAAATCTTCAAGATGTTCTTCAAGTTAAAATTGCAAAATTAAAAAATATATAATAAAAAAAATAAAAAAGAGAGAGGGTTTGGGTATTCGGGAGAAACCCGAACATTGAAGGACACATGAGGAAATCAGTCTGAAAATTTTCTCAATATACATATAAAAAGGTTTTGAAAGAAAGTATAAAATGAAAATGATAAAAAGGAGTTTTAAGTAAAGGAAAATTGTCTCTTGAAAAAAATAATAATAATAATAATAAGAAAAGCATAGTATATTGAAGAATATACCATGCACATGGGTGCATACCACCCACATGGGTGCATTTTAGCACAAATATACATGAATATATAAAGATAGCTCACAAAAATTAAGTTTAGATAATTTTTCCTTTCAAAAATTTAAAAAAAGGAGCAAATTCAGTTAGCCCCGGCACCCGAAAAACCCGGCGGCACTCACTGAGTGCCGCGCCAGCACTCACGGGTTGCCGCCCGGCACTCAGTGAATGTCGCCGGCACCCGTCGAGTGCCGCTGGCTATAACAGACTGCTTTTCTCACATGTTCTAGAAGAAAACTTTGCACATGGGTCTCCACCCGAATTTACCCATTTATCCTTGAGATGATGGTCTATATAAACAGACCTTCATCTTCATTAAGGGGGGGGGTTTGAACTTTTGAATCAATATACATACATGTACAAGAGATATATTTGAGTTTAGAGGGAGAGAGAGATAAGAATCATATAGAGAATTGAGAAGAAGAAAAGAATTTCTTGAAGAATTTGAAGAACTTTGAGAAGAATTTGAAGATCTTGGGAGAGCTTCACAAGAAATTGAAGAATTCTTTGAGGTCATAGAGGTAACCTCTTAATCCTTGGTAGAGTTAGGATAATTCAATCACAAGTTCTTAGATCTAGGAACTTTTCACATTTTCAAAACCTCTCTTCTTACGCCATTTCATCACACACCACCAAGAACTTATGATTGAATTTCATGACATCTCATTAATTTGGATCTAATTAATGCCTTGGGTTTGAGATAAATTAGTTTTGAAGAATTTGTGTTCCTAAATAAAACTTTGATTTCCTTTATTTCTATTTCATTCACAAGGTTCATGAGATCTTCCATATCTCGTTGAAACTCTTTGAATTTGATTCCTTATTCTCCTATAACCTTGTGATTCATATGGAGTTTAAGGTTGATCATGGTCATATCTACACATAATTGGTAAAATACTAGTATCAACTCATGACTAGGATCTCTTTACTAAGAATCTTATGGAATTCTTACTATATTCCATAGAGGTTTGAGTGGATTTGTGTCTTATTTAGCCCCCAAGGACCATTAATTTGAGAGGGGAATAAGTTGACTCTATATTCTTCAAGGATCACAAATTTGAGAGAAGAATTGGATGTAGACTTTCATAATCTATGTTTAAAATAAGTAAGACCATAGGATTTTCTTGATAGATCTCCAACTATGAGATCTATGATAAGAATCCATCAAGGTTAAATCTATGAACATCTTCCTATGTCATTAATTTGTCCCAATAATCACAACCATGCTTGATTCTAGTCCTTTGTAGGATCATGGATCAAGTTGGTTTTAAAATATGAACATCAATTCAATATTGGTGCAGTGAATCCTTAAACCCTCTGTGATCAAAGATTTTTCATAAAATCATGGTCCATTGGAATGGGATGAGACCAATTGGAGGGTGTTCATTACTCATATGAGTACCGCTGTGATTGTTGTTTTGATAAGATTCCATACTTAGGATGGTTTGGGCTTATGATTTCCAAATAAGCAACTCTCTGTCCAAAATTTCAGAACAGCAAACCAGTTTTAAAATTGATAGATCAGAACCCTAACCAAGTTTTCATGACCTTTAATAATTTTTTCTAAGAACCTTAATGTGTTAGGAAGGTTCCCTAAAAAGAATGAATCAATTCAGATTTGTTTGCTATTTTTAAAAAATCATACAAGATCTCTGGACAGAGAGTTGTAAAATCCTGAGTGAGGTCTAGTATTTTCCATATTCCCGGAGATCTAACCGTTGAAACCTCAATTTTCTTTTTGGGTTAGCAACTAGACTCACAGAGGCATAACATAACCAAATATCATTAAGATCCAACCGTTGGAAGTATTTTATTTCTATTGTTTAAGATCTGGTCTGCTCTTTGTAATTCATAAAAAACTGCTACTGTTTTCGTCTAATCTTATTTATTTCAACTCAAATGGTTCCCTAATGTCTTGGGACCCAAATCATGTTTTGAATAATGATAATTTAGCTTAAATCCAGAGGCTAAGTGATCCAAATTAGTGAATAAATCCATGTTTTATTCTTATTCACATTCATTCATTCATGAACATCAATGCTTATGATTAGAACTAGCTATTGAATAAAGTTGGATTTCATGCTTAATAGATCTAAGCTAGAGAGTTGGGATTGATTTTTTGATATCATATTATTATGTGAAGCATGTGGACTAATCTTTGTTTTGTAGCGCATTTGAGGTACAATTTCTCATCTCTTCTCTGGTTTATTTACTTCATTGATTTTAATTGATTTTCGACTCCATGTGTGACACCTTAGCTTAGGTTTTGCCTTATGTGAATATGTGAATTAGAGACCTTTTCTTAGGCTTTGTATTTTGTGTATGCATTGCACGTTTCCATTTCGCGGCTGGATTCCGGGTGAGTTCTCTAGTTCCTTACTTGCACATCATGATGTTTGCTAGTTGAATTATGTGACTTATGAATGATATTTTACCGTTAGCAATTTTACACCATTTCCAACATGCTTGTGTTATGTATACCTATATATGTATTAATTGAGGGCATGCTTAGATTAATAACTTGATTAAAGAGGATGTTGAGTAGAGGCCTATCGTGAGATAGGATGAAAGGGGGTGTTTTAGTCCGCCGGGCTCCTTCCCCTTTCATTCCATAATCCCCAGACCCAGTTTATCTTTGGTTTCGCAAAAGATCAGTTTGCTTTAAAATGGTTTCTTAATTTTCCTTTTAAAAATTAAGTGGTGACTCATTTGTTTTTGAATTTGAAATTTGGAAAATATTTTAAGAAAAGCTGTGGGTAAGAAAACCTGCGATATCCACAGGAGACTCCTCACTCTTTTCTTCCATGGCCTCTGTATCTCGATGTCTTCTTCAGTGGGCTTGTACCCCAGCCCAAAAGTGCCTAGCTGTCCTTTGATCTGAGGGAACTCTCGAATCCCTTGCTGGCGTCGGCCCAATCCCATTCCAGGGAAGTAGTTCATTTTACGGACGATGTTGACAACTGCAGAGTAGATCTCGGGGAACCTGTCTTCATCATTGATCATGTGGACTTCTTCCATGAAGAATCCCCCAATTTTTCCTTCTTCTAGCTCAGGTATTTGGATTTCAAAGATGGGAGCATAGTTCGGGAAAGTTTCATTACCCCAACTATTACCGAGAATGATTTTCACTTCCTTCTCATGGATGTACTTGATCATTTGATGCACAGTGGACGATACGGCTTTGTTGACATGCAACCAGGGCCTTCCGATCAACAAGTTGAATGAGGCAGGTATGTCCATGACTTGAAAGACTTCGGTGCTCACCAAAGACCCTACCCGGATTTGGAGAGAAACGGTTCCCATCACATTTCTCCTGGTGTTATCATAAGCCCTCACAGATTGCACAGATGGTGTGATGTCAAGGACATTGACCCCCAAGGCAGTGGCAGTCCTTAGGGCACAGACATTTAAGGCAGAGCCCGTATCGACTAGACAAAACAGCACCTGTTGTCCCTTACATCCAACGATGATATACAATGCTTTGTTATGTGCGGATACTTCTGGTGGCAGGTCTTCATCAGAAAATGTAATGATTGGGTCGGGGGTAAGTGCGCCCAAGAAAGCCACCATGTCCTCCGGTGCGGCATCAATGGGGACCTCTATTCCAGCCAGGGCATTCAACACAGCTTGCCTATGCTTGTAGGACGTCACCATGATGTCCCACATTGAGAGATGTGCTTGGGTTTTCTTCAGCTATTTTATCAATTCATTATCTTCTTCGATGATCTCATCCATCTTACCCTTCCCCTTGTCTTTAACTGGACCCTTCTCGACGGCTTTAGTAGTAGGCTGCAGAGGCTGATAGTGATGGCCTTACCTAGTCAGATGATCAATTTCAGCAGGAGTAGGCCCTTTTACAGTCCCATCCTTTTTGAACCAGTCACAGTCTGTCCCTACAAAAGGTTTTTCTGGCTCATCCCAGATGGAAGCATCACTTTCATTATTGGGGTCATACCATTTGAGGTCCACCACCCCTAGATCATGCTCTTCTAGAAAGAACAAGTCTTGCTCATCGTCTAGCTGTTGCTGCCACTCGTCATTCTCCCCTTCAATCAGATGAATTCCCATAGAGTCCGGGATGTCAATGACGAGTAAGGGTTGTCCTAGGGGGTGATATAAGTAGCAGGGTTGAAGGATACAGGGTTGGACTCAATGAGGTTGACATTTTGGTGGTTTGGTAGAGGATTTTGGGTGATATAGGGCTGCTTTGGTGGTGGCTCGATGATGTTCTGGTCAATGAGGTCTTGAATATCATGGCGGAGGCGCACGCAATCATCAGTGTTGTGGCCCGGGGCTTGGTGGTAGGTGCACCATTTGGACATATCGCAATTTGGCGGGAGCAGGGTATTTCGGGGTTGGAGTAGTTGGAGGTGGCCCTTCTTGAGGAGACGATCTAAGGCTGAGGAGAGGGAGATCTCTAGCTTGGCGAAGTTACGAGGGGGCTTTTTCTGGAAAGGGCGACTGGAAGTGTTGGCTTGGTTAAGAGGTTGATATGGCCTAGGAGGGTACACCATGGGTTGGCTGCTAAGGACATTGACATCCGGGGGACTCCGGGAATAGTTGGGCCTTCTTGACTGGCTCGAAGGCTCTTCCTTTTTGATCTTTCCTTCTCTGATAGCGTCTTCAATTCGAGTTCCAACTTCAAACAATTCCTCAAAGGTGGAGATGGACTGGTAAAATAGCTTTTCATGGTAGAGAGGTTGCAGATTTCGGATTAGCATCCTCACTTGCTCCTTCTCAATCGACCGGTGGGTCATTTGGGCTACCTTGTTCCTCCATCTGCTCAGAAATGCAGCGAAGGATTCATTGTTGTTCTGCCGGGTTGTTTCCAAATCCCTGATGGTGACATCCAGCTCTTGATTGTAGGAGTAATGATCGACGAAGACTCGAACAATGTCTTCCCATGCCCGGGTTTCGGAGGCTTCCAAGGTTAGGAACCATGATAGTGCAGACTTTGCAAGAGTTTGCGGGAACAACATCGCAATGTGCTCGTGGGTACAACCCATGGACTGGAAGATACTCATACATAGCTTCACATGACTTTTCGAATTCCCAGTTCTGTCAAAACGGTCGATGGCAAGCATCTTGAAATTCTCTGGCAGTTTCAGCTTAACAGGCTCAAAGAGGCCTTCTAAGTCCAGCATGTAATCATCAACTCCTTTGCTTTTTCTCAGCACACTTTCCAGCTTGTCAACCTTATCCATCTTTTCTTGGAGCTTCTTCTTATATGCGAACGATGGGACCCCTTGAAACCAGTCTTCTTCCCCATTATTCTCAGGTGGGGGTGGTTCAAACTCCGGTGGTGGAAACCCGGGCGGAGGTTGCGGCCGTCGCTGCTTCAATTCTTCCATGAACTTCAGAACTTGGGCTAGGCTGTCGGACTACTGGCTTATGGTTACTCCCAACTCGGTAACCTTGTTTTGCAACTCTTCTCGATTCAGGCTGAAGTAAGCTGTCGGACTGATTCTAATCAATCGATTATCCGAACTCCTGACCCACGAAGAGGACCCTGACTGCTGACCTTGGGAATCTATACTGACCTGACAGATTTTGAGAGGACTAGATTAGATCTTGACAGTGATGACTTTAGACAGACAAAGACAGTGATGTTTAACAAACGTGGATTGACTCGAGACAGTACGTGCAGATTGATGGGGATGGTGTATGCATGTGAGACAAGTACGCGGATGTAAGCCCTAATCTATATGTTGCTCTTACTTCTAACAGATAGCAGTTAAACAAATAAGGTCCTAGCCATACAGAGTGTGCTAACTTTACTTTCCAGTATGACCACCAGGGGATAACAGGGATTTTCGAGATACTTCGGGAATTTTGGATAGAGTTTCCTGGAGAAACAGGGACTTTGGGTATTTTTAGGAAATTTAGATGAAGTTTCTGGGAGAAACTGGTTAATATGGTTATATCTGGGACATCTGGACAGAGTTTCTGGGAGAAACTGGTTAACATGGTTATATCTGGGATATCTGGACAGAGTTTCTGGGAGAAACTGGTTAATATGGTTATATCTGGGATATCTGTACAGAGTTTCTGGGAGAAACTGGTTAATATGGTTATATCTGGGATATCTGGACAGAGTTTTTGGGAGAAACTGGTTAATGTGGTTATATCTGGGGTATCTGGACAGAGTTTCTGGGAGAAACTATCTGGGATATCTGGACAGAGTTTCTGGGAGAAACTGGTTAATATGGTTATATCTGGGATATCAGGACAGAGTTTCTGGAAGAAACTGGTTAATATGGTTATAATGATCATACTGTCTAGCAGGTTTTCATACTCCTATGTCTTAGGACCGACAAACAAGGTTTGCGGTGTATATCTTTGTGAGCATGGAGCAGACATCCTTGTCATGGTGCCTAGGCAGGTTAACTCAATGTGACCACATGTGAGTGATTGCCTTGGGGATCATAAGAAAGAGGTTCTGTTCTATGCCACATAAGCGTCTACACTGCGCAAGTAATCCCATCAGGGCATACAACAGTTATACCACATTGTCCTATCAGGAAAGATAAATGAACAATCCTATGAAAGGTTCTACATGAATCTATATGCAAAGGTTGGGTTAGTCAAAGAGGGTCTGTTGACGAGAGTTCCAATATACCGTCAGAGAGAAAGTATGGAGGTTTTTACTCTTTTTGATATACCTTGGAAGGTACAATATCAACGGTGACTTGTGCCCTGGCACAGCAAGACCTGAACAATGTCAGCACCGCGTTTCAGACACAGTCAAAGGGGAGATGCAGAAGTGCAATGTGGTGAACCAAACACAGTAAAAAGATGATTTTAAGGATGCTTCTTATGAGTCAAACCTCTGTATAATTTTTTTAAAAAAAGTCCCCAGCAGAGTCGCCAGATTGTGGACACGCGGAATCCGTCGTCCACTCCCGGTTTTTACTATTTGTTTCCGGGGTTTCAGAATTGATTTTCCTTTGTTTTGAAATTGATTTGAAAGAAAACAAGAGGTTGATTTCGAAGAAAAGAAGGTCTTTCGAAAACAGATACAGAGTCGCCACTTGGTCTTTAAGGAACCAAGAAACCTAATTTTGACTCACCCAAACGGATAAAGGGCACCGGCCCTTCATAACCAAAGAACTTGACTCGGGGTTTTGGTACGAGAGAGGAAGGAGCGTTTGTCACGACTAAAACACCCTCAACTCGCCCCGTCTCTCGACGGGCCTCAATTAGCATCTGAATAATCATCTTATACTATGTGTGGTTCGGCAATTACTATTATGATAATATATTATATTACATAAGAATCTTGAAATGGAAGATCAAAAGATAAGATATCATTCATAAGATCTTAGCCAAATATCACACAATGCAAAAGTGAAAGATCACACAAAAAAACGTAGGAAAAATCGTCTAATCATATATCAATTAATCAAGTTTCCTAATCTAAAGGGGGCATGAATTGTTCTTGAAACAAATAAATCAAAGAAAACAAAGATGCTTAGCAAGCTAGAATGATGCATATTATTCTTTGAGAAGAGAAGATCTCTCAATCCCCGGGACGGATGAGAAAGGATGATTAGATCGAGGGGAAGCATGAATGTGTGATCATGATCATTCCTTATAATCTTCTTAGATTAGGACTCATAAAAGCCCCACATCTTTGCATGAATGCAATGTACGTATCTATAATGTGTAAAGGTTGTAGTGTGCTTTGTGTTCATGGATTTCTATAATGACTTAGAAGTCTAATATATGTATGAATGAATAAATGGAATCATTATGATAAATTTATAAATGTAGTATGAACTACTTCCTAAGACATGAGCTAATTTGGAATACATATAAGCATCAAATCAAAGGATGAAATGTGCTTGCTGTGAATAGTGGACAGAACAGTAACATGATCTTTTGGAAATTGAAAAGAGGGGTTAGAAATGTTTTCAATCCATGAGTTTTTATGGAGATCTTCCTTATTGTGTCTAGAACACAACCCAAAAAGCCAATCCTTAATAACTATCACAGATTAAGAGAAATCATATTAACAACAGAGGTCACTCAGAAACAGAGTATGCACTGTCGACTGAAATGTTGAAAAATCTTAGAAAATGAAAACAAATGATCTAGAGGCCCTTTTTATACAGAAGGTTCCCTAAGACATTGAAGTTTAAGGGAAAAATAAGTTAGGACCACCCCTTTTGGAAACGTTTTCTGAAAAAGGAGTTGGAAGTGGACCTAGCTGCTGTGACAGCAAAAATAGAATGTCTGGAAGGAATGTTTGGGTCCAAATGGACCATTTCCAAGTACTTCCAAGTCAAACCAAAAATCATGGGTGTTCTCCAATGAGTTAGGAAGACTTTCCAAGTGGCCTTGCATCCATATGTTGAGTATTGAGTTCTAGAAAAATCTTTGAACTCAGATTACTCACTATTTTGACTCACTGTTTTGAAAATCTTGGGAAAAACTAGAGTTTTCTTTCTTGGGATTAAAATGAGGGGGGTTTTAAGAGGGGTTTTGGAGTAGATATTTTGAAAGCATACTTTCAATACTCAATGAAGATTATACCCACTTAAAATATCAACCTCAAACTCATCATCAAGAACCTCCAAGATTGTTTGAGAGATTTATTTTTATTTTGAACATAAATTCAAGAATACCTTAGAGGTATTGAAGTTATGATCATCATCTATCAAACATGTTTTTGAGGTCAAGAGCTACTATCCATAAGGATTCACTCACCCCAAACTTCATCTCATCATTTAGATGATGATGGACTAGTAAGTAAATAAAGAAAAATAAAAAGAAGTGAGATGAGAAGAGATGAACATTATATAAGCAAACAAGTAAATAGATAGCAATCAATAGATGATATTCATGATATATAGAACTTGTAGTTTGGTGTTTCACTCATATGTAATGACATTGGACATGGAAGAAGCTTCCACTCTCTTAAATGCTCACTAAAATGGTGGTTGGGTGTACTGGATGTTAAAGTAAATGGGAGTAATGTAGTAAAAACAAAGTTTAGAACTCACTTTTGTTTTGAAAATCAAAGAAGGAAGCTTCTTTTCTCTCTATTCTAACCTTATCTCTACAACTTTCTCTCCCGAACTTTTTCTAAGCTTTCATTTGACACCCCCAAAATGAGAAGTCAAGGGCGGTTTATATAGGCCAACTTGGGGTGGTTTTGGGGTTTTAGAAGTATTCCTATTGGCTCCAAACATCTGAAATCATAAAACTACGTCGTTTTGGTTTTTAATTAATCAAAATGGAACCCCAAAATTATTTACAAAATCACACTGTTCTGGAGGGGAGTGCCGCGGCGGCACTGGGCCAGTGCCGTGGCGGCACTGCTCCTCCTTCATCCAGATAATGCTGTTTAGGCCCCCAGAGGTTCCGGTATTCGTGAAAAGGCCCTATTTTGTCCGAAATTCCCAGAAAATGCATACGAACTCCAAATTGAGGTTGTGATATACCGTTGGAAAGGTAATGGAGTCTACTTTTCATAGAAAATAAATCGGGGATAGGTCACTTTGAAAAGTTTTGCGGTATTTGCAATAAAAGCCGATTTGATCGCCTTTTTCGCCTTCGGAAATTCATAATAAACTCGTTTTAAATCCGAAAATTATGTGCCATATACCGTTGGAAAGCTATTGACCTCTAGTTTCCATGAAAGATATTTGAAAATTGTTATGGTGCCCCGGTTCTAAAGTCAAATTCTGGTCAAACTGGTCAAACCTAGGATTCCCGGGAAGTTCTGGGAACCTCTGGGAGCTCCCTAGAGCTGACGTTTTCGCTCGATTTCCTTTTAAAACTCATTTTAATATTTTCCACATGATCCAGAATGATTCCAGTAAATTTGGACGATTTTGGTCAAACTTGGTCAAACCTCAGTCAAACCTGGTCAAACCTTGGTCAAATCGGTCAATAAGGACTTTCCGGGAACTTCCGGGACTTCCGGGGGTCTCTGGGAGCTGACGATTTCATCCGATTTTACTTAAAAACTCATTTTATCACTTTCCTTATGACGTAGCATGTTTCCAGAACTTTTGGTCCGAATCTGGGAACTTTTGGGCTTTCAGGGGCATTCTGGTTATTCTGAGCATTCTGAGAGATAGAACGGGCTTCCAGGAGTCCTTTTGAGTCTTTTACGATCATTGTGAACCACCAAGCTATGGGTCTCCTAAATCTGATAGCCGACAAAATGGGGTGTCTACACACGTGCCTACGCCTTCTTGTATTCTCATTCCACCTCATGCAGGTGAATTTCAATTTTGCAATAGAATGATTCAACTCCTTCCTACCTTCCATGGAATGGAAAGCGAGAAAGCGTATCTACATGTGAAAGACTTTGAGGACGGTTGTAAAACATTCTCACAGAATTGTCCTGTAGATGTGACACGTCTAATGCTGTTTCCCTTCACCTTGAAGGATAAAGCAAAAGCGTGGCTACTCACTTTAAAACCAAATTCAATCTACACCTGGCATGCAATGAACACTGCATTCCTAAAGAAATTCTTTCCACCTCGCATGACCACCGAGCTTAAATGACAAATAAACTCTTACAAACAAAAGAGCAATGAAACCTTTTACCCAAACTGGGAGCGTTTCAAGGATTTGCTACTCTCTTGCCCACATCACGGGTAAGAGAAATGGCGAACCATAAGCTACTTTTACGAAGGGTTAAATGGTGAAACTAAAAAGTTGGTTCAAACCATGAGTTTAGGGTCATTTCTTCGCAAAAACACTAAAGAAGCTGAAGCTCACTTTGAGTGGCAAGCTGAACATGCCCATGAGTGGTCCAATTCGGAAGATGTCTCACACTCATAGATCTCTTGTGTAGAAGAAAAAAGTCTATACCAATTAAAAAGTGAGGATTATCTGATGAACAAGTATGAAGAACTAGTTAAGAAATTAGAAGAATTGGGAATGAAAGGAGAGAGTTCTAGGCAGGTTTTACCTGAAGAACCATGCACCACATGCAACATGTTGGGACACACTAATCAATACTGTCCCAATGTACTGTACTGCCAAGAACAACCCCCATAGAAATGAATGCCATGCAAGGATATAGGGGGGCAGGGAATTCCTATAATAATCATAACTCGCAAAATAATAACAGCAATTTTCAGAGTAATAATAATAGATGGAATCACCCCGGGTTTGATTGTAAAAATGATGCGGGGACACAAAATCAATACCAACAATAACAGCCCTACAATAACAATAACCAATATCAAGGGCAATACAATAGGCAGTCCCAGCCATTCAATCAAAATAGATCAAATAACTATAACCAAGCTCAACCCCCTAATAATCAACAAGAAAATGTTTATGTGCCACCTCACAAAAAGGTGCAAGAGGAAGATCCGATCTCTAATGCAAATTTAACGCAACAGTTAATTCAAATGATGAGTAAAATGTCCGCAACATTAGAGAGAATGGATGCACGATAAGAGGGGTCGAGTGGAACGTTTCCTGCTCAACCACTTCAAAACCCTAAGGGATACAACAATGGTCCCAATAATCATGAACAGGCAAAAGCCGTGACTACTCTGAGAAGCGGCAAGATTATAGGGTACAATTTACCTTTCTCTACCCTTGAAGAGTACGAAGAGGATGAAGTGGTAAATAAAATCAAACCATCCACTCAAGAAGAGGAGTCGTCCACTAATGATAAACCATTAAAATCAAATGATGACGCTCCTAAAGAAGCAAAAGAAGTTGAGAGAAGGTCCGAAAAGGAGCCTGTCATTGACGAATTACCTAAATGCCCTTTCCCTGTGCCTTACCCTCAAAGGCTTAAGAAACCCAAAAATGAGGCAAAGAATCAGGAGTTCTTGGAATTGTTTAAACAAGTCAAAATACATCTTCCACTCCTTGATGCAATCAAACAAGTACCGGCCTATGCTAAGTACCTTAAAGACTTATGCACGGTCAAAAGGAGGCAAAGTGTAAAGAAACACGCATATGTCGCTTGCTAAGCAAGCGCAATCATTCAAAATGAATTTCCCCCGAAACTCAAAGACCCCGGTACCCTAACTGTCTCGTGCCGAATTGGGAATCAAAGGATAGACAACGCACTCCTTGATCTAGGAGCGAGCGTAAACCTGTTGCCATATTGAGTCTATAAACAACTAGGGTTGGGTGAACTCAAACCTACCCGAGTTGCGTTACAACTAGCAGACAGGTCAGTCAAATACCCTAGAGGAATACTGGAGGACGTTCTGGTATAGATAGATTTATTTGTCTTCCCGGTCGATTTTGTGATTTTGGACACTGAAACTGTGTCTAATCCATGTTCACAAATTTTGGTGATATTTGGACGTCCATCCCTCAATACCATAGATGCCATAATCAAAATAAGAAGTGGTATTATGACCATCGTATTCGAGAATATGACTCTAAATGTCAAGATTTTTCAAATCCCCGACCTGAAGAATATGAGGATGAGGAAGAAATCAATTACATTGAAACAGTCTTCGAAGACGAGGCTGATTTTGTAGATTACAAAGATCCCTTGGAGGTAGTTGTGTCACAATTTGATGCTATCTATCAACCTAATGATTCTACCCTATTGGATGCTGCCTTAAATCACACTTGCCTCATGATGGAGATGAAAGAGGAGGACAGAGCTGAATGCATATGGGTAACACCATATGAACCACTACCTCCAAAAACAAAATTAGTCATGCCATCTAATTTTCAGTTTCCTGATTTGGAGTTAAAGGAGCTTCCAATAGAGCTCAAATACACCTTCCTAGGGACTAAGAAGACTTACCCTGTCATAATTTCATCTACAATAGATCCTGAACAAGAAGGTAAGTTAATCCAACTATTAAAACAACATAAAGGAGCATTAGGATGGACTATTGCTGACCTCAAAGGCATAAGCCCATCCGTGTGCACTCATAAAATATATCTGGAGGAAGACGCTAAACCTTCACGACAAATGCAAAGGCGTGTGAATCCCAAAATACAAGAGGTAGTTAAGAAGGAAGTGTTAAAACTACTTGATGTTGGGATCATATATCCCATTTCTGATACCCCTTGGGTTAGTCCAACCCAAGTGGTGCCCAAAAAGGTAGGGATAACAATAATCCCAAATAAAGACGGTGAATTGGTACCAACACGTGTCCCCACTGAATGGCGGATGTGTATTGATTATCGAAAATTGAATACAGTGACCCGGAAAGACCACTTTCCCTTACAATTCATGGATCAAATTCTAGAAAGAGTGGCAGGTCATAAATATTATTGCTTCTTGGACGGATATAGTGGCTACAACCAAATCGAAATTGCTCCGGAGGATCAGGAGAAAATGACTTTCACTTGTCCGTTTGGTACATTCGCCTATCGTCGTATGCCCTTCGGCTTATGTAATGCACCTGCTACCTTTCAGTGGTGCATGATGAGCATATTTAGTGACATGACTGAACAAATACTTAAGGTTTTCATGGATGACTTCTCAGTGTTTGGCCATAGTTTCAAAAACTGCCTCGAAAACCTTGAGAAAGTGTTAGCCAGATGCGAGGACAAACACCTAGTACTAAACTGGGAAAAGTGTCACTTCATGGTGACCAAGGGAATTGTCCTCGGCCACATTATTTTTGATAAAGATATCGAAGTTGATAAAGAAAAAATTGATATAATCTCGAACCTCCCTGTCCGTTGTACAGTTAAAGATATCCGCTCTTCTTTGGGACACACGGGATTTTATCGTCGCTTTATCTAAAACTTTAGTGCAATCTCCCGACCACTATGTCAACTCTTAGTCAAAGACACACCTTTCGAGTGGTCAGAAAGCTGTCAAACATCTTTTGACGCACTAAAGGAACACCTTACCTCCGCACCGATAATATAGGCACCCGACTAGAGTTTGCCATTTGAACTGATGTGCGATGCTAGTGACTATGCCATTGGGGTAGCCCTGGGATAGAGAAAGGATAATAAGCCTTATGTAATATGCTATGCCAGCCGAACACTTAATGAAGCTCAAATGAACTATACGACTACCGAAAAAGAGCTACTGGCAATAGTCTTCGCTTTAGATAAATTCAGGTCATATCTAATAGGGTCCCCAATCGTCTATTTTACAGACCACTCGGCCCTCAAGTACCTGCTATCTAAGAAGGACGCGAAGCAAAGGCTTATCCGTTGGATACTCCTACTCCAAGAATTCGATATCACAATCAAGGATAAAAAGGGAGTAGAGAATGTGGTCGCCGACCATTTGTCTCAGTTGATATTTACTGACAACACTGAACCCATACCAATTAAAGATGAATTCCCAGATGAGAAACTGATGGCTATTTCCAATTTGCCTTAGTATGCGGATATAATAAATTATCTTATTATGGGAGAGACTCCAAGTTATTGGTCGAATCAAGACAAGAAACGGTTCCTTTCGTTCGCACGTCATTTCTTTTTTGATGACCCTTACTTGTTCAAGTATTGTGCTGATCAGGTCATCAGACGTTGTGTCCCAAATAAGGATATAACTGTGATTCTAGCCTCATGTCATTCTGAAGCCTGTGGAGGCCATTTCGCTTTGCAAAAGACCGCAAAAAAAGTACAACACAGCAGATTCTATTGGCCCACTGTGTTTAAGGATGCCTACTCATTTTGCAAATCGTGCCAACGCTGTCAAAAGCTAGGCACAATTTCAAAAAGGAATTCTATGCCCTTAACTCCCATTATCATAATTGAAATATTCGAATGTTGGGGCATAGACTTTATGGGCCCATTTCCTAAATCAAACAACTATGGACATATACTCCTAGCTGTGGAGTACGTATCAAAATTGGTGGAAGCGATACCGACGAGATGTAATGATCACAAAATAGTAATGTCCTTTCTTAAGGAAAATATTCTGTCACGCTTCAGAACTCCGAAAGAATTAATAAGTGACCAAGGCAAGCATTTTTGCAACAGGCCTTTGGAGTCACTTCTCAAGAAATACGGGGTCAACCATAAGATTGCTCTAGCTTACCACCCGCAAACTAACAGGCAGGCAGAGTTGGCTAACTATGAAATCAAGCATATACTAGAAAAGACGATTAGTTTCAACAGAAAAGATTGGGCATATAAACTGATAGATGCTCTATGGGCGTACCGCACCGCTTATAAGACAAACTTGGGGATGTCCTCGTACAGGTTAGTGTACGGCAAGGCGTGTCACCTTCATGTTGAAATCGAGCACAGAGCTTATTGGGCAACACGCTCATTGAACTTCCACATTAAAGAGGGAGGTTACCTTTGAAAACTCCAGTTGGCTGAACTGGAAAAAATACGTCGAGATGCATACGACATTGCTAAACTACACAAGGAAAGGATAAAGGCTCGTCACGATAGAATAATTTTTCGAAAATCATTCGAGCCGTGGAAGAAAGTCTTGCTGTACGACTCTCGCCTCCACCTTTTTCCAGGTAAGCTCCGATCCCGGTGGATAGGACCATTCACTGTTAAATCTGTTTTTCCACATGGGGCCGTTGAGCTGGTAAATCCCAAGAACGATGATTGTTTCAAGGTTAACGGCCAAAGGTTAAAACCATTCTTAGAGAACTTCCTACCAGAAGCTGAGCACATCGAGTTAGATGAGCCCAGCTATTCCTCCACCTAAAACACCTAAAAGCGTGTTCATACTTTGTTGTTGTATCTTTTTCTTTATTGCATTTTTGTTTTATTTCATTTATTGTTGTCTCGTTTTGAGTGTAACTTCGATTCTAATCTGCTATCATTTATCTCTCCCTTGTAGGCTGTCCAAATATGTGGAATGATGACGTCCATTCAATCGGGTCATGGGCTGACTCCGAATATACTAATCCTCCATGGACTACCGAGGAGATTGCAATATGTCTCTCTCCTTATCAAGGGCCCAGAGCAGACGATGTCATTGACTTAACCCAAGGATACATCCCTTATGATCCTGCACTTCTCCAACTTAATTGCTTCGAGCATATGGACTTACCTGATGAGGAAGGTGAATCTGAAGAGTATTTTGTTAGGGAAGTCGATGATGCCCTTTTGGAACAATGGGAGAATGATTCAATGTGGGAACCATGGGAAGACGAAGAGTTACAGGATGTGGTGCCTAAACACCATAATGATGTCTTCACTTATGTTGATGACTTCCTTGTCATCGAATTGGTCCCATACATTTATGTGCATCGAGCTATTTGCTATTTCAGCTTCAATGCCCCCTACCTGCTAGTGCACATGGTGATATCATGCCTATAGTGAGGTTAATTCCTTGTCACACTTCTTTTCCTTTTCATCTTTTTGCGTTTATTCCTTTCTATTGGTTCGTGTTTTTGTGGTACTTAATTTCTTCCTTTTTGTTTGTCTTTTGTTTTTCCTTTGTCAGGATTTTCACTATGAATCATATGCTACCGCCATTATTCCTTCCGCATCAGCTATTACATGGATTTGGACCATGCATAAGGTCCCCAGGTACTCCGCTACGAGAGGAAAGTCCGTTGAGAAATTGTACTCCGTTATCTTTGTCTCCTTCCAGATCACCTCTTGCGTGTGCAATCAATTCCTCATAAATTTTAGACTCACGCAATGATATCCTTGCTGCTTTCTGACTATTCTAGAAAACGGAATCATCCGGTTTGGAATCCAGACTCGAAGATGTGCAGAGAAAGAAGCAATCGCGGAAGGTGGAATATTCATGCTTGAAGATTAGTGCGTCACTTCAATTGTGCTCTGTCATTTGGGTTTTCTTTTATCAATTGAAGTGTAAATCTAGACAAAAGTTTTATTAATTTCAGTTTTATTTTAGTTTTTTTTTTTTTTTAATAAGGTCGTTAGTGCCAACTTTGGAATTATAACGTTGCACCATAAATGCTATTAAATAATTGGGTTAATTTCAAAAACACCCCCTCAACTATGACCCGTTTTTGAGTACACCCCCTGATTTAAAAAAGTGAACAACTTCACCCCCTCAACTATCAAAATTGATTTAGTCTCAAACGCCGTTAACGGAAGTAATAAAATGTCGCATATACCCTTGGTCTGAATTGCAAAAACACCCCCTCAACTATGACCCATTTTCGAGTACACCCCCTGATCTAAAAAAAGTGAACAACTTCATCCCATTACATATAAAATATTGGCCCATCTGTAATCCAACACACCCTAAACATTTGTCCCAACTCATTTTCATCTCATCTCTTAGTTTAGTCCACCCAAATTGTTTTACCATTATACCAAACTTTACAAATTTCAATCAACTATCAACCTTTATTACTGTTAGGCTTTATTTGGTTCATGGATTTAGTGAGGGAGAGAAAAGAAGAAAGGAAATCGAAAAAGAAAATTAATTCTCAGGTATTTTCCCTTGTATTTCATCCATGATTAATAATATAAAAAACTAATAATATTTAAAATATGAGTAATGCTATGCTTATCAAATTTTGTATCCTAAGTGGTTCTCAAACACGTGGTAGTAGGCCCACCTAATTTTGATTGGAGGATGTTGAAGTCGTCCCACCATTATTAAAGCTGGTCCTGCAGTCACATGTATTTGGAAACCATTTGAGATACAAAATTTGGGAAGCATAGCATTACTTTTTCCTTGTAATTAAGCCAATATATTACATATAATAAGATTTTTTGGGTCTATTTGTAATTAAGCCAATATATTGCATATAATAAGGTTTTTTTTTTTTTTTTTTTTTTTTCAAATTTTGGGAGAATGAAGTATAATTGGGGGGGCAAAGCTTAATAAAATTTGAAAATTTCCTAAAATACACATGTAAAAGTGTAATTTTCCAAAAGCCAGGGGTGGCCACTGCAACCCCCCCCCCCCCCCCCCCCCCCCCCCCCCCCCCCGCCACTGGTCATGGTGGTGTGGGGCAAGGGAATGAGTGAGAGGGGGAGAGGGAGAGGGGAGAGTGATAAATCAGGGTAGAGAGAGAGAGAGAGAGAGAGAGAGAGAGAGATCAAACCCATTTTGGGTATGGGTGGTAGTGATTGGATGGTGTAGTGGTGATTTGGTGATGATTTTGGGTGTGCGTGGTCATTGGGTGATCATTGGATGGTGCAGTGGTGATTGGTGGTGTCCAGTGGTGATTTGGTGATGATTTTGGGTATGGGTGGTAGTGATTGGATGGTGTAGTGGTGATTTGGTGATGATTTTGGGTGTGGATGGTGGTGATTGGGGGGTCAATGGGTGGGACAATGGTAGTGACTGGATGGTGTGGTGGTCATTGGGTGATCATTGGATGTTGCAGCGGTGATTGGTGGTGTTCGGTGGTGGCTGGTGGTTGTTGTGGTAGTGTGGGGCAGGGGAATAAGAGAGAGAGGGAGAGAGGAGAGTAAGAAATTAGGGTAGAGAGAGAGAGAGATCAAACCCATTTTGGGCACAAAGGGTAAATGTGTCCACTTTTACTCTCACGTGATGGGCACATGCCCATTTTCTATTGCAGACAAATGGAGGGGGTCAACTTGTCATGTAAGACAAACTGAGGGGGTCAATTTGTCAGAAAAAATAGTTAAGGGGGTGTTTTTGGAGGGGTATTATCGTCACAATGGACAAAAATTTTTGGAATCTGTTAGTGTTTTAGACGGCAGGCTAACGGGAGGGGGCAATGTGTCAAGTACAAATACTTAAGGGGGTCAACCCGTCGGGCAAAATAGTTTAGGGGGGCGAGTCGAAAACGGGTCATAATTGAGGGGGTGTTTTTGAAATTAACCCTAAATAATTTTATGTATAAATTTGCAATATTTTACCTTGTTGATGATGATGTCTGGCCTACAGGTCCTGTCTTTGAACTTCTTTTATGCTATTATATATATCCAAATCAATTTCTATTAGTTGGGGGTACATACTCTGTCCATTTAGAGAGTTTTTGGAATTTTCAGGCTCGATCGATCGAGCTCTTTTCGATCGATCGAAGGCGTCACATCCTCAAGCACTTCCTCATGTCTCAATCGATCGAAGGTTCGATCGATCGAACTCTTTCGATCGATCAAGACATGTTTTTAAATGAGGCGTCCCCAAGACGCTTCATCAGTTATCTCTCTCCCTCATCACTCTCGAGCGATTGGCGACAGAGAGACAACTCGGGGCGATTTCTTTCCCTTCCCCCCTCACACCCATCATTTGGGACCTATAGATTCCCCCTGATCCTCATCATCATCACCCTCATCTCCTCCCTGCGTATATACCTGAGGTATGGTCCCGAGACCACCTTGTTTTTCATTTTCTTCGAATTCTTGTGGGGGAGCCCCTCCATTGGCCCTTAAACCAATTCTTGTTTGTTCTTATTCTCTATTTTATGTTTACAATTTTTTTTGTGCTTGTTTGTTGTCGCTGCTTTCTCACTGTGTTCGACCGATCAAACTGGGCTCGAGTGATCGAACCCAGTCCCTTTCGATCGATCGAACTAGGCTCAATTGATCGAACTCAATTCTTTTTCGATCGAAGCCTAGCAGTGACAGTTTTTGCTTTTTTTGTTTTGCTTTCCCATTTTCATTTGTTTGCTCTTTTCGTTTTCAATTTTAGGTCACCCATTTTGAATCCCATGACGGGATATTTTTGGGAGAAATCTTTCAATTTTGTTATACTAGATCTAGTCCCCGACCATGGGTTCTGCCATATGTTTGACCAGTCGTGCTACACACTGTTCTTCAGTCACCGTAAGGTGATGATAGAGAGACCTCTCGAGATGACCTAGCTTTTTGCTCCTTGGTTCTTAGCCAGAATCAAGGATATGCCACGATATTACGAGATGTTGACCCAACCCAAACAGGTCAATGTTTCTTGGGTACGAGAGGTATGTGCAACGATGAATAAGGTCTCGGCTGTACCATACACTAATCGATCTTTTATCCACGGCCAGGAGATCATCATCAGTCCTGCCACTTTATCTGCTGCTATAGGAGTCCCTGAGGAGCTGGAGAGTGATTGTCCTCACCGTGTGGGTACTCCCGAGATCCCTTCCGCCACAATTTTTAGAGAGATTAACAGCGGTGCCGTTCAGTTCTAGAGCGACTCGTCTCACATAGAGGATCGGTTCTTGACTGACGGGTACCACATGTTTCATCTCGTACTCTGCAATTGTATCTTTCTGACCTCTTATCGCGAGAAGCTAGCAGCTTGGTATGTGAGGGCGCTATTTGTGTGGGGACAAGGAGACGGGTCTGCCTCCCACGATTATATATAGAGTTCTTGGTGCAGCCCACATGCTATATCTCGGCCAAGAATCACCTGAAAGGTGCGTGGGGCATCCATTGTATTGTGACCCAGAACGGCCTACTCCCTCTTACTACTAATGTCCATCAGTCTTCCTCGAGCCAATTTGGTGAGACAGCTGCACGCCGCTCTGACGCTCAGAAGAAAAAAAGGAAAGGAAAGGGCAAAGCAAAATTCGGAGCGAAGAGGAGGTGGGGAGGGACAGATACTGAGGATGTCGCTCTGGGACGCCGACCGAGGCTGAGGAGCATGATTCTGAGGAGGAGGTTGGTCCGGTTGAGGAGGTTGCCCTTTTTGAGTTGAGACAGCAGTCTCAGACTCAGGCCCAGGGAGAGTCGTCTTCCGTGTCCCTCCAGGCTCTCCACTCATTGATTATTGGGGAGAGGGAGGCGCGGATACGACTTGAGGGCAAGATAGATCAGATGATGACTTTGCTGGAGGCGATCTTGATCCAGATTGGAGTCGATCAGTCAGTTCACACAGCTCCTGCACCACCCACCAGCGATCCATCTACAGCTGCTCCAGCTACTGCCCCTGCCCCGCTTACCACTTCTGTTACTCCACCCCCACAGGTTGATCTTTCTGCTCCATCTACATCAGCGGCATCACCTTCTACTGAGACACCGCTTCTACCACCTCAGGTCGTGGCTGACCCATTACTATTTACACCAGCTGCCATGATTGTGAGGGACCTGGCGACGGCTACTACTATTGTTGAGGGTGGAGATGTGGATGCTCTAGACGTGCTGGTCGAGATCTTATCCAATGTCACTGATGATGCTTAGCACATGCCATTTTTGTGTCTCTGGATTTTTGATTGGTTGTTTTTATTTTCTCTTCCCGTTAATGGTTGTGCTTGTGGTTGATCTTGCACATTTTAGACTTTTTGGTTGGTTTGGTTATTATAAACTTTAGTTTTTATGAACTGTAGTATCACTGTTCTGTTATATTCATAGTTTTATCATTTCAGTGATTAGTTCTATTTTATGCGTGGATGTCTTGCTCTATCTTTTAAATTGTTATTTGATCTTTGCTGCTTGGAGTTTGTATGCCTTCATTATAGATTGTTACGCTTGCAGTTATTACGATACTTTATCCGGTGATATCTCTCTATCTATATTTGAAAATCCCAAATGAGGACATTGTAATTTTTAAGTTGGGGGTGGGATGTAGATAATCACCTGCACATGTTTATATTTAGCAATCTGGATCACTATATTGCACGTTTCATACAATCTCGATTAGTACATCCACGGCTTGAATAGTACATCCATAGTTTAAAAAAATTTAAACTATATTGCACATTTAAAAAAAATTTAAATTATTAAGGAATTGTTGAATTGAATTGGTAGAATAACTTTGAATATTCACTTCTATTTAGCTATTATCAAACAATGACACAACCATTTTATTCTCATCATTTCATGGATTAAGTTCACGCATTCTTCTAGTTTCACTAGGATAAATGCATATGTTGACTATTCGTGTATCCAAAATCCATATGCACATGTTAATAGCTATGCAGAAAACTTAAAATAAGAGTTAATACGACTTTTGTGCAGTAAGGAATAAGTAGTGGAAACTAGTCAACCTTAGTGAGCTTTTGAATCCAATCTTCAATTCTGAGGGAATTATCACATTAAATTCGAATTGGTTTTTCTTGAATAAGCATATTAAATTTATTGAATAGTCTCTGATTCTTCATTTTGGTTGCGTATTAGAGGAGAACATTCAGGATTTACCAACTAAACTCAATGAACATTGAAGTGTTAAAACTAAGAAGTTGAGAAAATGATTTAAGCCATCGTTATTCGCTCTTTACCTTTCCATATACCTGTGTCAACACTCCGGAATATGCGTTGTTCTCAACCCCACACCTAGTAAATACTGCCAAGTCTATTATGAAAATCCAAATCCCTAATCTTACGCTTTGACTTCAATGAACCCCACTGCACATCTAATGTGATTAAATTGTTGAAGTGTGTGACGAGGAAGGAGAGAATGTGAGAGAGACTGCAGAAAAGAGAAAAGGAAAGGTGAAGGAGTCCATGTTAAAAAAAAACATATATGACAATAGAGGATGGTTGGAATAGAGTGAAGTAAATTACTAAACTCAATCACATGCTAAAGATGTGCAATTTCTTACCCCTCTCATTTCTGTCCTAATATACAAAAACTCGAAAAGTCAAAGTCTTAATGATTTTAACAACTTAGTTTAAACACGAACGTGTAAATTGAGTTATCCACGGTATTTCGCTCCTCTGGTAAGTAGTATCCCTCCTTTTGAGACTATACACTCCAAATGTTTGTCCTTTATTGAGTCAGGTGTGAAAGCGTTAGTAATTAAAATTTCATTTTTATCAAAGTTTTCACACCATGTGTGATCATTATTAACCAAGTTTCTATGAGATGTTCATTCTTGAGTGTAAAACCATGTGAGAATTGAGTTAAAACTACAAGTTCTGAAAGTATGATAGTCGAAACAACTCTAGATAAAGTTTGATGTATAACTGTTAACTTCACACACACACACGGATACATGGATGTGATGCATATGTTATTTTTATCTTGGTAATATGAGGAGCATGTGTATTTTTTTCATGGTTTGAATGCGGATGATATGTTTTGTGGAGCTAAGTTTATAGTTGGATGGGAGGGAGTGTTTACAAGTTATTCTATATCTTTTTGAGCTTAAAATTAGAGAATTTTGTGGGTACATTCACTATAAACCCTCACGAGACAACACTCGCCCACTAGGGGGAACCTAGTGGTTTAAAGGCTTGTTGCACTCGCTAAATACAACCGCGATTCCTGCGAAAGTGAGTTAGGTAGTTTTCCCTTTCTATTTTAGATTAGTTGCTTTATTTTATTTTCTTCAGTCATTGTAGTATTAGTTTAGCTTGTTTTATTTTCACTTTATTGCTAGGGACTAGCAAATCGCTAGTTGGGGGTTGTGACATGCGGGGGTATTTGTAAAATATAACCGCGCTAAAAGAAGAAACTACACTGATTTAGTCTACAATTCCCTTGTATATTTGCAATTTGAATTACAATGCCAGTTTTTACACAATATGATTAATCTATGATAAGTGGTAATGTTTTAGTGGTTATTTGTGCAGATTACTGTTGCTGTGTGAAGATTTGAATGAGAAATATAAAAGGAAGTGCTTGATTTTAATGAAGACAACTCAAAGATGAAAAGTGAACCTCGATCGATTGAAGAACATTTGATCGATCGAAGGTTCGATCGATCTAAGTACGTTCAAGCGATCGAAGATTCCAGAATTCGATCGATCGAGTGATGTTCAATCGATCGAACATGGAATTTATCATAAATTACGAGCACGCAGCAGAAACACAGTTTTTAACCCTAGCTTTAGGCTTATGTATAAATACTCGTTATATTGACATCCCAGAGGACGCCCACTTTACTTTTTAGCAGTTTTAGAGAGAGATAGAGAGTTTACATGTTTTTTGTAGGTTTCGAAGCTTGGATAGTGCTTTGGATTGCTTTTTCTTTAGCTTAATACATGTTCTTCTATTCCAGGTTTTGTTATCATAGTCCATTTGTCACGCTCCAGCGTAGCAAAATAAGGAAAAAGTTTCATTTCCATTTTGAACCTGTAGGTCATGACAGGTGATGGATCGCTTGTCCTGTACTTAGCTTAGCATGTACCAGAAAAACAGAGTATATAAAGCAACAGGGAAGATTATATTAAACATATAACAACTTCAAATATTACATAGGCTTAAGTTTAAATATCCTTAAGGCACAGACCGCCTTAATCAAAATAAAAACATTATCCATATCCTTTATTACATTTTTTATTTAATTAGAAAAGTAACGCTGTAGGCTCCTCTAGCTGGCATAATCATATTGTCATGCATAACCATTTCCTGAACATTTTGGATCTCCAGGACAAAATAAAGTCATCAGCTAATGAAAGCCGGGTGAGTATAACGAACACACAAGCAATGTATATAAAAGTACATTAACAGTTATTATAATGTTCGGTACCTTAGAGTGTGATAAATCCATTATTCCAATCATCGCATGATAACAATTAATAACAGTTTGAATAATGAATAATTAAGACCATGCATGAACCATGAAATCATCTCATCTCACTGACTCTTTTATCTCGATCACAATCTCTTGACTCATTCGGTCCACCTAGAACCATCCGGCACAATGTCGTTAGTTTAGAAGGTCTGTCAATATGTCTGTCGTATTTAAGTTGGTCTCGACATACCTAGACATTCAAGGTTATAATAACTTGTGGAATACTTTAATTAATCTACCGTATCTGAAGCGGCCTGGAATAATTTAAAGTTACCACCAGACTGACCTACCGTATCAAAAGCGGCCTGGGCCCAGCCCTCTTAATTAATCTACCGTATCTGCAGCGGCCTGGAATAATGAAGGCTATCACAAGACTCTGATTGACCTACTGTATCAAAAGCAGCTGGGGCTCAATCCTTCTTAATTAACCTACCGTATCTCAAGCGGCCTGGGATAATTAAGGTTACCCGTCCCCAGACATTCTCACAACATATATGCTGACCAACGACCCCTTTCCATACATGCCATCTCGTCTTATGCAAATGAGTAATTTATTCTCTTCTTGTTTATATAGAGGTATCAGAGCGGGTGTACGACTTGTTCTTTCCTTACTTATTTTCTTATAAAGGTATCAGAGCGATATGACTTAAATCCTTTTTCACATTTGTTTTATAGAATGTATCAGAGAAGTTTCTTCTTATCATTATTTATCGATTAAAACAACTTATCTAATTCTCGCTTTCAAAATCTATTTTCCTTTCCTTATTAACAAGGTACAATGTACTTTGAGAATCGTTCAATTAACATTTACGATCTACATTATCAAGTCATATATGTGGCAACAGGAAATTTCATCAAAGAATGCTTTAATACACTTTTTCAGCAACCAGTACACAAGTGGGTCCACTTTGAAGCGATGTCCTCAAAAATGAGTTATAATTTTTGTATGTGAATTACATATCAAAATAAAGGTCTCTGAGTCTAGTTTTCAACGCTTTGAACGGTGCGCATTTTTGAGTTTTCTAGAGGGAGTTATGGCTGTTTTACTAAAAGACGTTAGTGCTGAAAAATGGCAATCGATTGGCAAAAATGGCAATCGATTGGCACTGTATCTTCTTCATCCAGACACTGTAAAAATGAGTTTCTCTTCAATTTTTCAATCTGGAACCAACCAGGTCATGTAATATACCGTTCTCTTCCTTTTTTCATGTAGATTATGAATATATAAGTTTTACATCTCGATTATTACCGTTTCTCTACTTATAGGTGAAAATCTGAGAGTCGTCAAAATTTCGTTTTGACCGTACGTCGCAACCGTTACGAATTAAGGCCTAAGATTTGAAATGGAGCTTACTGGGACTATAATCTTTCATTTCCAATTTACAGAATTGAATTTCGTTGAGTTTTACGGTACCGCTAATTTTGGACCTCCATGGCTATATATACATATATAGGCGTATATACTTACTTTCGATACCCCCGGCTTGTTCGTAATGACAAATACTACATTATGAGTGGGTTCGAGAGACTCACCAAGCGTTAGTTTGAGGGGCGCGGCTTGCCAAAAAAAGACAAAAATTCTGAAATATACTCCGAGCTTAACAATGGCTATGGCCTTGGGAGCTCACTGCTGTCTTTTAGCTTCTATATTTCTTTTCTTTTACTTCCAGAATATAGAAGTGTACTTGTGTGTGTGTCATTGAGAGTGAGGGAATTGAGAGATTTTGGAAATGAAAGAAAAAATGAGGGAGAGCTTGAGAGCTTGGCTTCCAAATGTGTGTGTGTACTATGTATGTGGATTATAATTATATAACATGAACTCAATCAGTGAGTTTCAGTTATCAATTAAGTTGCAAATGAAATGAGTGTATATAGATAGAATACAGTCTGTGTTGAGAAGTGACCGCAATCAGTCCCGCCAAATAATTCAGTTAGTTCGTTTAATCAGTTTGGTTCTGTTAGTCCAGTTAGGTTGGTCCGGGTAGTCTAGGAAAATACCCCAAATAAATATTAGGGACCAAAAATGTAAATAAGGTGATTAATATTTTATTACTAGTTTTAATCCCAAATTATAGGGTAATTTAGGGGTGCAGTCCTAAGCATAATTAATACAATTAAAATTACTAAAAGGGTCACAAAATTAAAGTCATATAATTATAGTAAATCAACATAAGTATTTTTCATTTATGGAATTAATACTACAATTAAAAATAACACATAACAGCAAAGTAAAATGGCATTGTATTAATAACTAATAAAACGAGTATAATTTAATAATTAGAATATTACCCCAACTAAAAATTGACAAATAGTAAATAAATAAGAACTGACATCTCTTATTTATTATTAGGGGCGCGAAAATACAAGTTGCTACATCATTCCCCCCTTAATAGAGATTTCGTCCCGAAATCTAAGTTGGCTAGTCTTGAAACAACTTCGGGTACTTAGTTTTCATTTCTAATTCCAATTCCCAAGATGCTTCATTCTCACCGTGATACTTCCACTGAACTTTCACTAGAGGAATATCTTTGTTCCGCAGCTTCTTCATGCTGTGATCCAGAATACGTACAGGTCTCTCTCTGTAGGTGACATTCTCATGGATCTCTATGTCGTTGAAATCAATAGCGTGTGAAGGATCTCCCTTGTATTCCCTCAACATACTGATATGAAAGACATTATGTACCCCAGACATCTTGGGCGGCAATGCGAGTCGATAGGCTACTTTCCCAACATGTTCCAATATCTCAAATGGTCCAATGAAACGAGGTGACAACTTACCCCTTTTCTGACCAAATCGAACTACTCCACGAATTGGTGAAACTTTCAAAAGTACGTGATCTTCGACAGTGAACTCCTTATCTTTTCTATGCTTATCGGCGTAGCTCTTCTGTCTACTCTGTGCGGCACGCATCATCTCTTTTACAACGGTTATCTTCTCATTGGTTTCTCTAACCAAGTCTGGTCCTAACAGTTCTTTATCTCCAATCTCTGCCCAACAAAGCGGGGATCGACACGGTAGTCCATATAATGCTTCGAATGGAGCCATTCCTATGCTTGAATGGTAACTGTTGTTGTAAGCAAATTCGATTAATGGAAGATGTGTTTCCCATGAACTTTCAAAGTCAATAACACATGCCCTGAGCATATCCTCCATAACCTGATTGGTGCGTTCAGTCTGTCCATCGGTCTGTGGATGAAAAGCAGTACTCAAACTTAATGAAGTTCCCAAAGCTTCTTGAAGACTTTCCCAAAATCTTGAAGTAAACCGTGAATCGCGATCTGATACGATAGACACTGGTACTCCATGCAGTTGTACAACTTGTTGAATGTACATTCTACTCATCTTCTCCACTAGATAAGTCATTCTGTAAGCGATAAAGTGAGCGGACTTCGTCAAATGATCCACAATCAACCAAATAGCATCGTGGTGTTGTGTTCAGGGCAATCCAACTACAAAATCCATTGTAATGTGTTCCCACTTCCAACCTGGAACAGGTCGGGGTTGCAAAAGCCCCATGGGTCTTTGATGTTTGGCTTTCACTTATTGACAAGTCAAACACTTAGACATAAACTCGGCTACGTCCCTCTTCATTCCTTCCCACCAGAAATTTCTCTTCAGATCCTTATACATTTTAGTTCCTCCTAGATGAACTGTCAATCTAGACCTGTGTGCCTCTTTGAGAATATCCTTCCTTAGGTCATATGTGTTGGTCACACATTATCTATTTCTACACTGAAGTGCTCCATCGGCCCCAACTTTCCATTCCTCTGGGTCCTTTGCTGACATTTTCTGAAACCATAGTTGAAGATCGGCGTCTTTCTGTTGCGCTTCCAAAATACGGTTTATAAGTGTTGGTTGCACTACAAGACATCCAATGTGTTGTCCTTCCTTTTCTACAAAAACCTGAACATCGAATTCAGCGATCGTTTCTAGAGCTTTCCATTCTCTAACCATGAGAGATGCAACTATACCTCGAGGTTTCCGACTTAAGGCGTCTGCGACTACATTAGCTTTACCAGGGTGGTACTCTAACGTAAAGTCATAGTCCTTAATCAATTCCATCCATCGGCGTTGCCTCATATTTAACTCTTTCTGAGTAAACAAATATTTCAGACTCTTGTGATCGGAGAATAAATCAAACTTCTCTCCATATAGATAGTGTCTCTAGATCTTGAGAGAAAATACTACTGCTGCCAATTCTAGATCGTGAGGGTAGTTCAATTCATTCGGCTTCAACTGCCTTGAACCATATGCAATAACCTTGCCGTCTTGCATAAGCACACATCCCAACCCTTGATACGATGCATCACTGAAAATAGAGAATTTATCTCCATCTCTTGGTATTGCTAATACTGGTGCTGTAGTGAGTCTTGCTTTCAATTCCTGAAAAGCCTACTCACGCTTATCATTCCATTCGAACTTCACATCCTTCTTAGTCAAACCAGTCAGAGGAGCTGCTATCTTCGAAAATCCTTCTACGAATCTTCGATAGTAACCCGCGAGTCCAAGAAAACTTCTGGCTTCTACAGGATTGGTTGGTCGAGTCCAATTTGAAACCGCATCAGTCTTTGATGAATCTACGGCAATTCCTTGTTGTGAGACCACATGCCTGTGGATACCGGGATTCCACCGCTTTGTCTTAGTTTGAGATTGTTTTGAAAGGGAAAAGAAAAGGCCTGTTGAAATAGATACAGAGTCGCCACTTGGTCTTTAAGGAACCAAGAAACCTAATTTGACTCACCCAAATGGATAAAGGGCACCGGCCCTTCATAACCAAAGAACTTGGTTTGGGGTTTTGGTATGAGAGAGGAAGGAGCCTTTGTCGCGACTAAAACACCCTCAACTCGCCCCGTTTTTCGACGGGCCTCAATTAGCATCCAAATAATCATCTTATACTATGTATGGTTCAGTAATTAATACTATGATAGTATATTACATCACATAAGAAACTTGAAATGGAAGATCTAAAGATAAAATATCATTCATAAGATCTAAGTCAAATATCATGCAATGTAAAGTGAAAGATCACACAAATAAACCTAGGAAAAATCGTCTAATCATGTATTAAGTAATTAAGTTTCCCTAATCTAAAGGGGACATGAATTGTTCTTGAAGCAAATGATCAAAGAAATCAAAATATGCTTAGCAAGCCATTATGATGCATGTTATTCTTTGAGAAAAAGAAGTTCTCTCAATCCCCGGGATGGATGAGAAAGGATGATTAGGTCGAGGGGAAGCATGAACGTGTAACCATAATTATTCCTTATAATCTTCTTAGATTAGGAGTTACAAAAACCCCAAATCTTTGCATGGATGCAATGTATGTATCTAGAATGTGCCAAGGTTGTAGTGTGTTTTGTGTTCATGGATTCCTAAAATGACTTAGAAGTCTAGAATGTGTATGAATAAATGAATGAAATCAACATGAGATATGTACCAATGTAGTATGAACTAATTCCTAAGATATGAACTAATTTGGAATGTATATAAGCATCAAATTAAAGAATGAAAGTTAAAATGAGCTTGCTGTGAATAGTGGACAGAACAGTAACATGATCTTGTGAAAATGGAAAAGAGGGGTTAGGAATGTTTTCAATACATGATTTTTTATGGCGATCCTCCTTATTATGTCTAGAACACAACCCAAAAAGCCAATATTTAATAACTATCACAGATTGAGAGAAATCACATAAACAATGAAGGTCACTCAGAAACAGAGTCCGTACTGTCGACTGAAATGTTGAAAAATATTAGAAAATGAAAACAAATGATCTAGGGGCCCATTTTATACAAAAAGTTCCCTAAGACATGTAAGGTTAAGGGAAAAATAATTTGGGACCACCCCTTTTGGAAAAGGTTTCTGAACAAGAAGTAGGAAGTTAACCAAGCTGCTGTGACATCAGAGGCAGAATGTCTGGAAGGAATGTTTGGGTCCAAATGAACCATTTTCAAGTACTTCCAAGTCAAACCAAAAATCATGGGTGTTCTCTAATGAGTTAGGAAGACTTTCCAAGTGGTCTTGCATCCGTACATTGAGTATTGAATTCTAGAGAAATCTTTGAACTCAGATCACTCACTGTTTTGAAGATTTTGGGAAAAACTTGAGTTTTCTTTCTTGAAATCAAAATGAGAGAGATTGAAGGGGGTTTTGAAATAGAGGTTTTGAAAATGTATTTTCAATACTCAATAAAGATTATAGCCACTTGAAATGTCAACATCAAACTCATCATCAAGAACCTCCAAGATTGTTGGAGAGATTTATTTTTATTTGAACATAACTTCAAGAATACCTTGGAGGTATTGAAGTTATAATCATCATCTATCAAACATGTTTTTGAGGTCAAGAGCTACTATCCATAAGGATTCACTCACCTCAAACTTCATGTCATCACTTAGATGATGATGAACTAGTAAGTAAATAAAGAAAATCAAAAAGAAATGAGGTGAGAAGAGATGAACATTATATAAACAAGCAAGCAAATAGATAGCAATCAATAGATGATATTCATGATGTATTGAACTTGTTGCTTGGTGTTTCACTCATAGATGTAGACATTTGGACATGGAAGTAGCTTCCTAACTCAAAATACTTAGAGAAATGGAGATTGGGTGTATTGATGATGAAGTATATAGAAGAATAGTGGAGGAAAACAAGGTTGGAACTCACTTTGATTGGAAAAAAAGACTACTTCTTCTCTTTATCTCTCTATATTTCTCTAGAGTTTCTTCCTAAGCTCTCTCTAAGCTTCCATGTCTCTCCCCTAAATGGAAGTAAATGGCTTCTTTTATAGGCAAAGGAGGGGTGGTAAATGGAGTTTTAAAAAGTTTAAAATGGTCTCCCATTGGTCCAAAATAAGCTGGGAACCAAAACTACGTCGTTTTGATTTCTAATTAATCAAAATGGACCCCCAAATGAAATTACAAAAACTCACTGTTCTGGAGGAGAGTGCCGCGACGGCACTGGGCCAGTGCCGCGGCGGCACTGCACCTCCCTCGTCCAAATAATGTTGTTTAGGCCCCCTGAGATTCCGGTATTCGCAAAACGGCCCTATTTTGTCCGAAATTCACAGAAAATGCGTATGAACTCCAAACTAAGGTTGTGATATACCGTTGGAAAGGTAATGGAGTCTACTTTACATGAAAAATAGTTCGGGGATAGCTCACTTTGAAAAGTTTTGCGGTATTCGCGATAAAGCTGATTTGATCACCTTTTTCGCCTTTGGGAATTCATAATAAATTCGTTTAAAATCAAGAAATTATGTGCGATATACCGTTGGAAAGCTATTGACCTCTAGTATCCATGAAAAATGTTTGAAAAATGATACGGTGCTCCAGTTTCAATGTCAACTTTTGGTCAAACTTGTCAAATCAGGGACCTCTAGGAAGTTCTGGGGACTTTTGGGAGCTCCCAGGAGCTGACGTTTTCATCCGATTTTCTTTTAAAACTCATTTTAACACTTTCCACATGATCTAGAATGATTCTGGAAAATTTGGACGATTTCGGTCAAACTTGGTCAAACCTGGTCAAACCGGTCAACGGGGACTTTCCGGGAACTTTCGGGGGTCTCTGGGAGCTGACGATTTCATCCGATTTTACTTAAAAACTCATTTTATCATTTTTCTTATGACGTAGCATGTTTCCTGAACTTTTGGTCCAAATCTGGGAGCTTCTGGGCTTTCAGGGGCATTTTGGTCATTCTGAGCATTCTGAGAGATAGAACTAACTTCCAGGAATCCTTTTAAGTCTTTTTCGATCATTGTGAACCACCAAGCTATGGGTCTCCTAAATCTGATAGCCGACAAAATGGGGTGTCTACAGTTTGCCCCTCTTTGGCATGAACTTGCGAGGCAACGCATGTCGCAAGCGAGTGCCAAAGCTTTGAAGAGACAGGTCTTTTGGAGGCTATAGATTTAGGATAAAAATACAACCGCGCTAAAAGGAAGAATTGTATTAGCTTTTATCACAACTTCCCGTGTTATCCGCAATTTGCATTGCAAGGCTAATTTTTATACAATATGATTAATCTATGATAAGTTGTATTGTTTTAGCTGTTGTTTGTGCAGATCACTGCTGTGTGGACTAAACAGATGAACATCAGAATAAATGGAATGCTGGAATGCAAACAAAAGAAGTCAAAGCTGAAATGTGGAGTTCGATCGCTCTAAGAAGGTTCGATCGATCGAAGGTTCGATCGCTCGAAGAGAGTCGAAGCGCTTGAAGATCAAGGGTTCGATCGATCGAGATCAGTTCGATCGATCGAACGGGGTATTTCCAGTAACATTTGCGTGCGCAGCAGAATGCGGGTTTTAACCCTAGTGCCTTAGGTTTTCTATTTATATGCGTTTTGTACACGTCCATAAGGACGCCCACTTTTACATTTTAACAGTTTAGAAGGAGAGATAGAGAGTTGGCTTGGTTTTTTGTAGGTTTTTCATTGAATATTCGTATTGTGGATTGGATTTCTTGAAGTTTATACAAGTATTCTTCATTCCAGGTTAACTATATATCACGTATTTACATTCTGCAGTTTGTAAGTGTAGTTTTATTGTTCATATCGTAGTATTGCATGCTAAATATTGTCAAAACCATTGTTTTTAGATTTTTAATGAAAAAACTCGCAACCAAACAGGATATTAATGTTTTCTTACGTTAAAACTAATTCTGTGACACTCCAGACGATGTCTGAGTAGTCCCAGGTTGGGAGAACACGATGAAACAGTGATCTCCAGCCTCTGCCATGCAGCAGAATAATCGCTGTGTTCGATCGATCGAAGTTAGTTCGATCGATCGAACTAGAGACAGTCAATCGATCGAAGTCAGTTCGATCGATTGAGGGATGAAGGTCTTCGATCGATCGAAAGCGCGTCGATCGATCGAACTCTCGGATTCTTGAGGATGTTCCCTGCAGTATTCCAGGACTTTTTGTTTTAGGACTTGTTATCATTCTGTCCCAAATGAATGCTCAGTCTGTCAAAACAGTTTTAAAACTAAGGCCCTAAGGCATTTTCTTTCAATACATTTTGCAAACCATCTTCAATGCTAACACCATTGAGGATGCGAGTCTTAACTATTGAATTAAACCGCTTTTGTGTATTTCAATTTAACTGTGATGATATGGTCCCGGTCATGAAAGGGCCATAGAATCTTTATTTTTTGAGGAATACGGAAAACTGTAGGTAATGTACTCCTTTGTGCTTCAAGGCAAATGCATGGTAGATGGCTAGGTTACTGTGGATTCGTGTAATCCCAACATTTTCTTTTTAATTTTAAACTACTTAATTCAAAGTACTGTTTCAATTAGTTAAGTTCGATCGTTTAGTTTATTTTAATCGTTTTCATTAGTAATCCTTGTTTGTGGAACTTTGTGTTCCGCACCATCATTCAACCTTAGTTATTTTATTTTGTTTTCTTTAGAGGTTAGTCTAATTCGATAGGTCAACACCTTCCCTGTGGGATCGACCTGGTCTTACCAGATATTACTTGCACGTCTACCTACACTTGGGTACTGCACAAGAGCGCACAAGAAAAATTCTCGTGTCAAGTTTTTGGCGCCGTTGCCGGGGAAGGCGACGATCAAGTTTTTAGATTACCTCAGTCTCTCTTCATCTCTTTCTATTTTTATTTTCTCTTCTTTTCAGTTCTTTTGGGTAAGTTCTCACCCTAGGGACCCTCTCAGTTCATGTCCGAGAATTCCATTGAAGGAATTTTTGGAAATCCTTTCTATCTGTCTGACTCTGAAAGCTCCATCAACCCCATAGTCACTCCAACTGCATCAATGGATGATCATCAGAGTGAAAATGGTGACAATGTTGTGGTGCCAATTGATGAGGCACTCCGTCCTCTTTGCGATCTTATGCAACCAGAACATGCACCTACGCCCTCTTGCATTCAAATCCCACCGCATAATGGCGAATTCCAGTTTCGCAATGGGATGATTCAACTGCTTCCCACTTTTCATGGGATGGAAAGCGAGAAGGCGTATTTACATGTCACCGATTTCGAGGATGTTTGCAAAACATTCTCGCAAACTTGTCCTAGGGAGGTGACGCATTTAATGCTATTCCCCTTCACTTTGAAAGATAAAGCGAAGGCGTGGCTCCACTCCCTAAAACCTAATTCAATTTTCACCTGGCATGCGATGCGCACTGCGTTTTTGAAGAAATTCTATCCTACTCGCATGACCACAGACCTTCAGCGTCAAATCAATTCCTATAAACAAAAGAGCAATGAAACCTTCACACAAGCGTGGGAGCGTTTCAAAGATTTGCTTCTCTCGTGCCCACACCATGGGTTTGAGAAATGGCGAACGATCAGCTTCTTTTATTAGGGATTAAATGGTGAAACAAAGAAGTTGGTGGAAACGATGAGCTCGGGACCATTTCTGCGTAAAAACACTGAAGAGGCCGAAGCCCATTTCGAATGGTTAGCTGAATACGCTCATGAATGGTCAAATTCTGACAATATCTCACGCTCACAGATATCCTGTGTAGAGGAGAAAAGCCTATACCAGCTAACCAATGAAGATCACCTCATGACTAAGTATGCAGAGCTGGCAAAAAAGGTAGAGGAGTTAAGTATGAAAGGAGAGAGCTCTAGGCAAGTCTTGCCTGAAGAACCATGTGGCACATGCAACATGTTGGGACATACAACCCAATATTATCCTAATGTGCCACATTTTCAAGAGCAAGCCCCTATAGAGATGAATGCCATGCAAGGTTTTCGAGGGGCGGGGAATTCCAACAATAATTTTCAAAATAACAATAGATGGAATCACCCCGGTTTTGATTGGAGAAATAATGCTGGGGCCCAAAATCAATATCAACAGCAGCCCTACAACAACAATCAATATCAAGGGCAAAACAATAGGCCAGGCCAGCATTACAATCAAAACAGAACTAATAATTACAATCAAGCTCAACCCTCCAATGCACCACAAACCAATGCCTATGTGCCCCCGCACAAGAAGGTACAAGAAGAGGAGCCACTTGCTAATGCCAATCTAACGCAGCAACTCATCCAAATGATGAGTAGAATGTCTGCTACATTAGAGAGGATAGATGCACGGCAAGAGAGCTCAGGAGGAACATTCCCTGCTCTACCACTTCAGAACCCCAAGGGACATAACAATGGTCCTAACAATCAAGAACATGCTAAAGCTGTGACTACACTGAGAAGTGGAAAAATCATAGAGAAAGGCATGCCTCCGTCCACTCCCGAAGTGTACGATGAGGAGGAAGTGGTGGATAAAGAAGTTGAGCTACCATCTACTCAAGAGGAGGAGCAGTCCACCAATGACGATCCTATCAAGGCAAACATTGCAGCTCCTGGAGTAGAGGAAGAAGTTGAGCGAAGGCCTGGGAAGGAGTCCGTTAAGGAGGAACCACCAAAATGCCCCTTCCCTGTACCTTATCCTCAACGGTTGAAGAAACCCAAGAATGAGACGAAGAATCAGGAGTTTTTGGAACTGTTTAAGCAAGTTAAGATTAACCTTCCACTCCTAGATGCTATCAAGCAAGTGCCGGCCTATGCTAAGTATCTCAAAGATCTATGCACGGTCAAGAGGAGGCAAAGCGTGAAGAAACATGCTTATGTCACATGTCAAGCCAGTGCGATCATTCAAAATGAGTTGCCCCCAAAACTCAAAGATCCCGGCACACCTACGGTCTCATGCAGAATTGGGAATCAAAAGATAGACAACGCACTCCTCGATTTAGGAGCAAGCGTGAACCTGCTGCCATACTCAGTCTATAAACAGCTAGGGTTGGGTGAACTCAAACCCACCCGAGTTGCTTTGCAATTGGCAGACAGATCTGTAAAGTACCCTAGAGGGGTATTGGAGGACGTCCTTGTCCAAATAGACACTTTTGTATTTCCGGTTGATTTCGTGATATTGGACACAGAACCTGTATCCAATCCTGGTGCACATATCCCGGTTATTTTTGGACGTCCATTCCTCAACACCATTGATGCCACAATCAAGATTAGAACTGGTGTCATGACTATCGTATTCGGGAACATGACGTTGAATATCAAGATCTTCTCTAATCCCCGACCTGAAGAATACGATGATGAGGAAGAAATCCATTATATAGACACGGTCATTGAAGATGAAGTTGACTTGGTCGACTATAAAGATCCTTTGGAAGTTGTGATGACTCAATTTGGTGATATTTATCAGCCTGCAGAGTCCACCCCATTGGATGCTGACTTGAACCAGACGTGTCTTATGATGGATACGAAAGAGGAGGATAGAGCCGATTGCATGTGGATACAGCCATATGAACAACTGCCTCCTAAAACCAAGTTGGTAATGCCCTCTAGTTTCCAGTTCCCGGAATTAGAATTGAAGGAGCTCCCCAAAGAGCTAAAATACGCATTCCTAGGGACTGGAAAAACTTATCCTGTGATCATTTCATCTGTTTTAACTCATGAACAGGAAAGTAAGCTAGTGGAAATGCTTACCAAGCATAAGGATGCTATGGGATGGACAATTGCTGACCTCAAAGGCATAAGCCCATCCATATGCACGCGTAAGATATATCTGGAGGAAGACGCTAAACCCTCAAGGCAAATGCAAAGGCGTCTGAACCCCAACATGCAAGAAGTAGTTAAAAAGGAAGTGCTTAAACTACTTGATGTTGGGATGATATATCCTATATCTGATAGTCCTTGGGTTAGTCCTACCCAAGTAGTTCCAAAGAAAGCAGGCATAACGGTCATCCCGAACAAAGATGGTGAATTGGTACCAACACGTGTCCCCACTGGATGGAGGATGTGTATTGATTACAGGAAGTTAAATACTGTGACCCGAAAGGACCATTTTCCTTTGCCATTTATGGATCAAATGCTAGAACGCGTGGCGGGTCACAAGTATTATTGCTTCTTGGATGGATACAGTGGATATAATCAAATTGAGATTGCTCCTGAAGATCAGGAGAAAACCACATTCACATGTCCATTCGGTACTTTTGCCTACCGACGAATGCCGTTTGGCCTATGCAATGCACCGGCTACCTTTCAGCGGTGCATGCTGAGTATATTCAGTGACATGGTCGAAAACATCCTTGAAGTTTTCATGGATGATTTTTCAGTATTCGGCCATAGCTTCGAGGATTGCCTCGGCAATCTCGAACAGGTTTTAATGAGGTGTGAGGACAAACACCTAGTCTTGAATTGGGAGAAGTGTCACTTTATGGTGACCAAGGGTATAGTTCTCGGCCACATAATATCCGATGAAGGAATCCAAGTGGATAAGGCTAAGATCGACATAATCTCAAATCTACCTGTCCCCCGTACAGTGCGAGACATTCGTTCATTCTTGGGGCATGCAGGTTTTTATCGTCGATTTATCCAAAATTTCAGTGCAATTGCTCGGCCCCTTTGTCAACTTCTTGTCAAAGATGCACCTTTCGAGTGGTCAGAGAGTTGCCAAAAGTCCTTTGAGGATCTAAAAGATCTTCTCACCTCCGCACCTATAATACAGGCACCCGACTGGAGTTTGCCTTTTGAATTAATGTGCGATGCTAGTGATTACGCCATTGGCGCAGTCCTAGGCCAGAGGAAGGACAATAAGCCACATGTGATATACTACGCCAGCCGAACTTTAAATGAAGCTCAAATGAATTACACTACTACTGAAAAGGAGCTGCTGGCTGTAGTATTCGCTTTGGATAAGTTTAGGTCTTACCTGATAGGGTCGCCAATCGTTTGTTTTACAGATCATTCGGCCCTCAAGTATCTTTTGTCAAAGAAAGACGCTAAACAACGGCTTATTCGCTGGATACTCTTACTCCAAGAGTTTGATTTAACAATCAAGGACAAGAAAGGAGTAGAGAATGTGGTTGCGGATCATTTATCCCGGTTGACTTTTACCGATAACACTGAATCCCAATCCATTAAAGATGAGTTCCCAGATGAACAGCTACTGGCAGTAAGTAGTCTGCCTTGGTATGCTGATGTGGTAAACTATCTTGTCACAGGTGAGACACCGACTCATTGGTCGAACCAAGATAGGAAACGGTTCCTCTCGTTCGCACGCCACTTTTTCTTTGATGACCCATACCTTTTCAAATACTGTGCTGATCAGGTCATCAGGCGTTGCGTACCCAACGAGGATATAACCGTAATATTAGCGTCATGCCATTCTGAGGCATGCGGTGGCCATTTTGCGTCACAGAAGACCGCACAAAAAGTGTTGCAAAGCGGTTTTTACTGGCCCACAGTCTTCAAAGATGCTTATTCCTTTTGCAAGACATGCCAACGCTGTCAAAAGCTTGGAACCATTTCTAAAAGGAATTCTATGCCTTTAACCCCTATCATCACAATTGAGATATTCGATTGTTGGGGCATAGATTTTATGGGCCCATTTCCCAAGTCGAATAACTGTGAGTACATACTCCTTGCTGTGGAGTATGTATCCAAATGGGTAGAAGCGATACCAACGAGACGAAATGACCACAGAACGGTCATGTCATTTCTAAGAGAGCATATTTTGTCTCGTTTTGGTACTCCGAAAGCTTTATTAAGTGACCAAGGCAAGCATTTCTGTAACAAGCCCTTGGAGTCACTTCTCAAGAAATACGGGGTCCATCATAAAATCGCTCTTGCCTATCATCCACAGTCTAATGGGCAAGCAGAATTGGCTAACCGAGAAATCAAGCATATTCTCGAGAAGACGGTTAGTTCCAATAGAAAAGACTGGGCATACAAATTGACCGACGCGTTATGGGCATACCGTACTGCCTATAAGACGAATCTTGGTATGTCCCCGTACAGATTGGTTTACGGGAAAGCTTGCCATCTTCCTGTTGAAACTGAACATAAAGCTTATTGGGCGACACGCTCATTGAACTTTGATATTCAAGAGGGAGGTCAGCTACGCAAGCTTCAACTTGCAGAGCTAGAGGAAATACGACGAGATGCGTATGACTCTGCAAAGTTACATAAGGAAAAGTTGAAGGCTCGACACGATCGTACGATTTTTCATAAATCATTTGAGCCGGGGCAGAAAGTCTTGCTGTATGACTCTCGCCTCCACCTTTTTCCAGGAAAACTCCGTTCCCGTTGGACAGGCCCATTCATCGTAAAAACTGTTTTTCCACATGGGGCGGTCGAGATTGTTAATCCCAAGAACGATGATTGTTTCAAGGTCAATGGCCAGAGATTGAAACCGTTCTTGGAAAATTTCCACTCTGAAGTTGAGCACATCCAGCTGGATGAGCCCAGCTATTCTCACGCTTAAAAAAAAAATCCGAAGTGGAATTCCAAATTGTTGTTGTATTCCTTTTCTTTCCTTGCATTTTAGTTTCTCTCTCTTTTGTTTCTTTTTGGTTTTCGTTCTTTATTTCGTGTTTGTGATTTAGTTCTAATCCATTATTCCTTAAACCACTCTGACCTATACATGGGACGCATGGTGGATGATGCACTCATGGCCCAGTGGGAGAATGACGATATATGGGAGCCATGGGAGGATCATGACCTTCAGGATGTTGTCCCAGACCGCCACAATGCTGTTTTCGTTTTCGTGGACGATTTCCTTGTTCCTGAGTTGGTCCCATACCACTACGTGCACCTGAGCTACTTGCTATTCAGGCTCCAATGCCCCTTACCAGCTAGTGCATTTTGGGAACCTACGCCAATAGTGAGGTTGGAACTTGTCGCAGTTCTTCGTATTTTTGTTTCTGTTCTGTGTTTTTTTCTGTTCATTGCTAATTCGTGTTTCTTGTGTTCTGTTGTTTAATTTCAGTTTGTTGTCTTTTGTCCAGGATTGTCACTATGTTCCTAAATGGCATCCCGGTATTCCTTCCACATCAACTGATTCATGGTCTTGGGCCCTACATAAGGCCCCCACTCACTCCGCCGCAAGAGGAGGGTCCGTTGCGCAATCATACTCCGTTATCCTTGTCTCCGTCCGGATCACCTCTTGCATGGGCTTTCAATTCTGTGGAGACGCCAGACTTGTTTGATGATGTCCTTGCTGCTTTTCGATTGCTCTGGGAAAGGGAATCATCGAGTTTGGACTTCGCGTCTGAAGATTCGGCGGATTATGAAGAGATTGTGGAAGAGGGAATCTTTATACTCGAAGACTAGTGCTACATTTCAGTTGTTTCTGTTCAATTTCAATTCTTGTTTATCAACTGGAGTGTAATCCTTGACAAAATGTTTTTGGTTTTAGTTTTAGTTTTATTTTTGGTTTTCTTTAGTTAAATAAGGTTTTAACCACAGTTGGGGATGATAATGTTGCAATTTGGATGCAATAATAAAGTTTTATTTTGATATAAATTGCAATTTTCTATTCTGGGGATGAATTCTTGTCCTACATGCTTGTTCTTCAATTGTTCTTTCAGTCTCTCTGCATGTCCAGATTTGTTTTTGATAGTTGGGAGTGATGTAGTTCATATCCCAATGAATTTTGGAATTTTTGTGTTCGATCGATCGAACCCAGTTCGATCGATCGAAACCTGGATGTTCAAGCGCTTGTATTTTATGTTCAAGCGATTGAGGGATTTGTGTTCGATCGATCGAACATACTTCGATCGATCGAACGAAGCATTTAAACGAGGCGTCTTCAGGACACCTCTTCATTTCCCTCACTCTCATTTTCAATCGCTCGAAGACAGAGGGGGGTGCGACTCGGCAAATTTCGATTTCTGGCATCCAAAAGGAAGCCCTGATCAATCTTCTGATCATCCTCATCGTCATCTCATCATCCTCTCCATCTCCACTGCAGGTTCTTCACCGAGGTAGGCCCCGTTCGTTTGTGTTCTCCTTTTCCTTCTTGTTTGTGTTAGAAAATCCCAAGGGGGTGTCCCCTTGGTCTTAGGATCGTTTTTTGTTAGTATAACTTTGGTTTTCTTTTCGTTTCTGCGATTGCTGAACACCGCTGTGTTCGATCGCTCGAACTGGTTTCGAGCGATCGAAGGGAAGTTGTTCGATCGATCGAACAAAGTTCAAGCGATCGAAGTCTACTCCAGTTCGATCGATCGAACCCAGTTCAATCGATCGAACTCCAGCAGTGTCTGTTTTGTTTCTTTTTTCTTCCTGTTCTTATCTGTATCTTGTGTGGTCTTATTTTCAGGACTGCCAGATGAATCCAGTGACGGGCTATCATAAGTCCAAGCCCCTCGACCGTACTATACCAGATCCGGTACCCGCACACGGGTTCCGGAATAACGAGGATAGGGTTTGGTTCGAGCGGTATTTTCAGACACGGATGGTTATGATTGAGCGCCCTATTGAGCACATATGGACTGAGAGCCCATGGTTCCTCACACGGATCCGCGCTATGCCTCACTGGTTCGATCTCCTGTCGTTGGCCAAGAGGGTCAACCTATCCTGGATTAGAGGTGCGTGTGCGACTATGATCAGCGACCCGTTTACACCATTCACCTACCATGCCTTCTTTCGGAGTCGCTCATTCATCATCAGTCCCGCGACCGTTTCCGCCGCGTTGGGGGTACCAGAGGTACCTGATTATGTTTGCCCCCACCGGCCTGATGCACCCGTGACCCCACCATCCACTATTATCAGAGAGCTCACTGGAGGCGCCGTTCCGTCTTGGGATGGCGATGCTTTGATCGAGGACCACTTTCTCACCGATGACTACCACATGCTTCATTTGGTCCTCAGCAATTGCCTCCTAGTGACGTCCTATCGAGAGAAGATCGCGGCTTGGTATGCGCGAGTCTTATATGCTGTGGGGACGGGACAGCCTGTTTGTATACCACGCCTATATATTGATTTTATGGTCCACCCCACCCGTTATATCTCGTCCAGGAAGCACCTGAAGGGTGCTTGGGCTATTCAGAGGGTTATGGCTGACGCCGGTTTCCTTGAGCTCGCTGGAGATGATATCCGCCCTTCTCCCCGCCGATTTAGCGAGGCGGCTGCTCGCCGCTCCGACGCCCAGAAGAGGAAGCGCAAGGGGAAAGGGACAGCGAGGGTAAGGGGGAGGAAGAAGAGGCGTGGTGGTACAGACACGGAGGCCGGAGCTTCAGGGACACCCACCGAGGTGGAGGAGCTTGATTCAGATGATGAGGATGATCCAGTTGCTGCGGTTCAGCAGTTTGAGCTGCGACAGCGGTCGCAGTCTCGTGCCCAGGGATAGTCTTCTTCTTCTGTGCCTCTCCCGATAGTTCGTGAGCTATTATTGGAGGAGAGAGAGGCCAGGATTAGACTCGAGGGCCGGATGGATCAGATCCAGACCTTGCTGGAGTCCATATTGATTCAGATAGGGGTTGATCAGGCTGTTCACTCTGCTCACCATCCCACAGCCACCCCTTCTGCCCCGCCTACTGCTGATCCATCGCATGTTGCTACTCCTACAGATCCACCACTTACTGATCCATCATCTGCTGCCCCAGCTGCTGAGGCTACTGATCCGGTTTCGACCACTGCTTCCGAGCCATCTACTACTCCTACTACTACTGTATTGCCGCCTGCTCCCATCGACATCCCTTCTGATATAGCTGATGATACGCCATCTGGGGTCGATTAGTTTTAGTCGGGGAGGTGGTATTTATGTACTTTTTGGTTGGTTGTATATGTTGGTAGTTTTTGGGTGTATTATTTGGTTAGTTGGTATTGTATGGACAGTATTTATCACTGCTTGTATTTTATTTTATTCTGTTCATATTCTAGTGGTTTCGATTGATTGGATCATGGTTTTATCGTATTATTGTTATCTTTTGATCCTGTCTGTTTTGGAGATTGTGTTCTACTTTTCTATGCTAGGTTGCTCGCTTGAGATCATCAATTTGCTCCATACAGGTGATACCCATCTATTAATTTATTGAAAATCAACTTCTGGGGACTTTGTTGTTTTCAGTTGGGGGTAGGATACTAGATAGGTATACACCCATAATGATCAGGTTTTGCACCTAGATATGTTTTAAATTCAATGAGAACACAGTCTGTTAAAATTTGAAAAATTTTTATTGAATAGTATTGATAGAATAACTCTGAATAACCTTTCCTGCTTGTTAATTAGACAATGATACATTTGTAGTATTCTTATCTTTTTATGGATTAAATCCACGCGTTTTTTCTGTATCACTGAAATGAATTGCGTCTGTAAAGCTATTATGTACCCAACACTTTTGTGCACTAATTAGCAGCCATGTAGAAAATCTGAAAATGGAGTTAAAATGAATATTGTGCGAAAAAGAACAAGTAGTGGAGGCTAATAACCCTTTGTGAGCTATTGAGCCAGTCATCATTTCTGAGGGGATTCTCATACATTGTCGAATGTTTTTTCTTGCATATACTTGGTAAATTCGTTGTTAAGTCTCAGTTTTCTTTAAAGTTTTGACTGCTTGTTAGAGGAGAACGTTCAGGATTTACCAATTAAACTCAATGAACACTTAAGTGCTAAAAATTGAAAGTTGAGAAATTGATTCAAGCCATCGTTTACCCATTCCTTTACCTAATATAGCTCACCCTCATTCGTTGAATCGTTTCACCCCTGATCCCACCTCAATTAAATATTTCCAATAAAATCACAAGAATCCAAATCTTTTATCTATACCTTGACCTCATTGAACCGTTTGATAAATTTATTGAGAATGAGTCATCAAAGTATGTGAAATGGAAGGAAGTTGTTGTGGGGATGTTTCAGGTTTAAAAAAAAAAAAAAAAAAAAAAAAAAAAAAAATGATGATGATGAATGAAGAGGTTAAAAAAAAAAAAAAAAAAGTATATGAAATGAATGGGAGATTGGGTGGAGAAAAGAATAAATAATAAAAAGAGAAGAAATTCCATCACATACTAAAAAGCACACTCTTCTCTACAACACCCCCACCTACTAAATACAAGCCATAATTCAAAGTCTTGAAGATTCTCAACAATTGGTTTGAACATGGAAGTGTGAGTTGAGTTCTCCACGGTATTTCGCTCCTCTAGTAAGTAGTATTCCATTCATGAGACTATACACTCTTAAATGTTCGTTTTTCATAGAGTCCAGTATGAAAGCATTAGCACTTAGAATATCATTCTTATCAAAGCTTTCATACGATGTGCGATCATTGTAAAGCAAGTTTCTGAGAGACGTTCTTTTTGAGTGTGACCAATGTGAGAATTGAGCTAAAACTGCAAGTTTCCAAAGTATAATATTCTGGATAACTCTTAATAAGGGTTGGACGCATGGTGGTTAATTTCACACACACACGGGTGCATGATGGTAATACATGTGTTATATTTTACTTGGTGATATGGGGGAGCATGTGGATCTCTTTCATGGGTTGATAGAGGATATTATATTATTGTAGAGTTGAATTAACGGTTTAAAGGAAAGGGAAATTCTACAAGTTATTCTAATTCTTTTTTTAGCTTAAAATTGGAATTTTGTGGGTATATTCACTGCAAACCCTCACGAGACAACACTCGTCCACTAGGGGGAACCTAGGGGTTTAACGGCTTGTTGCATTCGCTAAATGCAACCGCGATTCCTGCGAAAGTGAGTTAGGATTTTTCTCTCTATCTTAGTTTAGGTTGTTTTTAGTTTTTCTTTGTTTCTTAGTCGTGGTAGTATTAGTTTAGGAATTTTTATTTTATTTTTATTTTCGCTTTATCGCTAGGGACTAGCAATAAGCTAGTTGGGGGTTGTGCAAAGCGGGGGTATTTGTAAAATACAACCGCGCTAAAAGGAAGAATTGTATTAGTTTTTATCACAACTTCCCGTGTTATCCGTAATTTGCATTGCAAGGCTAATTTTTATACAATATGATTAATCTATGATAAGTTGTATTGTTTTAGCTGTTGTTTGTGCAGATCACTGCTGTGTGGACTAAACAGATGAACATCAGAATAAATGGAATGCTGGAATGCAAACAAAAGAAGTCAAAGCTGAAATGTGGAGTTCGATCGCTCTAAGAAGGTTCGATCGATCGAAGGTTCGATCGCTCGAAGAGAGTCGAAGCGCTTGAAGATCAAGGGTTCGATCGATCGAGATCAGTTCGATCGATCGAACGGGGTATTTCCAGTAACATTTGCGTGCGCAGCAGAATGCGGGTTTTAACCCTAGTGCCTTAGGTTTTCTATTTATATGCGTTTTGTACACGTCCATAAGGACGCCCACTTTTACATTTTAACAGTTTAGAAGGAGAGATAGAGAGTTGGCTTGGTTTTTTGTAGGTTTTTCATTGAATATTCGTATTGTGGATTGGATTTCTTGAAGTTTATACAAGTATTCTTCATTCCAGGTTAACTATATATCACGTATTTACATTCTGCAGTTTGTAAGTGTAGTTTTATTGTTCATATCGTAGTATTGCATGCTAAATATTGTCAAAACCATTGTTTTTAGATTTTTAATGAAAAAACTCGCAACCAAACAGGGTATTAATGTTTTCTTACGTTAAAACTAATTCTGTGACACTCCAGACGATGTCTGAGTAGTCCCAGGTTGGGAGAACACGATGAAACAGTGATCTCCAGCCTCTGCCATGCAGCAGAATAATCGCTGTGTTCGATCGATCGAAGTTAGTTCGATCGATCGAACTAGAGACAGTCAATCGATCGAAGTCAGTTCGATCGATTGAGGGATGAAGGTCTTCGATCGATCGAAAGCGCGTCGATCGATCGAACTCTCGGATTCTTGAGGATGTTCCCTGCAGTATTCCAGGACTTTTTGTTTTAGGACTTGTTATCATTCTGTCCCAAATGAATGCTCAGTCTGTCAAAACAGTTTTAAAACTAAGGCCCTAAGGCATTTTCTTTCAATACATTTTGCAAACCATCTTCAATGCTAACACCATTGAGGATGCGAGTCTTAACTATTGAATTAAACCGCTTTTGTGTATTTCAATTTAACTGTGATGATATGGTCCCGGTCATGAAAGGGCCATAGAATCTTTATTTTTTGAGGAATACGGAAAACTGTAGGTAATGTACTCCTTTGTGCTTCAAGGCAAATGCATGGTAGATGGCTAGGTTACTGTGGATTCGTGTAATCCCAACATTTTCTTTTTAATTTTAAACTACTTAATTCAAAGTACTGTTTCAATTAGTTAAGTTCGATCGTTTAGTTTATTTTAATCGTTTTCATTAGTAATCCTTGTTTGTGGAACTTTGTGTTCCGCACCATCATTCAACCTTAGTTATTTTATTTTGTTTTCTTTAGAGGTTAGTCTAATTCGATAGGTCAACACCTTCCCTGTGGGATCGACCTGGTCTTACCAGATATTACTTGCACGTCTACCTACACTTGGGTACTGCACAAGAGCGCACAAGAAAAATTCTCGTGTCAAAAAGCATTGCAAAAGATGCGATGATGCTGAGGCTGAGGTTAGTGCTGGTCGCGCTCTGCGTGAGCTGCCTATGTATCCCAAGGGGAATCAGACCAGGACGTAGTTCAGGGCATAAAGGAACCAATCACACATCCACATACACAACAATCAGGCGGATGCTATACTAAAAGAGTGATATGCAATGCATGGATGTGAAATGATTGTGTACATGAGTCCTATCATGCCTAGTGTTCTGATCCTAGTATGAGCAGGTACTGTGGGGTGTGCCACTCCGAGTGGGCTGGTGTTGTGCTAGTGTTTGCGATTGTGATGTGGTGGATGACTCGGATAAAGATATCAAGGTTTAGAAGATCTGGGTCTAGGGGCAAACTTTTGGAATTTGGGAATTGTGCTTCGCAAGCGAACGTAATTAAACGTGGGGTCCCAGAGTACAACAATCGACGGACACAGAAGTCCTGGATACCAAATGATAGATGAGGAAGTTCAAGATAGCCAATCGGAGAAGGGTTTCGTGATAACCGTCAAGCGAGAAAGCTCACAATAGCTGATGGGTAGGTGAGGGGGCTCATAATTTTTGACAAGGGAGTGAGGAAGCTCACGATAAGGGAGAAGCTCACAATTTTTGTTTGCTGAAGAAGCTCATAATCTTTATTTGAGGAAGCTCATGATAACCGATGGGTAGGTGAGGGGGCTCACAATTTTAGACAGAGGGGTAAGGGAGCTCATGATAAGTGAAAAAGCTCATGATAAGTGAAAAAGCTCATGATAAGTGAGAAAGCTCACGATTAGTGAGAAAGCTCACGAGTTTGGACAAAGGAGTGAGGAAGCTCACGGTAAGTAAGAAAGCTCACGATTTTGGATGAAGGAGTGAGGAAGCTCATAATTTTGGACGAAGGAGTGAGGAAGCTTATGAAAAGTGAAGAAGCTCACGAATTTGGACAAAGGAGTGAGGAAGCTCACGATAGTGAGAAAACTCATGAGAAAGTTCAATAGCTGGGTTGGTGAAGAAGCTCATGATAATTGTTTGGTAAGGAAGCTCATGATTTTGGACAGAGGAGTGAGGAAGCTCACGATAGTTGAGTTGGTAAGGAAGCTCATGATATTTGTTTGGACACGGATCTCTGAATTGTGAATAGACAGTGCTTGCCCTAAGAATCGGGGTGATTTGACTGTGGGTGATGTTTTCAATCGCTGGCCGATCCTTATGATGACAAAGTCCGGAGAATTGGTTCGGACTTCTGTTATCTTCTGCTGAAGATGGTAGGGGACTCTTTGAGAATCTCTCTAAAATGATTGATAGGTGTGGAAGTTCTACCCTAACCTAAAGGGTTTATAATGAAAGATTTGCCTTAATCTGGAGGGCTGGTGATGAAGGATTTGCCTCAATCTAGAGGGCTGATGATGAAGGATTTTCCTCAATCTAGAGGGCTGATGAAGGATTTGCCTCAATCTAGAGGGCTGGTGATGAAGGATTTGCTGCAATCTAGAGGGCTAATGAAGAAGGGTTTGCCTCAATCTAGAGGGCTGATGATCTACGCTTCGCTACGACTAATAGACTTATGAGGGATCTCGACCTGGAGGTCTTACCCAAGGAAGAGCGTGGTGCTCAAAAGAACGCTTATGGTGTGTTTGCCACTCTTAGTGGGCTTTGTGATTTGTGTGTGCCGCGACCGATGGGCTATGTGTCATGTTATGGCCAATTTGTTGTGTTGGGTGAAGTGACGCTCTAGACTTGACTCGTGCTCCCCTTAATTGTGATACTATGGACTCGGTGACTCTCAGAGTCTCAACAGTGCTTCTCAAATTTCAATGATGATCCTCAAATCTCAACGACGCTTATGTTGTTCCTCAAATCTTTGACGGTGCTTCTCAATGCTTCTTGATTCTCAATGGTGTTCTTCAAATCTTAACGATGCTCCTCGATTTTTAAATGATGCTTTTCAACTCTTCTGACGCTCCTCAACAAATCTTATGCTTCTCAACACATCCGATGTTCCTCAACAAATTTGATGCTCCTCAACACATCAGATTTTCCTCAACTCTTCATCGATGCTTCTCAACAAATCTGATGCTCCTCAACACATCCGATGTTCCTCAATTCTTCAATAATGCTCCTTAACACACCCGATGCTCCTCTTCAACAATACTCTCTTTTGATGTTCCTCGATGCTCCAATAATGCTTCTCAACTCTCATGATGTTCCTCGATGCTCCAATAATGCTTCTCAACTCTCCTGATGTTCCTCGATGCTCCAACAATGCTTCTCAACTCTTCTGATGTTTCTCGACACATCTGATGCTCCTCCTCAGCAACACACTTGGACTTTGAACCTTAAATATCTTAATAACACATCTTATCAAAACATCTGGACTCTGAGCCCTAAAACCATCTTATCAAAACTTCTCATCAACACATCTGGACTTTGGGCCCTAAAACACCTCAACAACGCGTCTCATCGATACACCTCATCAACACATCAGCAAAAGTTTCTTGGTGTTGGCGATATTTCCTCCGATCAGCCACCTTGAGAAACAACTATCGGTTTGTAGTTTGCAACCACTTACGAGTTTATGCCACTTGTACTTGGGACACTTCTCATGTTGCGACCTTAACTGGTGTAGTAATAATGTTTGGTACTTCTGCTTATATCCAAAGTTTTTTTTGTTATAATTGGGAATCACCTTTAACCCACACATTTGAGACCATCAGGACAAATGGACTTAACAGGAATGACAAGGAAAGTTGGGTTAGTTTGTATGAAACGTCGATCTCTGACACACTTGTGATCAGATTACTACTGACTCAAACAAAGAAGGATTGATTTGGACATGAAATTCTCAAATTGCCACGATCCAATGTGCCTTCATCATGAATTATGTACCGCTCATCTTTTATGTTCACTCCTCATCTTAATATGACAGCACTTTGCTGATAAATCTGGTTTTTTGAAAATTCCTCCCTATTGATCGAATCAATTCTCTACTTCTCCCCGGAAGTGCTTTGAATTAGTGCCTTAGCTTTTAGAATAAAAGATGCTCCATTTCAAAATTTTCAAAACAACTTGGTGACTTGAAAACTCGCCTTTGGTGTGAAGGGATCATGTTAGGCAAACGGAGTTTGCCCCTAGTTTGAGGTGTACGAAGGGGAATTCATAGGCAAACGAGGTGGGTGACCGAAGTTTGCCCCTAGTTTGGAATGATGGCTTATTGGAGGTTTTGGGCAAACGAGGTAGGTGACCGAAGTTTGCCCCTTATATGAAAGGTAGATCGTAGAATTCAGGCAAACGAGGCGAGTAGCCAAAGTTTGCCCCTATTGTGGAAGGTGATTTCTGGCTTGAGGTAAGGACCGTGACTTTAATCTCTCAAATGCTCATAACTTTTGCCTAGGCACCAGTGAGGTGACCTAACGAGCTCTTTTCTCTCTTTTATTATTGCTCACTTTGGATTTAGCTCTAATTTTTGCTTAGGCGTCCTTTCGGATTTTCAACCTAGAGAGCCATTCTTCTTTTCTTTTTGAAAGTCTACCTGCGTACCCCCGAGCGGGGATCAGGTCCAACGTAGTTCGGGCCATGGTTGGAAAGAAGCGGGTTGATTTTTATGTAGGTAGGGTGACCGAACCGATGCGGCTGCCTACGTATCCCCGAGTGGGAATCAGGAATAGCGTAGTTCAAGGCATGGTCTTGAAAGAAATTGGTTTGATTATGATGGTGTCGACCGAACCAATGTGGTTGCCTACGTATCCCCAAGTGGGAATCAGGTCGAGCGTAGTTCAAGGCAAGGCTTGAAATAAGGGGTTTGAGGTATGAGGGTTTTTCAAACCAATCGTCAAAGAAGTTCAAACTTGGGTTACTTATGGTAGCCTTGAAGAGGAGGATTCAGTTTCCATCTCCCTTTCTTTTCTTTTCTTTTCTTTTTCTTTTTCTTTTGTTTTGAGGATTGATCCTTTTCACTTTTGCCTAGCCAGTCAATTTTCCTTTTCACATAGTTGATTCTTGTGAGATCTTTTGATTACAATTTCAGAATTCCAGAATGTGCATATCAGTTCCCAGAATTTATTTGTGGTCATTCTGAGCCTTTTGAAATGTGATCTAGGCATGTTCTCATGACGTATCTTGAAGCGTATGATTCTCTCATTTGTTTCATCACAACTTTCTCCAACATTTTGACTGGCTAGGGTCAAATCTTGGAAATCAACACCTTTTTCAGCTCTCACTTTTGCCTAGGTGCCCTTTTCGGGTTTTCAACCTAGCGAGCTTTTCTTTTCTTTTCTCTTTTTTTTTTTTTGTTTTTTTTTGAAGGGGGAAGAAACTCATTGAAATATTTGGCTACCAACAAGGACCAAGTTCTCACAAGTTCGCATGACTATCAATTGGGTTGGGTCCAAGGCTTTGAAATGGTAGAAATGGTGGAAAGGGTGTTGGGCAAGCCCCAAATCAGTCTCAAGTATGTCTTTTCAAGATTTGAGCAAAAGCATCTTTAAATTCTTAAAGTAAGACTATTCAATTCTTAGCTCTTCTTTGGGGTCAGCGCGAAAATCGACTTTGGCTTGTTTGGGATTCTCTCTTTTTTATTTTGTTTGATGCAAAAATTTATTAGCAAAGTAATGTCCATGGTAATTTGAAGAGTGACATTTTCAGTTCAGCGATTCATGCACTTATGAATATACACATCAGATTAGGCAAAATGAGACTTCATTCCATCAGAAGAGAAGGATTACATTACTCGATACGGACTCACAATAACTTGATGATAGACAGACTCGACCACAAGATCAAACTTGAAATAGACATAAAATATAGAACAGACTCGACTTGGTCTCAAATGGAGTGTCTTTGTGACCCATTTATTATTATTATTATTTTAGCAGAAGTTCCAAATACTATCAACTCACTGCGTAGCTTCAACAATCCTTAGCGAAGGAGATCATTTGAAAGGACCGGCCAGGGGCTTAGGTGACATGGGGTTGAATGGGTGGTGGCTCAATGACTCTTCGGTCAATAAGGTCTTGGATATCATGGCGGAGACGTATGCACCGGTCAGTGTCATGGCCTGGGCCTTGGTGGTAGGCACATCGTTTGGACAGGTCACAGTTAGGTGGTGGGGGATCGGCACGAGGCTGAAGGAGTTGGAGGTGTCCCTTTTTTAGCAAGCGGCCTAAGGCTACGGAGGGAGAGATATCCAGCTTGGAAAATTCACGAGGTACCCTATTTTGGTAAGGGCGGCTAGGCGAGCTGGTTTGGTTTGTGAGCTGGTATGATTGGGGAGAATAGGCCATGGGTTGGTTACTAAGGGCGTTGACATTCGAAGGGTTTTGGGAGTAGTCGGGCCTCTTGGATTGGCTTTGTGATTCTTCATTCTTGATTTTCCCTTTCCTGATTGCATCCTCAATTCTAGTCCCAATCTCAAAAAGTTCTTCAAATGTCAAGATGGACTGGTAGAAGAGTTTCTCATGGTACAGCGGTAGTAAATTCTTGATCAACATCCGGACTTGTTCCTTTTCGACCGGTCAGTGGGTCATTTGGGCCAATTTGCTCCTTCGTCTGCTCAAAAACGCAGCGAATGATTCATTGTTGTTCTGCCGGGTCGTTTCCAAATCCCTGATAGTGACATCCAGCTCTTGATTGTAGGAGTAGCGATCGACGAAGACTCTAACAATGTCTTCCCATGCTCGGGTTTTGGAGGCTTCCAAGGTTAGGAACCATGATAGTGCTGACTTTGCAAGAGTTTGTGGAAACAGCATCGCAATGTGATCGTGGGTACAACCCATGGACTGGAAGATACTCATACATAGCTTCACATGACTTTTTGGATTCCCAGTTCCATCAAAACGGTCGATGGCAGGCATCTTGAAGTTCTCCGGCAATTTCAGCTTAACAGGCTCAAAGAGGCCTTCCAGGTCTAGCATGTAATCATCGACCCCCTTGCTTTTCCTCAGTACACTTTCCAGCTTGTCAACCTTATCCATTTTCTCTTGGAGCTTCTTCTCATACGCAAATGGTGGGACCCCTTGAAACCAGTCTTCCTCTCCATTATTCTCATGTGGGGGTGGTTCAAACCTCGGTGGTGGAAACCCAGGTGGAGGTTGCGGCCGCTGCTGCTTCAATTCTTCCATGAACTTCAGAACTTGGGCTAGGCTGTCGGACTGCTGGCTTATGGTTGCTCCCAACTCGGTAACCTTGTTTTCTAACTCTTCTCGATTCATACTGAAGCAAGCTGGCGGACTAATTCTGACCAAACCATTATCTGAACTTCTGACCCAAGACGAGGATCCTGCTGCTGACTCCAGGAATCTATACTGATTTGACAGATTTTGAGAGGACTAGATCAGATTTTGACAGTGATGACTTTAGACAGACAATGAAGGCGATATTAACAAACGTGGACTGACTCAAGACAGTGCGCACAGATTGATAGGAATGGTGTATGCAAATTAGGCAAGCATGCGGATGTAAGCCCTAATCTATATGATGCTCCTATTTCTAACAGATACCAGTTAAGCAAATAAGGTCCTAACCATATAGAGTGTGCCAACTTTACTTTCCAGTATGATCACCAAGGGATAACAGGGGTTTCCAGGTTTTATGCAGGCTTCTAAGAGACACTGGACATTTATGGTTGATTTGGACAGAGTTTCTGGGAGAAATTGGTTAGTATAGGTTATATCTGGGACATCTGGACAAAGTTTCTGGGAAAAGTTGGTTAATACGGTTATATCTGGGATATCTGGACAGAGTTTCTGGGAGAAACTGGTCATATCTGGGATATCTAGATAGAGTTTCTGGGAGAGATGGGTTATATCTGGGATATCTGGACAGAGTTTCTGGTAGAAACTGGTTAAAATGGTTATATCTGGGATATCTGGACAAAGTTTCTGGGAGAAACTGGTTAACGTGTGGTGATAGTGATCATACTGTCTAGCAGGTTTTCATACTCCTATGTCTTAGGACCGACAAATAAGGTTTGCGGTGTATATCTTTGTGAGCATGGAGCAGACATCCTTGTCATGGTGCCTAGGCAGGTCAACTCAATGTGATCACATGTGAGTGATTGCCTTGGGGATCATAAGAAGTTCTGTTCTATGCCACATAAGCGTCTACACCGAGAAGGTAATCCCGTCAGGGCATACAACAGTTATATCACATTATCCTATCTGAAAAGATAAATCAACAGTCCTATGAAAGGTTCTACAGGAATCTATATCCAAAGGCTGGGTTTAGTCAAAGAGGGTCCGTTGACGAGAGTTCCAATATACCGTCGGAGAGACAGTACGGAGGTTTTTACTCTTTTTGATATACCTTGGAAGGTACAATATCAACGGTGACTTGTGCCCTGGCACAGCAAGACCTGAACAATGTCAGCGCCGCGTTTCAGACACAGTCGGAGGGGGGGGGGGGGGGGGGGGAAATGCAGGAGTGCAATGCGGTGAACCAGACACAGTAAAAAGATGATTTTAAGGATGCTTCTTATGAGTCAAACCTCTGTATTATTTTGTTTTAAAATAAATATCCCCAGCAGAGTCGCCAGATTATGGATACCGGGATTCCACCGCTTTGTCTTAGTTTGAGATTGTTTTGAAAGGGAAAAGAAAAGGCCTGTTGAAAACAGATACAGAGTTGCCACTTGGTCTTTAAGGAACCAAGAAACCTAATTTGACTCACCCAAATGGATAAAGGGCACCGGCCCTTCATAACCAAAGAACTTGGTTCGGGGTTTTGGTACGAGAGAGGAAGGAGCCTTTGTCGCGACTAAAACACCCTCAACTCGCCCTGTCTTTCAACGGGCCTCAATTAGCATCCAAATAATCATCTTATACTATGTATGGTTCGGCAACTAATACTATGATAGTATATTACATCACATAAGAAACTTGAAATGGAAGATCTAAAGAAAATATATCATTCATAAGATCTAAGTCAAATATCATGCAATGTAAAGTGAAAGATCACACAAATAAACCTAGGAAAAATCGTCTAATCATGTATCAAGTAATTAAGTTTCCCTAATCTAAAGGGGACATGAATTGTTCTTGAAGCAAATGATCAAAGAAATCAAAATATGCTTAGCAAGCTATTATGATGCATGTTATTCTTTGAGAAAAAGAAGATCTCTCAATCCCTGGGACGGATGAGAAAGGATGATTAGGTCGAGGGGAAGCATGAACGTGTGACCATAATTATTCCTTATAATCTTCTTAGATTAGGAGTTACAAAAACCCCAAATCTTTGCATGGATGCAATGTATGTATCTAGAATGTGCCAAGGTTGTAGTGTGTTTTGTGTTCATGGATTCCTAAAATGACTTAGAAGTCTAGAATGTGTATGAATGAATGAATGAAATCAACATGAGATATGTACCTATGTAGTATGAACTACTTCCTAAGATATGAACTAATTTGGAATGTATATAAGCATCAAATTAAAGAATGAAAGTTAAAATGAGCTCGCTGTGAATAGTGGACAGAACAGTAACATGATCTTGTGAAAATGGAAAAGAGGGGTTAGGAATGTTTTCAATGCATGAGTTTTTATGGAGATCTTCCTTATTATGTCTAGAACACAACCCAAAAAGCCAATCTTTAATAACTATCACATATTGAGAGAAATCACATAAACAATGAAGGTCACTCAGAAACAGAGTCCGTACTGTCGAGTGAAATGTTGTAAAATCTTAGAAAATGAAAACAAATGATCTAGGGGCCCATTTTATACAGAACGTTTCCTAAGACATGGAAGATTAAGGTAAAAATAATTTGGGACCACCCCGTTTGGAAAAGTTTTCTGAACAAGAAGTAGGAAGTTAACCAAGTTGCTGTGACAGCAGAGGCAGAATGTCTGGAAGGAATGTTTGGGTCCAAATGGACCATTTTCAAGTACTTCCAAGTCAAACCAAAAATCATGGGTGTTCTCTAATGAGTTAGGAAGACTTTCCAAGTGGTCTTGCATCCGTACATTGAGTATTAGGTTCTAGAGAAATCTTTGAACTCAGATCACTCACTGTTTTGACTCACTGTTTTGAAGATTTTGGGAAAAACTTGAGTTTTCTTTCTTGAAATCAAAATGAGAGAGATTGAAGGGGGTTTTGAAATAGAGGTTTTGAAAATGTATTTTCAATACTCAATAAAGATTATAGCCACTTGAAATGTCAACAATAAACTCATCATCAAGAACCTCCAAGATTGTTGGAAAGATTTATTTTTATTTGAACATAACTTCAAGAATACCTTGGAGGTATTGAAGTTATAATCATCATCTATCAAACATGTTTTTGAGGTCAAGAGCTACTATCCATAAGGATTCACTCACCTCAAACTTCATGTCATCACTTAGATGATGATGAACTAGTAAGTAAATAAAGAAAATCAAAAAGAAATGAGGTGAGAAGAGATGAACATTATATAAACAAGCAAGCAAATAGATAGCAATCAATAGATGATATTCATGATGTATTGAACTTTTAGCTTGGTGTTTCACTCATAGATGTAGACATTTGGACATGGAAGTAGCTTCCTAACTCAAAATGCTTAGAGAAATGGTGATTGGGTGTATTGATGATGAAGTATATTGAAGAATAGTGGAGGAAAACAAGGTTGGAACTCACTTTGATTGGAAAAAAGACTACTTCTTCTCTTTATCTCTCTATATTTCTCTAGAGTTTCTTCCTAAGCTCTCTCTAATCTTCCATGTCTCTCCCCTAAATGGAAGTAAATGGCTTCTTTTATAGGCAAAGGAGGGGTGGTAAATGGAGTTTTAAAAAGTTTAAAATGGTCTCCCATTGGTCCAAAATACGTTAGGAACCAAAACTATGTCGTTTTGATTTCTAATTAATCAAAATGGACCCCCAAAAGAAATTACAAAAACACACTGCTCCTCCCTCGTCCAGATAATGTTGTTTAGGCCCCCTGAGGTTCCGGTATTCGCGAAAAGGCCCTATTTCGTCCGAAATTCACAAAAAATGCGTATGAACTTTAAACCGAGGTTGTGATATACCGTTGGAAAGGTAATGGAGTCTACTTTACATAAAAAATAGTTCGGGGATAACTCACTTTGAAAAGTTTTGCGGTATTCGCGATAAAAGCCAATTTGATCACCTTTTTTGCCTTTGGGAATTCATAATAAATTCGTTTTAAATCTAGAAACTATGTGCGATATACCGTTAGAAAGCTATTGACCTCTAGTATCCATGAAAAAATTTTGAAAAATGATACGGTGCTCTGGTTTCAAAGTTAACTTTTGGTCAAAATGGTCAAATCAGGGACCTCCAGGAAGTTCTGGGGACTTCTGGGAGCTCCCAGGAGCTGACGTTTTCATCCGATTTTCTTTTAAAACTCATTTTAACACTTTCCACATGATCTAGAATGATTCTGCCAAATTTGGATGTTTTCAGTCAAACTTGGTCAAACTGGTCAACGGGGTCTTTCCGGGAACTTCCGGGGGTCTCTGGGAGCTGACGATTTCATCCGATTTTACTTAAAAACTCATTTTATCATTTTTCTTACGACGTAGCATGTTTCCTGAACTTTTGGTCCAAATCTGGGAGCTTTTGGGCTTTCAGGGGCATTTTGGTCATTCTGAGCATTCTGAGAGATAGAACTAACTTCCAGGAATCCTTTTAAGTCTTTTTCGATCATTGTGAACCACCAAGCTATGGGTCTCCTAAATCTGATAGCCGACAAAATGGGGTGTCTACAATGCCCTAGAAATTTCACCTCTTGTAGCCAAAACTCACACTTACTGAACTTTGCATATAAGTGATAACCCTGAAGTGTCTGCATGGCAATTCGCAAGTGTTGTTCATGTTCCTTCTTGGTCTTTGAATAGATCAAGATGTCATCAATGAAGACAATGATGAATTGATCCAAGTAAGGCATGAACACTCTGTTCATCAGATCCATGAACACTGTCGGGGCATTAGTTAATCCAAACGACATTACTAAAAACTCATAGTGACCGTACCTTATTCTGAAAGCTGTCTTTGGTACATCCTCGGGTCGTACGAGTAACTGCTGGTATCCTGATCGTAGATCTATCTTGGAAAAGATCGTAACACCTTGCAATTGATCAAACAGATCATCTATTCGGGGTAGAGGATACTTGTTCTTGATGGTGACTTTGTTCAACTCTCTGTAGTCGATGCACAGTCGAAGCGATTCGTCCTTCTTCTTTACGAATAACACTGGTGCTCCCCAGGGTGATGTACTTGGACGTATAAATCCCAGATCTTCAAGTTCTTGAACTTGTTTCTTTAGTTCCAGCATTTCTGTAGGAGCCATTCTGTAAGGTGCTTTGGATATTGGGATAGTGACAGGCATTAGATCAATGCAGAAATTAATCTCTCTCTTAGGTGGTAACCCAGAGATATCCTGAAAAACATCCTCAAAGTCTCTGACTATGGGTATCGATGAGATAACTACTTTTGTACTAACAACCTTGATGTTAGCTAAACAGTTGGTGAGGAACATATCACTCATAGGGTTACACTAGAATTCAAAAGGTTGACCTCTAGGTACTTAAAAAGTAATACTCTTCTTAACACAGTCCAACTTAGCATGATATTTAGTGAGCCAATCAATTCCTAATATCACATCAAATTCCTTCATTGATAGGACAACCAAATAAGCTGGAAGATTCCGATTCTCTAGGTGTACAGGGCAATTCTTGCATACATGTTTTAGTGCGACAGTAGCCCCTAACGGTGAGACAACATTCAATACTACGTCTAACCTCTGAGGTAATATACGTACATTTGGAAGAACTTTGGTAGCAATAAAAGAGTGTGTGGCACCCGTGTCAAATAAGACTTTCACACGATGATTATAAAGTGTTAAAGTACCTTCCATGACTTGCTGCTCTGGTTGTTCTTCATATTGGGTTCCTCCATACCCAGCTTCATCATAACCACCTTTTTCATATCTTGCGGCATCAGGAATGATTGCATTCAGTTGGGCCTGTCCCTGTTGACCATAGCTTCCTCCTTTGGGGGCATGACAACGTTGGCTGATGTGACCAGTCTTGCCACAGTTATAGCACACCACATCCTGACGACCATTGCGCCTTGGTGCCTTATAGTCTCGAGAGGTATACCATAATTAAAAAAATTATTGGTACTTCCTCCTGCACCTAATTGTGGCTGAGTCTGATAGGGAGCTGGACGAGGCTTCCGATTTCCATCAAAAGTCCTCTTATGACCTTGATTCCGATATGGTTGTCTGTTCCCAAAATTACCCTTCTGTGGTGGGCGAAAGTCAAACTGCTTGCGGTTTGATCGCATGTCTTCTTCCAGCTCGGTGGTTAGTCCCACAAGAGATTCAAATGTCTTGTCCAAGTGCCCAATAGTCATACGACGAATAGGCGGTGCCAACCCTTGATTATACTTTCGGATTCTCTTCTCCTCTGTATCCACCATGTGTGGAGCAAATCTGGATAGCCTCTCGAACTGAGTCGTGTACTCTTTCACGGACTTGTTTCCTTGGATCAGGTCCATGAATTCCCTTTCGCGCTTGTGCCTCTCGGTTGCCGGGAAATACTTCTCCAAGAATTTCTTCCTGAAAGTAGTCCATGTCATAGCTTTGACAGCACTTTCTCCCATGGTGGCTTTGATAGCTTCCCACCAGTCTGTAGCAGCATATGTTAACTGAAATGTTGCAAGTCTCTTCTTCTCCTGATCAGTACAATCCATAGTTTTAAAGATATGATCCATCTGTCTCAGCCATTGTTCGGCTTTCCATAGTTCAACAGTGCCAACAAATTGTTCTGGTCGCAAGGCACGTAACCTCTCCAGCTGTTTATCCCCCGTTTGACGGACCGGGACTTCATTCCTCTGATTGTTGCCATTCCTATTGTTGGCGGCATTTAGGTCTCCAATTCCTTCGATCCTCCGAACAAATGCCTCAAACATGCCGGTCGGATCGACCGCTGGTGGTGCTCCTTCAATTGCATTGTGGTTTCTGGGACTCCTTCTTGCCATAGTTACAACTTAAATCCTGATAGTACAATAAGGTTAGCAATTAAGCAATTAGGAGAAGGAATACAAGTATCAATACGAGGTTTCAAAAATATTCTATATATATCTTTTGTAAGCAGTTACACATATCATGTCAAGTTAATGCTTCTATCTAGCCAAAAGATGAGATTTTTGGGACTAACAGTCCTATGTACAAAATGTGGGAGTCATTGCCCCGAATGCATTCTAATGCTAACTTATAATATCCGATAAGACAAAAAGTGGGACTACTTAGTCCAATATTTATAGCATGCTTGCAAACATAAAGCTAAACACGCCTACTGGGGGCCACGGGGCTTGTGGCGCCAAACTCCGAAACGGTGCATCGGGTGATCAGTACTACTCTCAGCATCAGACACTGGAGGTGGAGCACCATCCATGTCCATGGGGTCTATGGGTAGCGCTAGGGGTGGCTCAGGTGCCATAACGTCATGAAGCTCGAGCTTAAATCCATCTAGGACTACCTCGACTCCTCCCAGCTCCATAAGGGCAGCCATAGCAGCCTCAGGTACAGCTGCCACTGGAGCTACAACTGGTAGTGGAGCAACCTGAAGTGATAGGTACAACTGTACCATCTCCATCTCTACAGGTAGGTAGAGGTCAGGGGTAAGAATCCTTCTAATCCTCTCCTCTGCTATCAGCCTATCGATCTGGGCCTGATAGAAGGCCTCTAACTAAACTCGGTGGAGGTCCACCATCCCCTTGGTGTGAATGGCTCTCCAAATACTATTTTCCACTCTAACATTAGCCTGGAACTGAATCAGGGTAAGATAGATCTCTAAGTCGTGCTGCGCTATCCCGTCTGGGCCAATCACATGTCCGCCAAAATCATCGGGTACGAGATATGGGTCCATGCTGATAACCTGACAAAAGCAAACTATCTTATATTAGGGCTAATCTTAATACATCTGGATGTTGGATCCTAAGTACGGAGGACACTCGACTATGCCTATCCTTTTACTATCACAACCTGTGTCTAGGCTTAAGCCTAACTATACAACCAAGGCTCTGATACCAAAAATCCTGTAACGCCCCAGCGTAGCAAAATAAGGAAAAATTTTCATTTTTGTTTTGGACCCGTAGGTCATGACAGGTGATGGATCGCTTGTCCTGTACTTAGCTTAACATGTACCAGAAAAACAGAGTATATAAAGCAACAGGGAAGATTATATTAAACATATAACAACTTCAAATATTACATAGGCTTAAGTTTAAATATCCTTAAGGCACAAACCGCCTTAATCAAAATAAAAACATTATCCATATCCTTTATTACATTTTTTTTTTAATTAGAAAAGTAACGTTGTAGGCTCCTCTAGCTGGCATAATCATATTGTCCTGCATAACCATTTCCTTAACATTTTGGATCTCCAGGACAAAATAAAGTCATCAGCTAATGAAAGCCGGGTGAGTATAACGAACACACAAGCAATGTATATAAAAGTACATTAACAATTATTATAATGTTCGGTACCTTAGAGTGTGATAAATGCATTATTCCAATCATCGCATGATAACAATTAATAACAGTTTGAATAATGAATAATTAAGACCGTGCATGAACCATGAAACCATCTCATCTCACTGACTCTTTTATCTCGATCACAATCTCTTGACTCATTCGGTCCACCTAGAACCATCCGGCACAATGCCGTTAGTTTAGAAGGTCTGTCAATATGTCTGCCGTATTTAAGTTGGTCTCAACATACCTAGACATTCAAGGTTATAATAACATGTGGAATACTTTAATTAAACTACCGTATATGAAGCGGCCTGGAATAATTTAAAGCTACCACCAGACTGACCTACCGTATCAAAAGTGGCATGGGCCCAGCCCTCTTAATTAATATACCGTATCTGTAGCGGCCTGGAATAATTAAGGCTATCACAAGACTCTGATTGACCTACCGTATCAAAAGCGGCCTGGGCTTAATCCTTCTTAATTAACCTACCGTATCTCAAGTGGCCTGGGATAATTAAGGTTACCCGTCCCGAGACATTCTCACAACATATATGCTGACCAACGACCCCTTTCCATACATGCCATCTCGACTTATGCAAATGAGTAATTTATTCTCTTCTTGTTTATATAGAGGTATCAGAGCAGGTGTACGACTTGTTCTTTCCTTACATATTTTCTTATAAAGGTATTAGAGCGATATGACTTAAATCCTTTTTCACATTTGTTTTATAGAAGGTATCAGAGCAGTTTCCTCTTATCATATTTATCGATTAAAACAACTTATCTAATTCTCGCTTTCAAAATCTATTTTCCTTTCCTTATTAACAAGGTACAATGTACTTTGAGAATCATTGAATTAACATCTACGATCTACATTATCAAGTCACATATGTGGCAACAGGAAATTTCATCAAAGAATGCTTTAATACACTTTTTTAGCTACCAGTACACAAGTGTGGGTCCACTTTGAAGCGATGTCCTCAAAAATGAGTTATAATTTTTGTAGGTGAATTACACATCAAAATAAAGGTCTCTGATTCTAGTTTCCAAAGCATCTAACAGTGCGCGTTTTCGAGTTTTCTAGAGGGAGTTATGGCCATTTTACTAAAAGTCGTCAGTGCTAAAAAATGGCAATCGATTGGCAAAAATGGCAATCGATTGGCAAGGGTCCCAATCGATTGGTAAGATGGCAATCGATTGCCAAAGGTGGCAATCGATTGGGAACTAATGGCAATCGATTGGCACTGTATCTTCTTTATCCAGACGTTGTAAAAACGAGTTTTTCTTCCATTTTTCAATCTGGAACCAACCAGGTCATGTAATATACCGTTCTCTTCCTTTTTTCATGTAGATTATGAATATATAAGTTTTACATCTCGATTATTACCGTATCTCTACTTATAGGTGAAAATCCGAGAGTCGTCAAAATTTCATTTTGACCGTACGTCGCAACCGTTACGAATTAAGGCCTAAGATTTGAAATGGAGCTTACTGGGACTATATTCTTTCATTTCCAATTTACAGAATTGAATTTCATTGAGTTTTACGGTACCGCTAATTTTGGACCTCCATGGCTATATATACATATATAGGCGCATGTACTTATTTTTTATACCCCCGGCTTGTTCGTAATGACAAATACTACATTATGAGTGGGTTCGAGAGACTCACCAAGCGTTAGTTTGAGCGGCGCGGCTTGACGAAAAAAGACAGAAATTCCGAAATATACTCCGAGCTTAACAATGGCTATGGCTATGGCCTTGGGAGCTCACTGCTGTCTTTTAGCTTCTGTAATTCTTTTCTTTTACATCCAGAATATAGAAGTGTACTTGTGTGTGATTGAGAGTGAGGGAATTGAGAGATTTTGGAAATCAAAGAAGAAATGAGGGAGAGCTTGAGAGCTTGGCTTCCAAATGTGTGTGTGTGTACTATGTATGTAGATTATAATTATATAACATGAACTCAATCAGTGAGTTTCACTTATCAAGTTGCAAACGAAATGAGTGTATATAGATAGAATACAGTCTGTGTTGAGAAGTGACCACAATCAATCCCGCCAAATAATTCAGTTAGTTCGTTTAATCAGTTTGGTTCAGTTAGTCCAGTTAGGTTGGTCCGGGTAGTCTAGGAAAATACCCCAAATAAATATTAGGGACCAAAAATGTAAATAACGTGATTAATATTTTATTACTAGTTTTAATCCCAAATTATAGGGTAATTTAGGGGTGCAGTCCTAAGTATAATTAATACAATTAAAATTACTAAAAGGGTCACAAAATTAAAGTCATGTAGTTATAGTAAATCAACATAAGTATTTTTCATTTATGGAATTAATACTATAATTAAAAATAACACATAACAGCAAAGTAAAATGGCTTTGTATTAATAACTAATAACACGAGTATTATTTAATAATTAGAATAATACCCCAACTAAAAATTGACAAATAGTAAATAAATAAAAACTGACATCTCTTATTTATTATTAGGGGCTCGAAAATACAAGTTGCTACATCATTCACATTCTTGTTGCTTAATATCGTAGTTTAATCTGTTAGTATTGGTAGTATCATAGTAGTATCTTTAAATCACTATTAGTTTTCATAGTTTTTATGTTAAAATCACAACCAAACAAGACTTTAATGAACCCTTACGTTAAAAACGAATCCAAGACACTCCAGACCATGTTTGAGTAGTCCCCAAGTTGGGAGATCATGATGAAACCGTGATCTCAAGCCTCTGCCATGCAGCAGAATAATTCCTGTGTTCGATCGATCAAAGTTAGTTTGATCGATCGGACCAGAGACACTGTCAATCGATCGAAGACATTTCGATCGATCGAGAGATGAAGATATTCGATCGATCAAAAGCGCTTCGATCGATCGAACCCTCTGATTCTTGAGAACATTCTATACAGTATTCCTAGACTTTCTGCTTTAGAGATTTGTTATCAAACTGTCCCCAAATGCTCAATTTGTCAAAACAGTCTCTGAACATAAGGCCTTAAGGCATTTTTCTTCAATATCTTTTGCAAACCACCTTCAATGCTAACACCATTGTAGGTGCGAGTCTTAACTATTGTTTTAAACCGCTTTCATGTGTTTCAAATTAACTGTGATGATATAGTACCGGTCATGAAAGGACTATGGATTCTTTATTCTAAGAGAAATACAGAATACTGTAGAAAATGTGCTCCATTGAGCTTCAATATAATTGCATGGTAGATGGCTAAGTCACGGTGGATTCGTGTAATCCCAACATTCCCTTATATTAAGAAAAAACACATTTTAAAACATCGTTTTAGTCAATTAGTTAATCATTAGTTTAATTTAATTTAGTTGCTTAAGATTTAGTAGTCAATTCGTGGAACTTCGTGTTCTACAACCCTTCATTTATTGATTTTTATTTTCCTTTTAGAGTTTAATCTAAGTATTTAGTTTAACACCTTCCCTGTGGGATCGACCTGGTCTTAACCTGATTACTACTTGCACGATCACCTTCACTTGGGTGTTGCACAAGAGCGCACAACTTTTTAGTCGTGTCACTCGTATTGATTTGATGGTAAAGGAACATTTTATAGCCCAACAAAAAGCCTTCACTAAAGTCAATGACCTTGCTCAATGTTGGATCCCCCCTCCCACAGAATGGATTAAAATTAACTTTGATGTTGCAATTAAAGGCCACTCTTCTGCTCTTGCTACCATTTTTAGAAATGATCAAGGTCAGGTTATTCATGCAAAAGTTTGGAAGAGAGAACCCATGGACCTCAGCCTTGCTGAAGCCTTTGCGACCTTCTTTGCGATTTCTGAATCAGCTTCTGTGGGACATAAAAATGTTATCTTTGAAGGTGATTCTCCTCTTGTGTGCATGCCTTTGTGTGACTGGGAGTTTTTCCCAGATTGGACCTTGGAAACTCCTATTCTCAATTGCAGGAAGTTGTTAGCCAGTTCTTTTGATTTTTGGAAAGTTATCAAAGTGATTAGATTCGCTAATGGTGTAGCACACAAACTAGCTCAATGGGCTATGAATTGTAATTTTTTTTGGGTACATCCCAGTTGATGAGATTCCTCCTTTTGTTCTTGAGGAAGACCATCAAGTGGGTTAGTGCTAATTTTTGTTGTCTTTGTATTGTTCTTTCTTTCCTTCTTAGCCAAAAAAAAAAGGATTCTAAATGTAGTATTCTAGGTATCCAGAGATTCAATTTCAAAGAAAAGTTCAAAATCGATGCACATTTAAAAGTAATTTTGGAAAAGAAGTCATTTGATTTCAAAAAGACGATGAAACTTCTAGAGGATTTTCGGACTTCAATTCTCATTTTAAGACCTTATGGAATATTTTTATACTGAAATTCAACTCGACAGCTTTCCAACGGTATGTAAACGGATGATTTCAAACACCAAAAAGCATTTTTACGAAAATCTGGAAAAATAGTGCACATGAAACTTAAAACAGGGCTTGTGGGCAACCAGAGGAACCCAAATAGTAGATAGCGGTTTTGGGTAAGGGAGTGGCAGGTCCTACCATAACCGCCACCTATATATCATGTTCTCTACAGACCTTTTTGAGAAGTACCAAAAATAGGGTAAAATAAATTTCCTTTATGGGTTTGTAGACAATTGACTGGTTGATTAACCGTTTTGTCCTTTCTAACTCTACACATGCCTTCACAAGGGAAGTGCTAAAGCATAAACATCACTTAATCTAAATTAAAACATGATTACAGCAATAGGGGATGTAACGATTACAACAACTGCAAATTTATTACATGAGGCCGTACTAAATTTATACATAAACTTAAACAGTGAAATAACTATCTCCTGTTCTCCAGCTTGGCTCTAACCTTTCTTGGCTCCTCAGTATTGCATCCAAAACTCACCCTCTTGCCCTAAGAAACCTGCAATACTCTGGACATGAGAATGTCTAGGGCGTAAAATGTCGTCAGCTTTGGAACAAAGCTGAATGAGTAACATAACCACGCAATAACCTATAATAAAAAATGTTTCTCTATTTGCATCATAGCTTTAGTATCTTGAGATACGGTAACTTCTTATCAAAAGACGCATTCTTTCATGGGCACGACAAAGGTCTCAATCAAAATATTTAGGCAGTACACATATCTCAATACTTGTTTCATAGAATACATCCTCCTTTTGTTAATGCCGTCAGTGATTAAGTTAAGCAAGGGTACCCGTAGGGTTACCACCATTAAAGTAAGTGATTCATCATTTCTTATTCTCAGAACCATGTCTCATTCAAACCCAACCATACCCTTCAAAGCTTAGCCCAGAACTGAACTGACCAATGACATTGACTGAAAGAAGACTCAACTCCAAACGCATTTACGAGTAAAGAAAGAACAACACTTAACAATGAATCGCTTGATCGAACACGTCACTGACGATCCTCAGGTCACCTGTAAGATCGAACACGTCATGATGATCCTCAAATCAAGAATGCGGGATATTAACAATCACTTAGTCAAACACGTCATGACGATCCTCAGGTCACCCACACTTAACCGAACACGTCATGCCGATCCTCAGACCAAGGGTACGTGATATTAACAAACACTTGATCGAACACGTCATGACGATCCTCAAGTCACCCGTACTTAACCGAACATGTCATGCCGATCCTTAGACCAAGGGTATAGAAAATTAACAACCACTTGATCGAACACGTCATAATGATCCTCAGGTCATCCGCACTTCACCGAACACTTCATGCCGATCCTCAGATCAAGAATACAAAACATTCCACAACTCCTCAATTGACTCCATGGAATTACAGAAAGACTAACTTCGCAAGAAGTATCCAAACTCAACACAAAAGTTCACAAATCATCTTTGACCGGAATCCACATGACGAGAAACAAAGCTCAACGTCCCTTATTCGCATAAATCTGTTATTGAAGGGTTTGCCATTATCTTACGTGTTCATACATTTCGTAGTTTAGTTCAATAATAACATCCATTTATACTTTCAAAGTTACGTTACACATTCATCACTTTGTTTTATATCATAACATACGTACGATGGAAACTTACCCAATTATTATCAATGCAAGTGATCGGGAGAGAACAAATCCTAATTACATGCCTTAATTCACAGTTGTTAGTACTTTTTAAATCCTGTTTTTGTATATTTTTACTTCGTTTTCTATTTTCTATCAGGATTTGGAGAAAAGTAAGGATTCCAAGCTAAATGGGGTGAAAAAGCAGAACAAAAGAAGCTCAAAAAACCACATCGCACACACGACCCGCTTGCGCAAAATACCAGAAATCGCTCGCGCGACCTCTCAGAATCGCGTTGGCGCGGCCCGATCGTGCGACCTGTATAAAAACCAAATACATGTATTTCAGTATTCTGAAGACTCCTACGTGAACGAAACTGCCTAATTACGTCTGGAAAGCTAAATATAGCAGTTGTAGTGCGAATTGGGTTAGGAAAGCTTCCAAACTTGCTCTAAATCTATAAATACTCAATTATAATTTAATTCTTAGGTTAGCAATTAATATACACAAAATATACAACCATACTTCCAGCCATTGAAGAGAGGAAAGCAAGGAGAAGAAGAAGAAGACCAAGGATTCTCATGGCCTCCTCCATCAACCTCTTGCCAATCATCAATTCTATGGCCAACTAAACTCAAGATCTAGGGTTTCAATGAAACCCTAGCCAGGTAATAGGGTGTATTTTATGTTTTTATTTTAGTTTTATTATGTATGGATGACAGTTACATGTTCCGAGGATTTTTATAAATAAATCGTGCTTTTATTGATTAAATCGTTACTTTCAAAGTTTACTCTTGTCTTAGATCTATTTTGATGGTAGTGTGCTCAATGATCTATGCTTGCTGTGCTTGTTTAGATTATTTACATGTAATGGTGCTTAAATTGAATTGTGCTATCAAGTATCCGAATAGTCCATGCCTAGATTAGACGGATTATACCACAACCCTAGTTTAGTGTGGGATAATTCGTGCTAACCGAAGATAGATTATGTTGGTGCTTGAACCATAGTTATTTTCTTGACGGAGGAATTGGGCTTGTAGCTACAATTCCCCATTATCATCCAACTTAATAAGCTAAAGTAATTCGTAAATACCCTTATTATGAAGCTAGTGGTGGATTTGCAATCCTAGTTTCCTTAAACTTATTATAAAAATAAAATTTAATTACTTTCATAGTTTAGATTTATTTTATTGTTCTTAGTTTAATTAAATTCAAAATCAAAATCCGTTTTCATAATTAATTAGATTTAGGTTTTAAAATTAAAGTGCTGTAGTAATTCAATCTCTGGGGGGTTCGACCTTTACTTCCACACTGCAAATCTTTAGAAAAGTAAAGTATAATTTTATATCTTGATTTTGACGAGATTAATTTTTGGCGCCGTTGCCGGGGATCGAACCTGGGTCACCCGCGTGACAGGCGAGAATACTTACCACTATACTACAACGACAATGTTCGGCACATAATCAGGGAGGTCCCTATATCAAAAATTGATCTTGTCCAAATCAAGATATAAAAGTATGCTTTACTTTCTAAAGATTTGTAGTGTGGAAGTAAAGGTCGAACCCACAGAGATTGTTAATTTTTAATCCTTTAATTTTTAAAATTGAATCTATTTAGTTATATGAAAAACAGAAGTTCGATTAATTGATGATTTGATTCTTACTACTAAGTAAACTATGAATTAAACTATGAAATTATGGAAATAAATTCAAGAATTAAATCTAAATAACTAATGTAAAATTTAAGATTATTTTAAATATGAGTGGATGAGATCTAGGATTACAAATCCACCACTAACTATGCATCGGGGGTCTAGACTTTCTATTCTAAGTTCTATGTTTGAATAGTCACGATCTATTTTAACTACAAGCCCAATGGAATCAACAAGAAGATATCGTTAGTTTAACCTAAGCATAATCCATCTATGGTTCACATGAATTATCTAACAATGACTAGGGTGTAGCATAACTCATCTTTCCTAAGCATAGATTATAAAAGATGTAAACATCACAATCACATAAGCACTATTGTATGTAAATACTCCTATCAATCACAAAAATCAAGGACTATTGAGTTCACTAAGCATAAGGAAAAATCTAAGACAAGAATAGATCCAAAATACTCTTGATTATTACCATTAAAAACTGATTATAAATAAATAATCCACAAACATACAATCACTATCCAATTCAAAAAATCCTAAAATAAGAAAGCATAGAATTCCCCCTTTTACATAGCTAGGGTTTCATTGAAACCGTAGATTAGGAGTTAAGTTGCACATGGTGGATGAAAGCACAAAGATTGATTTGATGATAGCCATTAGAGAACTTCAAGCTTGCTCTTCTCCTTCCTCTTGCGTTCAAAAGTCTTCAATGAATGAATGTGTGTCCCCCCCTTTTGATTTAGAATGAGATATATATCGTTATAGAGAGATTAGGAGGGTTTTTCTAAACCTAATCTCACTAAAACTGCTAAAAATTACATTATGGACGTAATTGGACAATTTCGTCCACATAGGAGTCTTCAGCACTCCAAAATACGCATTTCATATTTTCTGTACGAATCGCGAGAGCGGGTTGCGCGAGCGCGTAAAATCGGAGGTCGCGCGAGCGATGTGCTGGATTTTCGCGCGAGCGGGCCGCTCGAGCGAACTGGCTTTTTCTACTTCTTTCTTCTTTCTTTTTCTCCTCAACCGGATCAACCTCCTCCTCAGAATCATGCTCCTTAGCCTCGGTCAGCGTCCCAGAAGCGACATCTTCAGTATCTATCCCTCCCCGCCTCCTCTTCGCTCCGACTTTAGCTTTTCCCTTTCCTTTCCTTTTTCTCTTCTGAGCGTCAGAGCGGCGAGCGCCTGTATCACCAAATCGGCATGAGGAAGACTGTTGGACATCGGTAGCAAGAGGGAGTAGGCCGTTCTAGGTCACAATGTGATGGGTGCCCCACACACCTTTTAGGTACTTCTTGGCCGAGATATAGTGTGTGGGCTGCACCAAGAACTCTATATATAATCGCGGGAGGCAGACCTATCTCCCTGTCCCCACACAAAATAGCACCCTCACATACCAAGCTGCCAGCTTCTTGCAATAAGAGGTCAGAAAGATACAATTGCAGAGTACGAGATGGAGCATGTGGTACCCGTCAGTCAAGAACCGATCATCTATGTGAGACGAGCCATTCCAGAACTGAACGGCACCGCCGGTAATCTCTCTAAAAATCGTGGTGGAAGGGATCTCGGGAGTACCCACACGGTAGGGGTGTCCACGGGTTGGGTGGGTCGGGTTTAGCCCTCACCCGATCATCCACCCGAATAGCAGTCGGGTTAGACCTTCTCCACCCGTGATCCACTCATCATCCATCGGGTTCGGGTGAGTTCGGGTTCGGGTGGTTTCGGGTTGGGTCGGGTGAAACCCGACTAAAAACAACAAAGTGAAGAAAAATTGTACAATGTAAAGAACAACTAAAATTCTGAGGAACAACAATTATAGATCTGTAAAATAAAAACAATTATACAATCAATTAATTAAAAACAACAATGTGTAGATGATAGATCTGTAAACCAAAAAAAAAACACACACACACACACACAAATTGTAGATATGAAGAAAAACTTAAGAACAATCGCTATAGTGCTGTAAAACACACACAAATTATATACATACATATATATACATGCACATTCAAAGTTTTATTGCATAGTCTGTAATTAAAAAATATTTTTTTGTAATCATGTTGTGTACAGTCGGGTCGGGTCGGGTGTAGTCGGGTGTTTGAAGGGAGAAACCGACATCCATCCGAAACATGTTCGGGTTTGACTTGTAAAACCCGTGACTCAACCAAACAGTCACGGGTGGGGTCGGGTGGGGTCGGGTTTGGTCGGGTGGGATCGGGTTTGGTCGGGTTCGGTTTTTGTTGGACAGCCCTACCACACGGTGAGGACAAATACTCTCTAGCTCCTCAGGGACTCCTATAGCAGTAGATAAACTGGCAGGACTGATGATGATCTCCTGGCCGCGGATAAAAGATTGATAAGTGTATGGTGCAGCTGGGTCCTTAATCATCATTGCACAGACCTCTCGCACCTAAGAAACATTGACCTGTTTAGGCTAGGTCAATATCTCGTACCATCATGGCATATCCTTGATTTAGGCTAAGAACCAAGGAGCAGAAAGTCAGGTCATCTCAAGAGGTCTCTCTATCATCACGTTACGGTGACTGAAGAACCCTGTGTAGCACGACTGGTCAAACATATGGCGAAACCCATGGTCGGGGACTGGATCTGGTACAGCAAAATTGAAAGATTTCTCCCAAAAATATCCCGTCGTTGGATTCATAATGGGTGACCTGAAATTGAGGATGTGACGCCTTCGATCGATCGAAAAGTTAAGTTCAGAGACTGTTTTGACAAACTGAGCATTTAGGGATATTTTGATAACAAATCTCTAAAATCGAAAGTCTAGAAATACTGTATAGAATGTTCTCAAGAATCAGAGGGTTCGATCGATCGAAGCGCTTTCGATCGATCGAATATCTTCTTCTCTCGATTGATCGAAATGTCTTCGATCGATTAATAGTGTCTCTGGTCCGATCGATCAAACTAACTTCGATCAATCGAACACAGGAATTATTCTGCTGCATGGCAAAGGCTTGAGATCACGGTTTCATCGTGATCTTCTAACCTGGGGACTACTCAGACATGGTCTGGAGTGTCTTGGATTCGTTTTTAACGTAAGGGTTCATTAAAGTCTTGTTTGGTTGTGATTTTAACATAAAAACTATGAAAACTAATAGTGATTTAAAGATACTACTATGATACTACCAATACTGACAGATTAAACTACGATATTAAGAAACAAGAATGTGAATGGACTACAATAACAAAACCTGGAATATAAGAACTTGTATTAAGCTAAAGAAAAAGCAATCCAAAGCACTATCCAAGCTTTGAAACCTACAAAAAAACATGTAAACTCTCTATCTCTCTCTATAAAATTGCTAAAAAGTGAAGTGGGCGTCCTCTGGGATGTCAATATAATGAGTATCTATACATAAGCCTAAAGCTAGGGTTAAAAATTGTGTTTCTGCTACGTGCGCGTAATTTCTAATAAAAGCCATGTTCGATCAATCGAACATCACTCGATCGATCGAATTTTGGAATCTTCGATCGCTTGAACGTACTTAGATCGATCGAACCTTCGATCAATCGAATGTTCTTCAATCGATCAAGGTTCACTTTTCATCTTTGAGTTGTCTTTATTAAAACCAAGCACTTCCTTTTATCTTGCTCATTTAGCTCTTCACACAACAACAGTTATCTGCACAAATAACCACTAAAACAATACCACTTGTCATAGATTAATCATATTATGTAAAAATTGGCATTGTAATTCAAATTGCAGATATACAAGGGAATTGTAGACTAAATCAGTGTAGTTTCTTCTTTTAGCGCGGTTATATTTTACAAATACCCCTGCTTGTCAACGAGTTTTCTAGAAAAGGCTCCACTGTAGTTCCATGATAAAGCACTTGGTTTCGAAGGTACCAAACTTGTTCCATCATGATAACAGCAAAAATTATGAAATGACGAACATCCTCGGGAGCAATACTAATCCTAGTCATGGGGTTAAGTATAGAATTGACCCAATTCTTGATTCCCCCATTGATTAATAGTGAAATGTCTAGAGGCCATTTAGATAAGCGCCTGATAATACGTGTAATATCACACCCCAAGAAAAGGTGGTCAGCACTTTCAATCGAAAATTTACAGAGAGGACAAAAAAGATTATCAATCTAAAAACGAGAAGCAATGTTCATATAACTTTGAGTGAATATGACTTCTGAGAGATGATTTTGAAAAAACTGGGATTTATGCATGGAAAAGGGCTTTTCTGAACTTGAAGTCACTTTCCGAAGTTTGATCTTTCGATTATGGAATCCAATACCTTCCACAGGGTACTTTTCATCATTGAATCCTCTAAGATGTTTTCCACCCTAAATCCTATCAGTGTGGTCAAAATTAGGTGTCTACAGTGGACGGTTTCTCAAGAAAGTGGCAGCAGTTACAGCCATTATTATTTAAAGGAATGAAAGAATTGAGAAGAGGGATCCCCAGAAGAACAAGAACACTTAGCATATTTTCATATTCTGCACTATGTCTTTTCTTTTATCTTTAATTGTTAGTTTATTTCACTATAGTAGGATTAGTTTTGTAATTAATTGCACTGTGTTCTCTGATGGATTTAATGGAGTTTTCTCTCTGTTATCTCTTCTACTAGTCTCAGTTTCCTTCACATTTCAAGTCTTTAATCTTAGGTTAAAGCAATCTGAACCTATTTAGAGAAATCTCGTTCTTCTATTTCTCTACTCGTTTGATTTTGTCAAATTGTTCGTATCAAGAGGACATTTGTCTGGCACGCCTGCATTATAATACTTATATATTTCCTGCCATATAATTTTTGGCATGCCTGGTGGGACCCTATGAAGAATTGAACAGTTCATTATGCCACCAAAAAAGAATTTGACAAAAGATAAAGGAATCGTAGCGCTACCAGAAATAGACGTGGAAATAGTAGAAGAAAATGTGGAAGGGGAGGTTCACGGTAATACAAGTGATCATTCTCATACTGGCAGCCATGAGTCACTCCAACAACAACCTGGGGATGCTGGGACTCCTGTACATGTTCCAGATCAACAGGCTCTGAAGGATCACGCCGCAACAATGTATTTTAATTTGGACAGTGCGCTACATGATTGGTTGCAAGCCAATTCGCAACAAACATCTACAATTGTGAAACCATTCACAGACATGATGCAGAAGATGGGGGACCAGATTACCAAAAGTATTGACCAGCAACTGTCATACATGATAGAAAATTTTGGCCCAGCATTTTCTTCAAAGGGAAACGCTCTGAAGGAACATATACAAGTCCCTATAAACCAGCCTCCACAACTGAGTTATGGGAATGTGAAGGATTTTGCCCGTCCTTTAGCGCCTGGTTTTATGGCTCATCCTGGATCTGGTATATTTGACAACACATCAAGTTCTAGCCCGAACCAGATGGGATAGAGTGTAGGGCCTTTAGGTGTTCAACGGGTATCGAATGGTCCTCATATAAGCACTCACCATGGTTTCTAAGTAGGACAAATGACGGTCCCAGTCCATCAGCCAGGTTACCATGATGGTTCCCATCCCCAGGCTGCTGGTTTTTCAGTTAGAGGGTCATCAGCCCAACCCTTGTTGCCAAACACAGGTCTGCCTATCGAGTCAGGGGCTCACATAGCAGGTTCATCCCAAGCACAGGCCTATCAGACTGGGGGACACTGTGTCACGCCCCGGAGCAGCATAAATAGAGAAAAATAAATTTCCTTTATGGGTCCATAGGGAATGACGGGTGAATAACCGCATTGTCATCTACTCAAACCAATAAACACCATGATAGGGAGGATGCTATTCATAGAACATATCTTATTAACATAATCAGAGGCTAAAGCGGAAACTATAAAAGGTATGGAAGCAACAGATGCCCAAGTACCAATTATAAAAGTCTACTAAAACTATTACAACAGCTGGCTTATAGTCTCAGGCCTATAACAATAATAACAACAGTACAACATATATACAAACTAACTATTACAAGCAGCGCGTCTTCTTCTCCAAGCCTTCAGCTCCAAGACCGGCAGAACATCAGTCTCTCGTCCTCAAGTCCTGCGAAGCTCTAGACATTGGAATGTCCAGGGCACAAACGCCATCAGCTTTGGATACAAAGCTGAGTGAGTACACTAAACAACACTCCTCACCGTTATTGTTCAGCATCTTAAAATGCGGTTAATCTCTTAACAATGGCGTCACTCTCGGACATAGCAAAGGTCTCATTAAACTGTATATGAATTCAATGATAACAGAAATCATATTAAATGAAAACAATAATAATGATCATGGAATAAATATCTCATCACGTATTCACCAAATCCATGCATGTAACCCATGTAACCACCCATGCATATACCTTTACGTCGGGACGCTGAATCCACGACTGAACATTAATCTCACCATATACGTACTCATATTCATACCTCTATCCATCTCTGTATCCATTCATCAATACCATATTACAAGTCTGTGTTCATTCGTCGATACCAAAATCTCATATCCGTATCCATACGTCGATACAATAATGCCAATCAGTATTCATTTGTTGATACAATAATGCCAATCGGAATCACCTGACTAGGCAGTAGGTCCCACAATCCCTTGATAGGGTTACCGGTTGTCTACACGGTACCACCTATCTGTAAACAATAGAACAGCACATCGGACGTCTTCAACGATGCGTATACCCTCACTGGTCGTTGTGGATATCGCAGGTTGACTTACCCACAGCTTTGCAAAATCAAATTCAAAAACAAAATGAGTCGCCACTTAATTTTTAAAAGGAAAATTAAGAAACCATTTTGAAAGCAAACTGATCTTTTAGAAACCAGAGATTAACTAGGTCCGGGGATTATGGAATGAGAGAGGAAGGAGCCCATCGGACTAAAACACCCTCTCTCATCCTATCTTGCGATAGGCCTCTACTCAACATCCTTTTAATCAAATTTATTAATCTAAGCATGTCCTCAACTAATACATATATACATATACATCACAAAAGCATGTCCCAAGGGTGTAAAATTGCATTTGATAAAATATCATTCAAAAGCCACATAATTCAGGTAACAAGCGATATGATATGCAATAGAGAACAAGTGAACTTACCCGGGATCCAGCAGCGATAGTAAACGTGCAATGCATGCGAATAAAATAAAATCCTAAAAAAGAGTCTCTAATCACATATACACATAAGGCAAAACCTAATTCTAAGGTGTCGCGCATTAAGTCAAAAAATCAATAAAATCAAGAAATTAAGATAAACTAAAGAGGAGTTCTAGAAATCGTACCTTAATAGTGCTACAAAACAAAGGGTTAGTCCATATGATATGCAAAATACGATGTTAAAAATGACAATCCTAAATTTCTAGCTTACATCTATCTAATGTAATTAAATCCAAAGCAAATAAATCTTAATTACAGGTGTCGAATCATATAGATGAATATGTACATGGACGAGGATAAACTATGAAATACTCTTAAACTTTGAATTCAAGCTCAACTAATCATTATTAAAGCATGGTTTAAGCCCTAGATCATAGAAAAGTCATTTGGACCCTTATTTACAAAGTAAGTATAAATTGTAACAAAACTCTGAAAATTCCAGAGAGCAGACCCGAACTTCAAAGAAATAAAAGGCATGGCTCCTGTGGTTTGATCTTGATGATTTTTGGACTCAATATGCCTCCGTGAGTCTAGTTTTCAAATCAAAAAGAAAATCAAAGTTCCAACGGTCGGATCTCCGGGAATATGAAAATTACTAGACATCACTCAGCACTTTACAACCTTCTGTCCAGAATTCTTGCACGATTTATTAAAAATAGTAAAAAATCCGAATTGCTTTGTTCTTTTTAGGGTGACTTCCTAACACATTAAACTTCATAGAAAAAATTATTTGGAGTCACAAACACTTTATTAGAACTCTGATTTAATTGTTTCAAAAGAGTGTCACTATTCTGAAACTATTCTGAAATTCTGGACAGATTGTATTTGTGTCACAAAACTCATGATCAAACCATCCTAAACATGAAACCACCTTAAAACAAAAATTACAGTGGTAGAATATCGTGTTATTGACACTTTCCCGTTGGTTTCACTTGATTTCAACGGTTAGATTTCGAACTAAAAATCTTTGATCAAAAACAGTTTGTGGATTCACTGTTTTTATTTTGCTAGTTCAACTTTTATTTGGTAACTCCAACTATTAAACCATGAAGTTGAGTTGAACCAAACCACTTCTCCTACCATTTGATGGCCATTAGAGACTACAAACCTTTATTCTTCATAGATTTCAAATGAAATATGGATAGACTTCATGAAATCTATAAGATAAGGAATCTAAACCATGGAGATGGGTTTAGACTCAATACTACATTCTCCTACCATTTGATGGTCATTGGAGAGTGAGACATGACTATGACTCATGAGTCCTAAAGGAATATAGAAGGGATTCCTCAAGACATCAAGTTTAGAAGATCCAAATCATGAGTATGGACTTGGATCCTCTTATGAAGTGGTGATCAAACTTTGACTCCTATGTGAAGCACAAGCCTACATGGGATTCAAAAGATCATGCTCAAGAGATCAAAAGAGATATTGAAGATCTCCAAGACCTTCAAGAGAAGAATATAAACAAGAAAGTGGAAGAAAGTAATATGGAAACAAAAGAAACTCCTAAGTTTACTTGATAAACAAAGAAAATAGTGAAAGATTTTAGGATTAGAGATTTCAAGAGAAGAAAGAATAAGCCAATAATCTATGGTTAGAGGATCACCTCCAAATTATCCTCAAAGTTTTCTTTTCTTTGAAGATCTTCCAAGTTCTTCTCTCTAATTCTCTAAACACTCTCTTTTCTCTCTAAAAAATGTTGGTGTAATGGAAGTATTTTTGCATGTGCTCTCTCTCCCAATATGTTTCTTGGTGTTCTTCTTGGTCTCCCCTCTTTTAGGAAGATCCCTTCTCTTTTATAAGCAAAATTACCAGGTATTTTTGGTGAATTTCGGAGCAAAAAACAGGTGTAATTCTCTCATTTGTTGGTACAATGTGTACTTTCTGAAATTATGCAGACTGCTGTCCAGCGCGGCAGTCCAGATACTGCCGCGGCAGTCCGTGACTGCCGCTGCGGCATTTCATGACTGCCGTTGCGGCACTTCATGACTGCCGCGCGGCATTCATCAAATGCCGCGGCCATTAATGGATTGCCGCATTTTTGTCAGTCTTACTTTATCAATTTTTTGTTCTTATTCGCATACGCATACGTATTGCTCTGCAAAATACAGACTTTAAAAGCGAACGGCAGTCAGAAATCTGTGGCGGCACTTGGTGAGTGTCGGCACGGCACTCTGTGACTGCCGTGCGGCAGTCACTGAGTGCCGCGGCAGCCCACCGTGTGCCGGTTTGGGCTAAAATTCCCCCTTTTGGATTTTTCTTTTTTCAAAGCAAAATGATCCTTGAGGATATTTTCCGAAAATCGTATTTTATACCTGAATTCTCCTAAATACCTGGTATCTTCTCTTTTCTGTGAAATTTTACCGCGTTTTAGAGAACTTTCTGAAGAGCTTGGAATACTTCGAATCTTCCGGTCCTTGTTATCATCGGATATGGAGGTTACACTCTCCTAAATTCGACGGTCGGTCAAAATTGGGGTGTCTACAGTTTGCCCCTCTTTGACAGAGCTTGTGGAGCAACGCGTCCCATAAGTGAATGTCAAAGCCTGTGTGAAGACAAGCCTTTGACCAGACTGTCGAATGTAGGCAAAAACAAAATGCGTTGCAAAAGTAGGTGTGCAGCGGAATTCCAATTGGTCGTGCTCCATGGCGAGCTGCCTACGTATCCCGTCAGGAATCAGACCAAAGCGTAGTTCAGGCATGGGTTGAACATTCACAAACGCAAGTAGTCACACGGATGGATGCACCTATCCTATCGTGATGCAAGTGTAATGCAATGGCATTTTCTAAATTGACCTGATTGTGTAAATGTCATGCTTATCATGTTTTCCTACGTACGACGCGCATTTCATGGCGTGTTAGTCAGGCAAGATTTTTCATGCGAAAATGTGACACAGGAGTCATGAAAGTGCTTTTGATTTGATCACGAAGGTCAACGCAAGTCCGTTGCGAAAACCGGGAATATAAGTCCGTTATATTCTCAAAAACGAGGGTTGACGCAAGTCCGTTGCAAAAACCGGGAATATAAGTCCGTTATATTCTCAAAACGAGGGTCAACGCAAGTCCGTTGCGAAAACCGGGAATATAAGTCCGTTATATTCTCAAAAACGAGGGTTGACGCAAGTCCGTTGCGAAAACCGGGAATATAAATCCGTTATATTCTCAAAAACGAGGGTTGACGCAAGTCCGTTGCGAAAACCGGGAATGTAAGTCCGTTATATTCTCAAAAACGAGGGTTGACGCAAGTCCGTTGCGAAAACCGGGAATATAAGTCCGTTATATTCCCAAAACGTGGGTTAACGCAAATCCGTTGCGAGAACCGAGAATATAAGTCTGTTATATTCCCAAAACGTGGGTTAACGCAAATCCGTTGCGAGAACCGAGAATATAAATCTGGGCCCACGGGCTCAAATATTTTCAATTTTTTTCAAGAGTCGGGGCCCGCGGGCTCAAGTACTGCGATTTTCAAAATTGGGAGCCGACGGGCTCAAATATTTTAATTTTCATAAATCGGGAGCCCACGGGCTCAAACATCTTCAATTTTCAAAAAATGGGGGCCCACGGGCTCAAATATTTTAATTTTCATAAATCGGGAGCCCACGGGCTCAAACATCTTCAATTTTCAAAAAATGGGGGCCCACGGGCTCAAATATTTTTGAATTCCAAAATTTGTAGTCAATGTGTACCTAAGAAACGACCCTGAGGGCCAAAAGCGTAATGAGGGCAATTTTTGGGGCCTTAAATTCAATTTTCGGGACTTGATTTGAATTTTTTGGGGGAAAGTAAATATCTTTGAACCGCCTTAATCGCGGCACACGCGGTTTTCCGCGGCAGTCCGTGACTGCCGCGCGGCACTCGCGGAGTGCCGTTGCGGCACTCGGCGAGTGCCGTGCGGCGGTTGACTGACTGCCGCGCACGGAAATTTGAGTGCCGCGTTTGAGGGGCAGTGGCTTAAACTGCCGGGGTTCTCTCATTTCATTCATTCTCCCAACTCTCTTCATCTCGGAATCTCTCTGGAGAAATTTTTCTCTCATCCTTTCTTTGCTTCTATATTGATCTACGACATTCACAGGTTAGTTCTGCTAGATCAGAGCTTGATTAAACTCGTTTATTTCATTGTTTTTCCGAATCGTTACTAATCTACGCGTGGATTCTCTCTTTTTCTTTGACAGATTATGGCGAGTGGTTCAGGGCGCAAGAAGAGGGCCAGATACACCGCCACTCATCACCCGGACGCCACGCTCCTACTGAGGGACCCTGATGAGCATCTGTCGGCCCGCGCGTTCAAGCGCGAGGTAAACACTCCCTTCATTTTATTTTTCGTATTTCTTTCTCGCATTTCCTTTCATGTGTGGATATATCGTAGGGTTGCTATAACTTTAGATACCCTGTTCCGAACGACATGCTCGTGGTGTCTTGAACGCTCCATTTCATGCCCCTTGCAAAGAAGTTTTTACTTCATGAATTTTCAAAAAACTGGATGTTACGCTGGAATTCTTTTGAACACTCATCCTTTTATTGTTATTATTTTTATTTCTTTTAACTTTTTAACTTTCATCAAAGATTTTTTTGAAAACCATTTAATCAAAACTTCAAACATCCAATGCCCATGAATACACGATCCTGAACCTTCTCCTGTATTTTATTACATCGGCGAGTTTTTCTTGAGCATTCCAAGTGCCGTTTAATTTATTCAAAAAAAAAATGATTCTCGAATGTTTGCAATCACGCATTTCGAAACTTATACTCTTTTACTTTTTTTTTTTTTTTTGGGCCTAAAATCTCTTTATATGTACATGTATTTCAGAGAATGTGGACAAACTACTCTTTTTCTTTTCTTTTCTTTTCTTTTCGGAACCTTGTTAGAAAATCGAGCATTTTCTCTTATTCATTTCCTCCTGAATGAAACAAGTGTGAAATCCTCTATGAACACTTCTGGACTTTCAATTTATTAATTATTTATTCGCTGTTGTTGCTCTCTTCTTTATCCATTCCCTAACAACAAACCTTTTATTCTTTTCTTGCAGCTGCAGCCGAAGGTGCTGAAGGGGCATGGCAGCCTCGCCCACGGCCACGAGTGGTACACAGAGCTGAGCCCGACCGTGAGGGCTCTAGTGGACGCAGCAGGGTTTGGAGACTTCGTCTAACTTTTGACGAAGAGCTCCAACGATCTACAGCAGATGCATGCGCTGGCTGAGCGGTGGTGGGATACCACGAGTACCTTCCACTTCGATTTTGGGGAGATGACGATGACCCCCTAGACTTCAGCATGATCACGGGGATTCCATTCGGAGGAGAGCCCCTGCGGCACCTTACAGACCAGGAGTGGGATCAGATGGAGCCCTTGCTAGGGGTGGTCCCGGAGGAGGCCTTGGTCACAGCTCGATGGTTTATGGATACTTTCCGGGGGAAACCCGGCTTTACGGACGAGCAGATGGCCCGAGGTTTCTTGATGTATGTGCTGGGGTGCTCCTTGTTGAGCACCAAGGGGGACCGGATTTCCGCTTCCTTGGTAGCGTCGTTGGAGCGCCTGGACCAGGTTACCGAGTACGACTGGGTTGGTACAAGGTTGGCTATCCTGTACAGGCATATGAGTGTCATTTCCCGGGACAGGTCGGCTGCTACTGGTGGGTATTGGAGAGCGTGGGAGGTATACTTTTTCCTATATTGCTCATTATCATATTTCTTTCTTCCCCTTTTTTTTTAAATATGAGACTAATCTTCTTTCTTCTCTCTTTGTATCACAGATTTGGTCCCACGAGTATCTTCGCATGATGTCTCCTCAGACGCGTGATGCCGACGCCCTTATCATGCCCCAGGGGCTGAAATGGGCGAAGGACAGGGTTGGGAGGAAGACCGGGGCTCATGATTTTGTTTCGTTTAGGAACTTCCTGACGAACCTGAGGGAGGGGCACGTGCACTGGCAGCCGTGGCTCAGGGTCTTGCCTGAGGCTAGGGTGGGGTTGCGAGAGTCGGCCGGGTATGACCCGACGAGGCGACTTCTTGATGGTGGGTCAGAGGGTATGGCATGGTATTTGGGAGATAGAGTGACCCGGCAGTCGATAGCGGCCCCCGGGTTCTTTGTGTCGTTCCCTCCTCCCGACTCTATGAGGGCCACAGACACGCTTCAGGGCGGCGATCTCACGGCTGCTCGAGCCGGCTTCGGTATCCACGGCTTTTTGGACGACCCGTCAGGATATGCGGCTTTCTGTGCCGCCAAGCTGATGCCGAACTTCCCTCTGATGGAAGTGACTCGGGTGAGTAAACGATTCCTTTATTATTTCTGTGAATTTTCTTTTTATTCTTTACCCATGCTTTATTTCTTTTGCTTGCAGCCTGTTCCTGCCGTGGTTCGAGCTCCTGCCTTGCCTGAGTGGGACTGGACTATGTCGACCGTCTCATTCGGAGAGCCCCACTCGACGACGATTCCTCGACTTTCACATGGTGCTCCCACCATACCTTTACATTATGACGTCGTCTCGCGTGCTTACGCGGAGGAGGGCCTAGCGTATGCCCATAGCGTGCGACAGTGGGTTCTCGGGCAGGAGTGGATGGTAAGAAATTTATCCCCACTCCTACTTTTGATCGGGATTGTATCTCTTTTTACTGATCTTTATTCCTGGCTCTTGTTTTCAGGCTGAGGGAGCTCGGGCGACTGCGGCGGTTCAGTTGAGGGCCCAGGTATGATCTTCTACCCTTTCCATATTCTTAGTATTCCAAATGTCTTTTCAACACTTTTCTGGACTCATCCCCTCTCTTCCAGATGGAGGAGAACAGAGTCCTGTCTCAGCAGGTGGGACAGCTCCAGCATCGGCTTCAGCAGTTCGGCATCTCTCTCAGCGATGCCCCCGGAGGTAGCGGTGCTAGGCGTGGCGGAGGCGTCGGCGAGGGCACTAGCGGTGGCAGAGGCCGAGGCAGCGGGCGTGGAGAGAGTGGCGGAGGCAGCGGGACCGAGTCAGAGGAGGAGCCTCTTAGGCGCACGACTCGTCAGGCTCGTGGCCGGGGTCGGGGTCGGAGCTGATCCTGCTTATATATATATTTTTTGTTTTCTTTTGAGAGGATTTTTTTATTTTGGTGGATGACTGTATATATATATACACATGTGCTTTATTTTGAATGCTCTTGCTTCTTTTATCTTTTGAAAATAAATGAAATGAATGAATGAATGAATGTATTTGTACATGCTGCATGATGCGCACGTTTTTATTGCTTCTCAATTAGTTTTCTGTTTGCAGGTGGGCTGATCGTGTTACAAACAGATTCTGGCCAATGAAAAACTCAGAACGGCACTCGGTTAAGCCTCCGCGGCACTCAGTGAGAGCCGCTACGGCAGTTTGTAAATGCCGCAACGGCATTCACTGACTGCCGCGCGGCACTTCATCGAGTGCCGCTGCACTTTATCGAGTGCCGCGGGTAGGTAGACAGCCTTATTCTTCTATTTATATCCCTTCATTCTCAAAGTTCCGCAAAACACTTCTCATTTCTCCTCATTTCCCCTTCAAATGGCCCCCATTAGTTCTCAAATCCTCTTCCCATGGATGGATACTCTCTCTGGCATTGATAAGCTCAATTTTGAGTGCTTCAGACTAAACGATCTCTTCTCTTTCCAACAAATGAATCTAAATGAGGGTCTACTTCGCGCCGCCGTCCAATGTTGGGATCCTGCTCTCAATGTCTTTCGTTTCGGCTCTCAGGAGATTTGCCCCTTATTTGAGGAGTTTAGCGCCATTCTCCACACGGATCCTTCTGCTGAATTGATGGTTCCTCAGATCCAGGCCGGGTATGTTCGGGACTTAGCCAGCCTTCTCCACACGTCTCGGAATGCGACGGGCTCTTTTGTTCATGACAGGCAAATCGACTTTGAGCACCTTTCTTCTGTTTACGCTCCCATAGGGGACCCTTACAATGGTAAGTATCAGATCATTCGACGTAGTGCCTTGTCGATTGCTATGCTCTCTTACTTCCTCTTTTGGTCATCTTCGGACACTCTCATACCCATCGCCTGCGATTTGCAGGAGATGAAGAGTGTTGTTATGCTAGTCCTTGGTGAAACTCTGATTGGATTGGGCCATGCTCATGCCACTGGGGTCATGTTATCTGCTGGAGCACCTTTTGTCTTGCAGGTTTGGCTCATGGAGCGTTTGGACCTCTTCATTCATGCTTCCCATCTCCGTGGGTCACTTCTTTATGATCGCATGGAGATTCACAGCTTGTTTCAGTCCACCGACGCGTGGCTTGGATGGCTTCAGGGCCTCTCTTCTAGTGACATCTGTTGGGTTTGCCCGTCGTGGATCTGTCGCTCTGTTGCTGTACGCTTCCCTGGGCGACCTGGCATCTGGCTGCCGGGTTTGCACGCTACGACTTTCTACATTCCTGACCGAGTCGTCCGTCAGTTTGGACTTGTGCAAGATGTTACCGAATCTGTGACTGCTGGTTTCACCAGGGGGTTCCCTTTGCGTCCTCCTATCATAAAGGCTTTCATGGAAGCTTGGCCCAGCAGAATGGCTGCTCCTTTCCCGATGGTTCCTGCTCTGACTGTGCCTACTACTGAGTATCTTCTAGAGATCCAAACCTTGGCTGCGAGGCGAGCTTGACAGACACATGCATAATAAAGTAGACGAAAACAGGGAAAATGCCTGACATTTTACGAAACTCTTCTGACAGACCCTGCCTACCCTTTGTTTGCGCTTTTGAATGTGATTTTTCTTATTTTTCCTTTTCAAGAAGTGTTGTCATGCTAAATCTAAAGTTTCCACCCTTTCGATTAATCTTTTATGAAGAATTATCCTTTTAATGTCTTAACTTGGCTCTTTACTTTGCTTCTTTGCTTTAAACTTTAATCCTTCTATGAATTCTCATTTGCTTTTTTATAGTACTTATTTCGATAGCCAGATGATCCAAGGGAGGGTTTTGTATCTGGGTTCTTCGGCTTAGCAAACGAAGTTTGCCCCTGGTTTTATGGCTTTGAAGCGGCTTTGGGCAAACGCTAGTTTGCCCCTAGTTTAGCACCGTTTTTTTTTTTGAAATGACCGAACCAAGTTGGTTGCCTACGTATCCCCTAGCGGGAATCAGGTCAAGCGTAGTTCATCAAGGTAGGAGGCTTCGAAAGAAATGGTTTCAAGCAAAGTATTTCTTGAGGCGATCGAGGTTAATCGGTTGTTTAAATTCAACCCCGTCCAGGTCCATGAGATAGGTCGCCCCTCCGGAAAGGAGGGTCTTAATGATGTACGGCCCGACCCAGTTGGGTTTGAACTTTCCTCTGGGGTCATAAACAGGCACCTTCAGTTCTTTGAGGACCAGGTCACCCTCAGTAAGCTTCCTTGGGCGGACCTTTTTGTTGAAAGCACGAGCTATTCTCTTCTGGTACCCCCGAGTATGGTTTATCGCGGTCAGCCTCTTTTCATCGAGCAGCATCAATTCCTCATACCTTCCCTGTATCCATTCTGATTCTGTCACTTCACATTCTGTTAAGACTCTGAGAGAGGGTATTTCCACCTCGACTGGAAGGACTGCCTCCATTCCGTAGACCAGCGAGTATGGCGTAGCACCCGTTGAAGTCCTTACTGACGTTTGATACCCCCATAAAGCGAATCGCAGCTTCTCATGCCAATCCTTATATGTATCTGTCGTCTTCCCCAAGATTGCTTTAACATTCTTATTCGCTGCCTCTACCGCTCCATTCGTCTGGGGCCTATACGGGGATGACTGATGGCGAGTGATCTTATACTTTTCTAAGAGCGGGATAACTTCCCCCTGGAAATGACTGCCATGATCGGAGATAAACTCGTTCGGGACTCCGTATCTGTAGATTATGTTCTTCTCAATGAAACTCACCACATCTTTGGCTTTCAAAGTCGCATATGAGGCCGCTTCTACCCATTTTGTAAAATAATCGATCGCCACGATTATATACCGGTGCCCATTGGAAGCCTTTGGAACTATCTCACCGATGATATCAATCCCCCATACGAAAAATGGCCAAGGGGTGGTCATGCTATAGAGCTGCGACGGTGGGGTGTGCATCAAATTTGCATGAATCCGACACTTGTGATATCTTCTAACATATTCACAACAGTCTTTGTCCAAGGTCGTCCAATAGTACCCTTGTCGAATGATCTTCTTCGCCAGCATGTGCCCGTTCATGTGATACTCCCTCATGTATTTCCTCCATCATTCTCTTAGCTTCCCTTCCATATAAACACTCCAAATTATACCCGGTGTAGGACTTCTTCCATAGTTTATCCGCGTAGATCACAAATTGAGCAGCAAATCATCGTATCACCTTCTTGTCCTTTTCTGAGGCTCCTTCGGGGTATTCTCCTTCTTTAATGAACTTCCACACGCCCACATACCAAGGCACTTCATCTTCTCTCTCTATGGCTGCGATCATTTCGAATGACGGTTGATTCCTTACTTCTATGGACATCGGGATCATGGCAATTTTGGAAGGGATTTGGATCATCGAGGCTAAGGTAGCCAAAGAGTCGGCTAGTTGGTTTTCTTCACGAGGGAGGTAGTAAAAGGAAATCTTTCGGAATTGCGCTTTCAGGCTTTCCAGATAGTCATGGTAAGGTCTCAATTTCTCATGTTTTACCCTCCAATCTCCTCGGACCTGGGATATGATCAAGTTGGAATCTCCGAAGACATCAATCTTTCTGACCTTCAAAGCCAAGGCTGCTTCCATCCCAATTATGCATGCTTCGTACTCCGCGGTATTGTTAGTTGAGTTATACTTGAGTTTGACGGCTAATGGGGTGGGGACCCCGTCTGGTGCTACGAGAATGATTCCAACTCCATAACCCATTTGGTTGGCTGCTCCATCAAAGTACATCTTCCACAAATCCTCCTTAACCTCCATTATTCCTTCATCTGGGAACTTGAAGTCTCCCTTGTCCTCAGATTCTACAGCGAGGTTGGCTAAAAACTCGGCGACAGCCCTTCCTTTTACGGACTTGGCGGTGACATATCTGATGTCGAACTCAGCCAGCATCATGGTCCAACGGGAAATCCTACTGGTCAAGACGGGTTTTTCGAACAGGTATTTTAATGGATCCATTCGGGATATCAGGATTACAGGGAAAGCTAGCATGTAGTGGCGGAGGCGACGGGTACACCAAACCAAGGCCCAACAGGCCTTCTCCAAGGGAGAATACTTTAACTCATATCCTACCATCCTCTTGCTTAAGTAGTAAATGGCCTTCTCCACGTGCCCCTCTTCTCCTTCTTGGGCCAGCATACATCCCATTGAATCTTCTGATACAGAGAGATAAAGTAACAAAGGTCTCCCAGGCGAAGGTGGCGACAAGACAGGTGGGTTCTGGAGGTAGGTTTTGATTTTGTCGAAGGCTTGTTGACACGGGGTGTCCCTGTTGGGTTTGTGCCCTCAAACCATTACTTTCTGTATGAGACATTGACATTTTAATATATGGATATCAGCTTTACATTTTATTGTGTATGTTCTTTTCATGAGATGATTGTTAATCCTTAAGTATTATAGTAAGTAATTCGTGTGTGTATGAGATGCACACAAGTGAGATACGAATTACTATTCTTTAATACTTAGAATGTGTCACAGTGGATGATGAGATTGGATACCTCATCAAGTCTACACTGTAGCATAATTAACTACCATTGGATGGAGTGATTAATCTCAATCACTAGAGTGTAGCTCTTAGTTGATATGCTAGTGCTTATAGTGCATTGACGGACCTGAGTTTCCTATTGACGCTTAAGACTGTCAAACAGTCAATAGGAACTCATAACTTGTATAAGGTACGTGTTCTCAATCTTGAGACGATTATGAACACAGACTGTGGATATGACTGCTTTGATTTACCAATCAGTGAGGTCTATAAAAGATCAACACCTGGGTATCTTGGGTATGTCATGTTCATAGGGTTGTGAACATATATTGTCAAGATAGAATCTACCCTCTGTTTCAGAGTAAGCATTCCCTTAAGAATGTCACCATGTCGATTACTGAGTACTGCAGTCTTGTTGATAAGAGTTATCAACATGTTTGGTAATCATGAGAGGTGAATGGGACTCAAGGAATACAAGAAGTAATCATGATTCAGGTTGACAGTAACAGTTATCCGATTACCTGAATATGATTACGAATGCTGACGGTAGAGGGACATTAGTACAACATACAAGTCTAGTTATCACTTCGGATATGTTCTTTTGCGTTGGAGTTCAGTTATCGTTTTATAGTGGAGTAAACTTTAACTGACCAGTTAGTTAGTTTGCTGATCAAAGAGTTTGGTCATGGTGATTAACAAACTGGTCTGAGCCAACAATAAAGAGCCTAGGAGGTCCCACTCTTAGCTCCGCCAGGATGCTTGGAAAGATGCTTGAGGATGATGTCCAGACAGGTTCGATCGATCGAAGATGTCTCGATCGATTGAAGTCTGAAGGTTCGATCGATCGAAGATGGTTCGATCGATCGAATGTTCGATCGATCGAAGGCACTTCGATCGCTCGAAGTCTAGGTCGGTTCTGGGAATCTATAAATAGGGCAGCTGCGTTCTGGAAAAGGTTGTTCGTCGTTTTGAACGTCAGAAGCTGCAGAAACTGTTTTGGAGTCCCAAAACCTTCTCTATCCTCTCCATTAGGGTTCCCACCAACCCTAGTCTTTCTGGCAGGCATCCGCAGGAGTCATAAGGGTGAAGATCATCTAGTGGAGGCTGCTGGAAGTTGAAGATCAGAATTGGGTTCAAGACACTAAGGTATAACTCGTGTCCCCTCTTGTGCGTATCTGTAGAATTGACGAGTAGTAGATCCAGGCATGCCAATAAAGTTTCATAACTTGATTTTTCCGCTGCGCGTTTAAACTTTCCATTTAAACTTGTTTTTCCAACAATTGGTATCAGAGCCACGCTCGTTTGGATCTATAGATGCGTTTTTGGAACCCTAGTTTTGATTTGCATGTTTATTTTAGAACTGTTTTCGAAACAGCATCGTCACAGATCTGTTTTTGCAGTGTTATCGCAGCAGTATACAAATCTGTGATTGCATTGGATGCAAGATGGGTTCGATCGATCGAAGTAGTCTAGATCGATCGAACGCTCTGTACTCGAGCGATCGAACAGGTTTCGATCGATCGAAACCTTCTGTTGTTCGAGCGATCGAATAGAGTTCGATCGATCGAGATAGACTCTTTGTCAGGATCTTTGTTTCACAGTTTTAAAAGTATTTTGAAATTAAAAGTTTAATTTTAACGTAATCTGCAAAATTTTTAATCATTCTGTGAAATAGAATGTTCAAGCGATTGAACAGTGTTCAATCGATCGAAGGTTCGAGCGATCGAACGGTCTTCGATCGATCGAACTGTGACAGAGAAGTAAGATGCTGTTTTTAAGTTCTAATTCAGTATGTAAAGTGTTTATATACTGTGTGAATCAATTAAGTGTTCCAATAGTTACATATATTTGTTATGTATGTGTGGATGCGTGTACGACTAACCCTTTTGCAGCAAAATTAGTCGCTATCTCCCATGGCACCAAGTCGTTTAAATATTTATATTTAAATTGTTTGAGATTGGTGCATGTTGTAATTTATTAATGGTTTGGTTTTAAGGCGTATGTAAAGGGCGCTGCGGCTTCAATCCTACGAAAAGGAAAGTCGCACCGGTTTCCCTAGCCTTTTATTTCTTTTTTGCTATTTCTTCTTTTTTCTAGATAAATTGTAAGCTTCAAAAGAAGCATAGGTCCAATGTAATAGAATTAGAAATTCCATGAAGATGGAGCAAGGAGCCGTTGTCCATAAAGATGGAGCCGGAGGCGACCAAACCAAGAAGGTGGATCTTTGGAAATAGAGCCATGGGAGATAGAGGCATTGTTTGAATGCCTATATTTCATTTTAGTTTTTTGTTTTATGTGCTTGTTTTGTGATTGGCGTATAATACATTGTTGCATGCACTTAAAACAAGTTTTCTAAAATAAAATTCAAAAACCGTTTTCAACGCATTAGTAAACATTGGATGTTTATGGGTAGTGTGTGGAAACATTTTTCAAAAGCAAAATCCTTAATTTACTAAATCTAGTGGGAGAGGGTCTTATCAAATAACACCCACGATCTTCCATTAACGGTTCATTGTAAGATGAGTAGTGTATTCTGTGTCACCTCGCCAGGGGTGATCATTCCATACGGAGGGTACACTGCTCATTGGTTACTAGATGTGAACTTCCTATGGATAGGATCAATCAGACGTGTTAGAGGGTGACCACCACACGGAGGCGCTACTTGAGACGGTTGTGATTGGATCTTAGTTAATGGTATACACTAGCTAAGCTATGGATAAGGGATCCCACACGGGGCATTATTCAGAAACTTAGAGATCAAATAGGTTCGGAAGTCATAACTTGTTTTGCAAGAGTTGCATAGCGGACAAGTCATGATTAATCGAAAGATCGAACATTGACCACCACACGGAGGCTTTATTTTTTCGTTTCGATATTCCGGCGACTTAGTTTTAAAATAAGAGTTTTAAAAGGATTCTTTTATTTCAAACTGTCAAATTCTGATATCCATATTTATTTTGTTTTGATTTTTTCAGTAAATCATAATGTCTGGATCTGCATTTAGTCCACTTGCCACCATACTCACTCAAAACAAGTTAACTGGAAACAACTACACTGAATGGAAACGTAATCTTGACATCGTGTTAACTGCGGAGGATCACATATATGTCCTCACCACCCCATGCCCCGAAGAACCCGCTGCAAATGCTTCGGCTGCTGCTAGACGCGAGTTCGATAAATGGAAAAAGTCGAATGGGATGGCTCGTTGTTACATATTGGCTTCTATGGCTAATGTGTTACAACACCAATACCAGTCGAACAATTCCGCCAGTGACATTATCGAATCCCTGAAAAAGATGTTTGGGGAGCATGGCAGGCCTGCCAGACAGGTAGCTATGCAAAAGATAATGAGTGCTAAGATGTCGGAAGGGACTCCAGTCAAAGAACATGTTTTGAAAATGATTGGTTATTTAAACGAGCTGGAGACCCTAGGTGCCAACATCGATGCACAGACCCAAGTTGATATGATCCTCAATACGCTGTCGCCATCATTCGCTCAATTTAAACTGAATTATAATATGAATAAAATGGATTTTTCAATGAGCGAATTGATGAGCTCTTTATTGGCAGCGGAAGGGGTGATCAAACCTGGGGGCAGCGTTTTAAACGTTGAGAAAAGCGCTTCCTCTTCCCGATCTATGCCGAAAGGAAAGAAAGGGAAGAAGAAGGCTAGCACTGGTGGTTCAAGTGTTGGACCAGTCCCTAAGATTGCAAAATCTAAGGGAAAAGGTAAGGGCAAAGGGAAGGTGGGTGGCCAAGGCAAAGGAAAGTGTTTCCAATGCGGTGAGAAGGGCCACTGGAAGAGGAACTGTCCAGAATTCTTAGCTACAAGAGTTCAAGGTATGATTGAATCACATGTGATTGAAGTAAGTTTTATAACGGATACTTCAAACACTTGGTGCATTGATTCTGGTGCGACTAACCATATCTGTAATTCATTGCAGGGGTTCAGATCAACCAGGAAGTACAGTGATGGGGAAATCGTACTTACTCTAGGTTCTAGCGCAACCGTTTCTGCGGTTGCTATAGGAGTCGTAGTTTTAGAATTTCTAGACAATAAAGTTTTGATTTTATCAGATGTACTTTACGTCCCTTCAATGAGACGTAATTTAATTTCAGTTTCTAATTTATCGAATAATGGTTATTCTTTTCATTTTGGAACTGAAGTTGTGATTAAAAGAAATAGTTCTTTTATATGTTCTGGTATTAAATCAAATGGTTTATATGTGATTACTCCCAATATTTCTAAAGACTCTTGCATGGAACTTAATAACTCAGTGGTTACTGTACCATCTAAAAGAAAGGAACCTTCCACTAATCCAACAAGGCTTTGGCATATGAGGCTTGGCCATATCAATCTCAATAGGATTGGCAGACTAGTCAAAGAAGGGGTCTTAGGCGATTTGGTTCTCGAACCAATAGAAGTCTGCGAGTCTTGTTTAGAGGGTAAGATGACCAAAAGGCCCTTTCCTGCAAAGGGCAATAGAACCAATGCATTGTTGGAATTAGTTCATACTGATGTGTGTGGACCAATAAATATTAGAGCAAGGGGTGGTTATGAGTATTTCATAACATTTACTGATGACCACTCTAGGTATGGATATGTGTACCTAATGCAGCACAAGTCTGAAGCCTTTGAAAAGTTCAAAGAGTTTAGGGCTGAAGTGGAGAAGCAATTGGGCACACATATCAAGGCCATTCGATCTGATCGAGGTGGCGAGTACCTCTCTAATGAATTTATTGATCACCTCGTACAGAATGGGATTCTATCACAGTTGACTGCACCTGGCACGCCTCAGCAAAATGGTGTAGCGGAGAGAAGGAATCGGACTCTTTTAGACATGACTAGGTCAATGATGAGTTATTCTGAGTTACCTTTATTTCTTTGGGGTTATGCTTTGGAAACCGCTGCTTACATACTAAATCTAGTACCAAGCAAATCTGTTCCCAGGACACCACGAGAGATGTGGATTGGGCGCAAGCCTTCTTTGCAACATCTCCGGATATGGGGATGTCCGGCACATGTGCTAAAAGGAAAGATGAGCAAGTTGGATTCTAGATCGGAAGTATGTTACTTCGTGGGGTATCCAAAGGGTACTTATGGATGGTATTTTTATGATCCAAGAGAACAGAAGGTGTTCGTCAGTACGAATGCTATTTTCTTGGAGGATGATTATATCATGAACCATAAACCTAAGGGAAGGATAGATCTTAGAGAGATAGAAGGAGAGCCCTCAGTCCAACCCGTAGTTAATAACGATGTAAATCAGGAAAACACCACTTCTTCACCTATTTCCGCACCAGTACCTCGTCGTAGTGGGAGGATTATCAGCCAGCCTGATAGATACATGTTCTTAGGAGAAGTTTTTGAAGCTGTCTCCATAGAATCTGAATCTGATCCTACCACATACGAAGAGGCAATGGCTGATGTTGATTCAGCTCATTGGGTTAAAGCTATGAAGGCTGAATTGGAATCTATGGATTCTAATCAGGTCTGGGATCTTGTAGAACTTCCAGCCAATATTAAACCCATTGGCTGTAAGTGGGTCTACAAGAGGAAAAGAGGATCTGATGGAAAGGTTGAGACCTTTAAGGCAAGGCTTGTTGCGAAAGGTTATACTCAGAGGGAGGGCATTGACTATGAGGAAACCTTCTCGCCGGTGGCCATGCTCAAGTCCATCAGAATACTCTTATCCGTTGCTGCATGCCTAGATTTTGAGATCTGGCAGATGGACGTCAAGACTGCATTCTTGAATGGCAATCTTGAGGAGGACATCTATATGCAACAACCAGAAGGGTTCATAGCTGGTCGGAAAGGTAACTTGGTATGCAAGTTGCAAAAGTCCATTTATGGGCTTAAGCAGGCATCCAGAAGTTGGAACATACGATTTGACCAAGCGGTCAAATCGTTTGGTTTCATACAGAATCTGGATGAACCTTGTGTATACAAGAAGAGTGAAGGGAAAGTGGTGGCTTTTCTTGTGCTTTACGTTGACGACATTCTACTCATTGGAAATGATGTAGCGGCATTGTCAACGGTCAAGGTATGGCTAGCTAGTACTTTCGATATGAAGGATCTAGGAGAGGCGAGCTATATTCTTGGGATAAAGCTCTTTCGGGATCGCAAGCGAAAGATAATGGGATTATCTCAAGCTGGTTATATCGATAAGGTGCTAACTAGGTTTTCAATGGATAATTCGAAGAAAGGTTTGTTACCTTTCAGGCATGGTTTAGCGTTCTCCAAGGACCAGTGTCCAAAGACACAGGAGGAGAGGAATCGCATGACAGGAGTTCCCTATGCTTCTGCAGTGGGAAGTCTCATGTATGCGATGTTATGCACTAGACCAGATATCTGCTTTGCCGTTGGCATGGTTAGCAGATATCAGTCGAATCCGGGTCCAGAGCACTGGACAGCCGTTAAGCACATTCTTAAGTACTTGAGAAGAACTAAAGATTACATGCTTATGTACGGTGGTAGTGAGTTAATTCCAGTGGGATACACTGACTCGGACTTTATGTCAGATAAAGATTCGAGGAAGTCGACGTCCGGTCATCTCTTTACCTTGGGAGGTGGTGCTGTCAGTTGGAGGAGCATTAAGCAGAAATGCATTGCAGACTCAACTACAGAAGCTGAGTATGTGGCTGCTTGTGAAGCCGCAAAGGAAGCTGTTTGGCTCAAGAAGTTCCTTATGGAACTCGAGGTGGTACCAGCGTCGCTGTCGCCTATTACGCTTTATTGTGATAATAGTGGGGCAGTGGCTCAGTCCAAGGAGCCAGGGAACCACGGAAAGGGAAAGCACGTAGAGCGGAAATATCATCTTATCCGAGATATTGTTCAACGTGGAGATGTGACTGTCACCAAGATTGCCACAGCTGACAATCTTGCTGATCCGTTTACAAAAGCCTTGCCACAGAAGGTCTTTGATCGTCATCTAGATAGTCTAGGTCTTAGATGTAGTTCTGAATGGTTATGAGTGCAAGTGGGAGTTTGTTGGGTTTGTGCCCTCAAACCATTACTTTTTGTATGAGACATTGACATTTTAATATATGGATATCAGCTTTACATTTTATTGTGTATGTTCTTTTCATGAGATGATTGTTAATCCTTAAGTATTATAGTAAGTAATTCGTGTGTGTATGAGATGCACACAAGTGAGATACGAATTACTATTCTTTAATACTTAGAATGTGTCACAGTGGATGATGAGACTGGATACCTCATCAAGTCTACACTGTAGCATAATTAACTACCATTGGATGGAGTGATTAATCTCAATCACTAGAGTGTAGCTCTTAGTTGATATGCTAGTGCTTATAGTGCATTGACGGACCTGAGTTTCCTATTGACGCTTAAGACTGTCAAACAGTCAATAGGAACTCATAACTTGTATAAGGTACGTGTTCTCAATCTTGAGACGATTATGAACACAGACTGTGGATATGACTGCTTTGATTTACCAATCAGTGAGGTCTATAAAAGATCAACACCTGGGTATCTTGGGTATGTCATGTTCATAGGGTTGTGAACATATATTGTCAAGATAGAATCTACCCTCTGTTTCAGAGTAAGCATTCCCTTAAGAATGTCACCATGTCGATTACTGAGTACTGCAGTCTTGTTGATAAGAGTTATCAACATGGTTGGTAATCATGAGAGGTGAATGGGACTCAAGGAATACAAGAAGTAATCATGATTCAGGTTGACAGTAACAGTTATCCGATTACCTGAATATGATTACGAATGCTGACGGTAGAGGGACATTAGTACAACATACAAGTCTAGTTATCGCTTCGGATATGTTCTTTTGCGTTGGAGTTCAGTTATCGTTTTATAGTGGAGTAAACTTTAACTGACCAGTTAGTTAGTTTGCTGATCAAAGAGTTTGGTCATGGTGATTAACAAACTGGTCTGAGCCAACAATAAAGAGCCTAGGAGGTCCCACTCTTAGCTCCGCCAGGATGCTTGGAAAGATGCTTGAGGATGATGTCCAGACAGGTTCGATCGATCGAAGATGTCTCGATCGATTGAAGTCTGAAGGTTCGATCGATCGAATATGGTTCGATCGATCGAATGTTCGATCGATCGAAGGCACTTCGATCGCTCGAAGTCTAGGTCGGTTCTGGGAATCTATAAATAGGGCAGCTGCGTTCTGGAAAAGGTTGTTCGTCGTTTTGAACGTCAGAAGCTGCAGAAACTGTTTTGGAGTCCCAAAACCTTCTCTATCCTCTCCATTAGGGTTCCCACCAACCCTAGTCTTTCTGGCAGGCATCCGCAGGAGTCATAAGGGTGAAGATCATCTAGTGGAGGCTGCTGGAAGTTGAAGATCAGAATTGGGTTCAAGACACTAAGGTATAACTCGTGTCCCCTCTTGTGCGTATCTGTAGAATTGACGAGTAGTAGATCCAGGCATGCCAATAAAGTTTCATAACTTGATTTTTCCGCTGCGCGTTTAAACTTTCCATTTAAACTTGTTTTTCCAACAGTCCCAATTGAATCTCTCTCCCTTTCTGAGTAGCTTGAACAGCGGGTCGCAGGTCATGGTGAGCTTTGAGATGAAACGACTTATAAATTGTATTCTACCCAGGAACCCTCTCAGTTCTTTCTCATTTTTCGGTGGGTTCATCTCGGTTAAGGCCTTTATTTTGGTAGGGTCCACTTCTATTCCCCTTTGGGTAATGAGAAATCCTAACAGCTTGCCAGTAGTGACTCCGAACGTGCATTTCTGCGGGTTCAGCCTCATCTTGAACTCCCTCAATCTCCCAAAGAACTTTCTCAAAGCCTCTAGGTGCCCTCCCCTCTCCTTGGATTTCACAATCATATCGTCCACATACACCTCTACCTCTTTGTGGATCATGTCGTGCAGTAAAGTGGTGGCAGCCCTTTGATAGGTTGTGCCTGCATTCTTGAGTCCGAATGGCATGACCCTACAGCAATATGTCCCCCACGGAGTGATGAACATGGTTTTCTCTCTATCCTCGGGAGCCATGAGGATTTGATTATACCCGGAGAACCCATCCATGAAAGATAGAAGTTCATGTCCCGCAGTGTTATCAACCAACACGTCGATGTGGGGTAATGGGAAATCATCTTTAGGGCTTGCTTTGTTCAAATCCCGAAAATCCACGCAAACCCTAACACGACCATCCTTCTTTGGGACAGGTACAATGTTGGCAATCCACTCGGGATACTTGGTGACCATCAAGAATCCAGCTCTTAATTGCTTTTCAACCTCCTCTTTTACTTTGAGTGCCCATTCTGGCCTCATTCGCCTCAATTTTTGTTTTATGGGTTTTGAATTGGGAAAGAGGGGGATGTGGTGTTGGACTATTTTTGGATCGATACCTGGCATATCATTGTAAGACCATGCAAAAACATCTTTGAATTCATTTAATAGACTGATTAGTTCTTTACTTTCTTTATTGCTAAGTGTAGAGCCGATGAAGACATTTTGAGGATTGTTCTCATTTCCAAGATTAATTGTTAGGGTGTCCTCAATGATTTTACATGCAGATTCTTTTTCTTTTTCAATTAGTTTTTGCAATTCAATAGGTATTTCATGATCATCACATTCATCACATTCATTAAGCGCGTTCGAGTAGGCAGAATCAGTCATACTTTCATTGATTTTCTTTGGAGTGATTACAACATACATAGAAATTGAAAGACGCCTCATTTGGGCCATTACAGACTTTGGGTGTGGGGGGAACCTATCACTAGACTCAAAAACCCACTCCTTCTTGTGCTCTCCTCCCAGGCCAGTAATAAAGCATTCTTCCGGACCCCCTGTCTTGGTGATTTCCTCCATCTCTTCTTCCTCAGCCTTCCCTTCCTCACCTTCTTCACTCTCGACAGCTTCCTCCACTATGCCCTCGACGTATTCACCTTTGGTCTTTCTGGGATCCTCCTTCATGACCTCTGCATTGCCTTCGCCTAACAGATCTTTCATGGCAGAACCGTCCAGCGTACCAATCCAGTCCTTGGCAGCAACAGACTTTTCAGGCATTTGCAAAAATGGGTCTTTGTACCCAGAAAATTCATGGGAGAAGAAGATCTCGAACCCCGGCTTCATGCATTTGTCTTTTTGGTCCATCCATGGTTCTGGGAAACCACAGAAGGGGAAATCTTCTCCTTCCTTCACGAAGTATCCATTGAGAGTCTTTAAGTAAGGGTCTAGTGGCGCATCGAAAGCCTTCTTCTTTGCCCTTAGCTCCTTCTTCGTTGGCTGATACCCTAGACCGTGAGTGTGAGTCTGAGTAGGGATTCTTGGAGCCTCTGGCAGGCCCTGAAGATTCTTCCCCAACCCCAATCCTGGAAAGAAGCCCATTTTCTTCATGATTCCCGCGACCACTGGACTAGCATACTGATCGAAATGGGGCAGTGGAAACTCTTTTGGCTTTCCCTCTTCTATCATGCTGATGAACTCGAATCCTCCCATCTTCGCTTCTTCTTCTTGCAGCTGTAATTCTAGGACCGGTGCACTTGACGACGCTTCAGATGGACGAACCCAACTGTCTTCGAGGATATCACAGACTTTGTTTTCCCAGACATACTTAACCTTTTGATGGATCGTCGATGGTATAGCGCCCAAACTGTCCAACCAAGGCCTTCCCAGTAGCAGATTGAAAGAAGCGGGGATATCGATGATTTGGAACTCAGCTTCTTTGTCCATCGGCCCGATAGCGAGATTAAGAAAGATAATGCCCATGACTGCCCTTTGGGTGTTGTCATATGCCTGGACTTTCTGTTGAGATGGCACAAAGGAAGATTCATCTAAGCCCATTCGCTTGGCTGTGCGGAAGGGACATACATTAAGAGCAGACCCGTTGTCAACGAGACAAGCGGGCACGGTGTTCCCCAAACATTCAACGGTGATATACAGTGGCTTGTTGAGCGTGGGTCCTCCCGGAGGTAAGTCATTCGATGAAAAGGTGATAGCCGAAGTCGGAATCTTGCCGATCAATCCTATGAGGTCTTCCGGGGTGGTGTCGATAGACACGTCAGCCTGATTCAGAGTGTCTAGGACCGCTTGCCTATGGCGTTTGGAGGCAATCAGCAACCCCCAGACAGTGATGTTAGCCTGAGTCTTCTTCATTTGCTTTAGGACCTGATCCTCTTCTTCTTCCTCGTTCATTTTTCCTTTTCCTTTCTCCAACTCTCTCCCCGGGTGATCTTCCTCTAGCTCATGCGGCTTGAAGTGTCTACCAGACCGAGTCAAATGGTCGATTTCCTCTTTTGCCCAAATGTTATCGGTTTCTGAGACGGTCTTTGAGCCCTCTTTTTCCTCTTCGTCGCTTTGATACCATAGATCATCCTCTCCTACCCGGTCTATGTTCCGATCATTGCTTTCTTGCACCCACCAATCTGACTGCCTCGTCACTTCGTTTTCCCATATCCCTGGCTGGCTTCCAAGCATGCAGATCCCCGAATTTTCTGGCAACTGATAGAACTTCTTTGGCTCTCCGACCTTTGTGATTAGCTTGGACGGATCGAATGCCGCTTCTTCTACCCCTAAGAAATAAAGACCCCGCGGTGGTGGCACAGCACAATGGTTCGGCAGAGGATTCTTGGTGACATTGGGGGCTTTGACAGGTGGCTCGGATATCACTTTGTTGTCAATGAGGTCCTGGATTTCGTGCCTTAATCTCATGCACCGATCCGTCGAGTGGCCCTTTTGTTGATGATACTTGCAGTAGAGATCTCCCTTGAAGTGTGGTGGGAGTGGACTCGGCGGGGGTCGAGGTTCTAGCTGACGGAGATGCCCTTTCGCTAACAGCCTATCGAGGGCGGTTGATAGTGACACTAGAGCACCAGCCGGACGTCTTCCACGGTACACTGGACGTCTTCAACAGTGCATACGTATCACTGGACATCTTCAACAGCGAGAGGCGCACTAGGAACTCTAACCATCCCACATCCACCCGACTCATCAGCCGTTGATCCCACGGATCCAAAGTACAAATATCTCATTATTCCACATTGAAGCACATATCCCATTTCTCATCATATTCTCTTATCTCTTCACGTCACTATCCCATGCATGCTGACCACATGTTGTGCAATGCTCATGCTCTAGATAACCAGACTACAATATGCTCTGTATTCCACCTAACTACTCATTACTGATTATTAGCATGCAGTTGTGTTCCGTTATGCAATTCGGTTAATAGTATCAACATGTAACATTTAAACAGTTCCTCTCATAACAGTGTTGCATTATCTCTTAAATTAACAATATCGCATATTAAAGGCATGGATCAACATTTAATTAACTAAACAGTTCATAAAATAAACAACAAAAATTAATCATGTTCTGCGAGGTTCGATCGATTGAGGTCCTCTCGATCGATTGAGGTCAAACTAAGTTCGATCGATCGAAGTCCCTTCGATCGATTGAGGAAACGGCAAGTTCAATCGGTCGAGAATAGTTCGATAGCTCGAACTTCATCTTCCACCCAGAAATTGAGCAGAGACGAACAAAGGTCTCGGGGTCACATAATACACATTTAAACATACAGGAACCATCCTATAGTCATCACTTGAGTGAGTTAATGAAACTCACTTCACTCCGACGGTCCAGTGGCGGCGTTCCGAGCTCCGCGGCGGCGGCTATGGTGATGGCGAGCTTTCTCTCTCTCCTCTCTTTCTCTGTCTCTCTCTGGTCTCTCTCCGTCCCTCTTCTTCTTCTCCACTTCTTCTTGTTCTCCTCTTCTTCTTCTCTTCTTCTTCTCTGCTCAAGTATATATATAACACACACATACACGGTTATATATATATACGAAACACACACACACACACACACAAAAGCGATCTCTCTCAAACTCTCCCCTGAACTGCCAAACCCCCCCCCCCACACACACACACAAAACACACGTATATATAGGGAGGCAAGAAGGGCAGGTGGCAAACACGTAAGATATGAATCATAGCACGTTCGATCGATCGAGAATAGTTCGATCGATTGAATACAGGTCGGTCAGGGTTCGATCGATTAAAAGGAGTTCAATCGCTCGGGAAAGGTCCACATCACAGAATCAGGTCGGCAGAGATTCGATCGCTCGAAGTAGGTTCAATCGATCGAGAATGACAGAAGTTCAATCGCTCGAGAAGAGTTCGATCGATCGAGAAAGGTTCTTCACCAAAGGTTCACACAAGCATACAGGGTCTTATTTATATAACCATGCATCCGAAAATACAGGGTATTACATCATCCACCACTCATCAAAAGATTTCGTCCTCGAAATCTGAAGCAGCGGTTCCTATAACCAAAAAGAAATCCATCTCAGAAGATAGAATCTAAAAATGCTCAAGTTCTCGTTTTACGTAAACGATTACCTCAGCGGCCAACGGATTAAAGTTCTAATCAAATGATATAGAGATATCAACGATCTATAGGTACTAGGGTAACAACTACCAAATCCTTGGGTTTAGACGTATGAAATTCGTATGTCGAACTTCGGGAAAAGGTTCTAGGTAGCACAATCAAATCCTCTCACAACATCTGAAACAGCTAGTCTCTAAACACATGAGATTCCTCCCTTAGGTCAAACTCTACGATGTGAGGATTCTATCGATCAAATGTTCTAATCTCATCTAAGTTGTAGCGAAGCGTTGCCGTCTACTCCTGTCTTCGAAGGTACTTCGAACTTTGCTAACGATGTCTCTACTGTATCAATAATTGGCTTTCTCCCATCTCTGGGCTCCTGGTTATGTTTGTCAGCGTCCTTAGTCGGTCTCTTTTTGTACACAACATTCTGTGACATCCTTGTTAACTCCAGTATTGTCATCGTCATTCTTTAGTATGTTGGCTTGAGAGTATCGTGACTCTGGCATCGTAGTAAATGATTTAAACTTCCTCCTGTGTCTCTAATTTCTCACATACTATTGATATAATCATCTCTCGAGGTCGTACCATCCGTTGAATACTTGTTCTACTTCCACGTACTAATTACACAAGTTAGACAATGTTGTATACTGATTCTGTGAGTCGATCTACTGTATAACATTTTGAAAGGATAAAAGCAACAAGAACTCGGTGTCAAAAAGCAATCTTCCGTGGTACTCGTAATTCTGGTATCGTCTCTGCGTCACTAGTATCCTCTCTTATAGACCTGAAATCTTCTAGTTTGTCGTTTCTTGTCAAGTCTACGTCTCAAGAAAATTGGGATTCCTCATCTCTAGTCTCTATCCAACTTACCAATGGTTGGCATAGTCTTTCGATAGGGAGGCAATTGACGTCATATAAGGATGCATTTGAAGTCTTATAGGAATGTGAAAGAAGTCATATGGGATGCAATTGATGTTATATCCATACTTGGATAACTACTGTTGATCAGTGTTAAACGAATTGTTCAGGTAACTACAATTTACGGTGTAGGCTAATCCTCTTACAATCAAATCAAACGAATACCAAACTTCCTGCAATATTAGGATCATATCTAATACATGATGTAGGTGTTGAGTGTTGTACCTTCTGTCTATCGTCCTTGTCTAAGTTGAGATCCATTACTTGTTTAGTGGGTCTGCCCTTGTGATACTTGTCACGACGAAACATTGTGTTGCATCTCCAGTTCTGGACAAAACTCACTAACATGACCAACTTTACCGTAGTTAAAGCATCGTATCCCTCGTCCATTAGATTTCCTTGATGTTCTGCATTCTTGGGAATGGTGCCCTGCTACTCCACAATTGTAGCAGATATCTCATTCTCTGTGCTGCGTCGGAGTCGCCACTAGTTTTGATTCTTTCTTGCGGTCTCAAATCTCTTGCGCTTCTGGCGGTTGCCTATGTAACTTCTCTCTGTGTTTCCTTGTTGAACTCGGTTAGCGGCCAACACAACCTGACTGTCCCTTCCTCTCTGATCTGTTAGGAGAAACTGATCGTACTCTAGAAATGCTAGATTAGATCGTTGCCCTTCACTAATTTGAGTGTCGTCTTCCAATTTCGTTGCCATTTCTACCAGAGCTTCAAAAGATTGATCTAAATGTCCTATAGTCATATGACGAATATGTGAAACTAGTCCCTGATGATATCTTTTGATATTTCTTCTTGGGGTATCGATCATATGCAGCGTAAATCGCGATAGCCTCTCGAATTGAGTTGTATATTCTGGCACTGTAAAACTACCTTGGATTAATTGTATGAACTCCATTTCCCTTTTGTTCTTCTTGGATTCAGGAAAGTACTTCTCTAGAAATCGAGTCTTGAATGATTCCCAAGTCATCCATCCTACAGCTTCTTCACCTATCGTAACTTTCACTGCGTCCCACCAATCTGCTGCTGAGAATGTCAGTTAAAATATAGCCAAATGTCTTTTCTCAATGTCAGTACATTCGAGTGTCTCAAATATCAATTCTATCTGGTGAATCCATTGCTCAGCTTGCCATGCTCCTGTTAATCCTATAAAGGTCTCTGGTTGAAGAGCATAAAATTCCTTTAACAACTTGACTCTTGTCTGACGTACTGGTGCTTCATTGTCGATGACGTGATCTGCACAATTGATAACTTGTTCCATACGACGAATGAAAACTCCGACCATTCCTGTTGGATCTATCTCAGGAGGTATTAATTTAGGTACTCCATTCAGCTGGCCCGGGTTTCCTCGAGTCGTCCTAACCATAGCGAGTACTGGTAGTGTTCAGTGTCGCTACCTACAATGAAAATCTATTCGGTCAAACGCATTCTATCTTACAGCTCAAGCAAGAACAAAACATGTGGTAACCAATATATAGTACCACTATATAATACGATCACATTAAGCAATACGGATACCTCACATAAATAATAATAACCACAAGGTCAGTCTATCTACCAAGTGTACTCCAATATATCTATGCTCAAGACACGGGTTACGAAACTATAGGTTCTACACGTAACGTCAAATCTAAACATTCTATTTCCATTCCCAGGTTCCAGACTATGAGTATTGTTCAACTAAAATGTGAGAACACTCAACTAACATGTGGCTCAAGGTAATAGGATAATCTTATCCTAAACCTCTTTCTATTTCTAGGTCATACCGACTGCTCTGAGATTGCTTCGGGATTTGTCTGTGTCTAAAATCCAATGGTTCTATATTTATAGGATCTCCACAACCACAACTAATTCTCAACGCATTGTTCTCCGTGAACTCAGCTATTAACAGTTCTAACGATTCTTATCGGCTCTAGCAGTTACTTTCTCGTCTACATGACAAGATTCCAGTTCTATCTCATCTCAACTAATCCTCATGCTATCGATATTAACTTAGGACTCGGGTTCCAATCACAAAAGACAAGCGGTTAACAACTGAAACCTAGGCTTTGATATCAAAAATCCTGTCACGCCCCAGAGCAGCATAAATAGAGAAAAATAAATTTCTTTATGGGTCCATAGGGAATGACGGGTGAATAACCGCATTGTCATCTACTCAAACCAATAAACACCACGATAGGGAGGATGCTATTCATAGAACATATCTTATTAACATAATCAGAGGCTACAGCGGAAACTATAAAAGGTATGGAAGCAACAGATGCCCAAGTACCAATTATAAAAGTCTACTAAAACTATTACAACAGCTGGCTTATAGTCTCAGGCCTATAACAATAATAACAACAGTACAACAGATATACAAACTAACTATTACAAGCAACACATCTTCTTCTCCAAGCCTTCAGCTCCAAGATCGGCAGAACATCAGTCTCTCATCCTCAAGTCCTGCGAAGCTCTAGACATTGGAATGTCCAGGGCACAAACGCCATCAGCTTTGGATACAAAGCTGAGTGAGTACACTAAACAACACTCCTCACCGTTATTGTTCAGCATCTTAAAATGCGGTTAATCTCTTAACAATGGCGTCACTCTCGGACATAGCAAAGGTCTCATTAAACTGTATATGAATTCAACGATAACAGAAATCATATTAAATGAAAACAATAATAACGATCATGGAATAAATATCTCATCACGTATTCACCAAATCCATGCATGTAACCCATGCAACCACCCATGCATATACCTTTACGTCGGGACGCTGAATCCACGATTGAACATTAATCTCACCATATACGTACTCACATTCATACCTCTATCCATCTCTGTATCCATTCATCAATACCATATTACAAGTCTGTGCTCATTCGTCGATACCAAAATTTTATATCCGTATCCATACGTCGATACAATAATGCTAATCAGTATTCATTTGTTGATACAATTGCCAATCGAAATCACCCGACTAGGCAGTAGGTCCCACAATCCCTTGATAGGGTTACCGGTCGTCTACACGCTACTATCTATCTGTAAACAATAGTTTGGCACATCGGACGTCTTCAACGATGCGTATACCCTCACTGGTCGTCTACACAGCTGAGAATACATTAGAGCACTAGCCGGACGTCTTCAACGGTACACTGGATGTCTTCAACAGTGCATACGCATCACTGGACGTCTTCAACAGCGAGAGGTGCACTAGGAACTCTAACCATCCCACGTCCACCCGACTCGTCAGCCGTTGATCCAACGGATCCAAAGTACAAATATCTCATTATTCCACATTAAAGCACATATCCCATTTCTCATCATATTCTCTTATCTCTTCACGTCACTATCCCATGCATGTTGACCACATGTTGTGTAATGCTCGTGCTCTAGATAACCAGACTACCATATGCTCTGTATTCCACCAAACTACTCATTACTGATTATTAGCATGCAGTTGTGTTCCGTTCTGCTATTCAGTTAATAATATCAACATGTAACATTTAAACAGTTCCTCTCATAACAGTGTTGCATTATCTCTTAAATTAACAATATCACATATTAAAGGCATGGATCAACATTTAATCAACTAAACAGTTCATAAAATAAACAACAGAAATTAATCATGTTCTGCGAGGTTCGATCGATTAAGGTCCTCTCGATCGATTGAAGTCAAACTAAGTTCGATCGATCGAAGTCCCTTCGATCGATTGAGGAAACGGAATGTTCGATCGGTCGAGAATAGTTCGATCGCTCGAACTTCATCTTCCACCCAGAAACTGAACAGAGACGAACAAAGGTCTCGGGGTCACATAATACACATTTAAACATATAGGAACCATCCTATAGTCATCACTTGAGTGAGTTAATGAAACTCACTTCACTCCGGCGGTCCAGTGGCTCCGTTCCGAGCTCCGCGGCGGCGGCTATGGTGACGCGAGCTTTCTCTCTCTCCTCTCCTTCTCTGTCTCTCTCTGGTCTCTCTCCGTCCCTCTTCTTCTTCTCCTCTTCTTCTTGTTCTCCTCTTCTTCTTCTCTTCTTCTTCTCTGCTCAAGTATATATATATATAACACACATACATGGTTATATATATATATACGAAACACACACACACACACAAAAGAGCTCTCTCTCAAACTCTCCCCTGAACTGCCAAACCCCCCCCCCCTCCCACACACACAAAGCACACGTATATATAGAGAGGCAAGAAGGGCAGGTGGCAAACACGTAAGATATGAATCATAGCACATTCGATCGATCGAGAATAGTTCGATCGATTGAATACAGGTCGGTCAGGGTTTGATCAATTGAAAGGAGTTCAATCGCTCGGGAAAGGTCCATATCACAGAATCAGGTCGACAGAGATTCGATCGCTCGAAGTAGGTTTAATCGATCGAGAATGATAGAAGTTCAATCGCTCGAGAAGAGTTCGATCGATCGAGAAAGGTTCTTCACCAAAGGTTCACACAAGCATACAGGGTCTTATTTATATAACCATGCATCCAAAAATACAGGGTATTATACACTGTCATTAGTCAGGGGGAGACTCGAGTTTATTATTAGCCAGTGGAACATATTAGGGGGCATCAGCAATCAACAATCCTGAGTAGGGGACACTTTCATCAGTCAGGGGGGGCAGGCTGGAGGTTGTTGTCGGCCAGCAGAAAAGACTGGGGTACATCAGCAACCAGCAATCCAAATTGGGGGGGCAACCCCGACCACCATTGAGGCAAACTGGAGGGCACCAGCAATCAGTAGCACAAGCGAGGATCCAATTCTAGCAACTGATGGTGCACAATAGAGGACTAGATGTTCCACTCCATTAGCCTGCTGGAAACGAGGTACGTAATCCCTATCACCCTAATGTTCATGGTCATGTTCCTCTAGGGATAAATAGGGATAACATGGAAGAACTCATTAGAGAATAAGTACATAGGCAAGTTAGAGAGCAGGTCAATGACCAGTTGAGAGCACAATTTGGGGCAGTGTTCAAGGCCCCTATCTGCCCACAACACCAAAAACCATACCTAGACTTTATTGATTGTACGTTTGAGTTCCCAAGATACTTTAGGATGACTGAATTTACTCTATTCTCCAGAAGAGATAGACAAACCACATTAGAACATATTGATCATTTTACAGCACAATATGGAGAGGTTTCTTTTAATGATATGTTAAAATTGAGGTTATTTGCCAATTCACTTACTGGACCTGCTTTTACTTGGTATGTGAACCTACTTCCAGGCTTCGTCCAAACTTGTAAGATATGGAAAGAATTTTTCATAGTTAGTTTTATCAGACTGATCCAAATGTGACCATTATTGATTTAGCAAGGCTAAAAAATGCAAGAGAGAATGTAGAAACATTTATCGCTAGGTGTCACGCCTGCGTTTTTGGAGGGGGCAGGGTCGTCGGTGTGGGCCCGGCTTCCTGAGAGTGGGTGAATTACAACTTGAATTTTATTGGGAATGGTAAAAAGAGTATGGTAGGGCCTATTTGAAAAGTTCAGAGTCGCCACCTAATATTTGGGGTGTTAGGACCCCTGCAAAGACAATTAAAGTAATTCATCTTTGATTTTTTTTTAAAAAGTAGTTTTTGAGAAAAGTGGGCCCTATAAAAGTGTGACTCTGAATAGCCATGCGAAACCAGAGATTTTTTAGATGGGTTCGGGGACTCGATTATGTCGAGGGAAGGTATTAAGCACCCTCAAACATCCATACGAACACGGTTGCCAATTTTAGTGATTTTCATTAAAATGGGGCATTTCAGTTGAAAAAGAAAAAAAAAATTCTTTCTTTTTTATATAAAGTGAAATAAGACAGAAAATTTGTAATAGGTATGGCCGCACTCTTTGAGAGTTGCTTATGTATCCCAAGATGGGAATCAGGCCAAATGTAGTTCTGACCTGTGCGTGAGTGTATGCATGGTTTTTTTCAAGAAAGAAAAGTGGTCCCGTTTGACCGTGCACGTGTGATATAGTGATTTGAGAAAAAAGTCGGTGTAACTAGGAACTTTAACCCACGTGGTATAGTCCTAGATTTTAACCTTTGGAAAATGATTGAGATTGAAAAGAGATTATGCGAGTGAGTGGAGAATGATGCATTTTTTTGTACTTATCTATTTTTTTAATTTTTTTCTGTGCTTTTATTCCTATGTCAGAAATAAGGATTTGTGCCCATATGACTAAAAAATGTACCGAAAGTAAGGATCGGTGCCCATTAAAAGTATGAAGACTTACTTGTCTTACCTGTGCTGTTTGCAGATTCCAAGCAAAGGTGGCATTGGAGTTTTATTTTTGAAAGTCTTTTTTGTATTTTTGATTTTATCTTCGTTTTTTTTTTTTTTGGTATTTTTGATTTTATACCGAAAGTAGGGGACAGAGCCCAGTGAGTGAAAATGTGTGCCAGAAGTAAGGGTCGGTGCCCAGTGAGTGAAAAAGTTTACCGGGAGTATGGTTCGATGCCCAAGTGGTTTGAGAAAAGGTGTACCAGAAGTAAGGGTCGGTGCCCAGTGAAAAAAAGTTTTACCGGAAGTATGGGTCGGTGCCCATTAAAAAGGTTTATCGGAAGTACGGGTCGGTGCCCATTGAAAAAAGATTTACCGGAAGTACGGGTCGGTGCCCAAAAGTCAAACAAGAAAAGAGAATTTTGTTTTTGTATATTTATTTTCATGCCAGAAGTAAGGGTCGGTGCCCAGACCACTAAGAGTATGAGTTAGAGTACGTTACCTGTGCAAAAGGGGGTATTGAAGCCCAGTCGGTGTTTCTTGAGAAAGAATGAAAGAATCCTGAGCTTTGAAAAAGATCGTAATCGAGAAATGGTGCAAAAATAAGCCGTGAAGGCCCCCAAGTGAAATTTTGACATGAAATTGACCAGAATGGATGTCATAGTTGAGTCTAGAAGGGCCAGAAAAGTCAGAAAAGCCATTAGGCGGGCAAAATTGGGTCTGGGCTGAGTTGAGCGGGACCGACAGGGGGTTGGAACTGGCCGGGAGAGCCTGAAATGGACTTATAGAATGCCAAACAGGTCCTAAAAGTTGGATTTGGCCAAATCTGAGGGCACCAGTACGTCCGGAACAGCCAAATTAGCTGGGATCAAGTGTCCGTTCATAGATATCCAGACCCAGGGTAGAGAAAATTGGGAAAAACTAAAAGTAGGAAACACAGCCATGTCAGCATGCCACGTGGTAGTCAAACCATGTGGCGCACTTTGACTGGCTGGTCAAAATTGACTGGGTGTGCTGACAGTGCGGCTAGCTGGGCAGTCCAAGTGGTGATCAATGCCACGTGGCAGCTTTTGATTGGTTAACCACTATTGACTCAGCATGACGTGGCAGATGACGTGGCATGGCACATGGCAAGATGACATGGCAGTCTATGACATGTGTCAGATGTTGATTGGGTGGTCAATGCTGACTCTACAATGACGTGGTAAACACGTGTTATGCTGATTAGACTGCTGACTCAGTGTTCGTTACGCGTGGGGAGGCAGAACGGTGTGCTAGAGGCGCGTGTAGCACGTGCGGGCTGTTCCGGTGGCCTTTGGGGATCAGGCTGCCGGGATCTGAATCGTCTGGTCCAGACGATTGGGCAGGTGGTGGTGGTTTTCGGCGGTTGTTGCCGGAAAGTCTGCCAGCAGGGATTTTGTGCAGCGGCGGCACGTGGTGTGTTTGGGTGGCGCGTGGGGCCTCTGTGGAGGTGATGTGAATGTGGGACTAACGGCATTGGTTCTAGTTTGGCAAGGGGGACCTACTGGATGGGGAGGTGAGATTCAGAGAGCCAGTTTAGGCTCTGTTTGGTTGAGTTTTCAGAATCTGTGGAGGTTCAAGGCTCTGTTTGGTTCAGACAGCTTTTTTGGGTTTTTTGGGTGTTTTTAAAGGCTATGGTTGTGCAGGGTGTTGGGTAATAGAGTGGTGTTTGTGGGTATTGAGTGGTGGCTGGCAGTAGTAGTCCTTGGGTGGTGTTTGGTTGTAATTGTGGTGATCAACAAAACCAAACAAAGCCTTGGAAGAAAAAAAAACTAGCTAAACAGAGCCTTAGGGAGATGAGAGGAGGGTCTGATGTGCGGCTGCTTCCCCCCCCCCCCCCCCTCAAACTAATGAAGCAAAGCCTTGCTTTTATAGGAAAAACCTACATGGACTCCGATCCCATGTAGGTGAGACACCGTTTGATCGGTGCAATTCTGATCTTGATCATCCGATTGTCCAGGAACTTCGATTGTTATTAAGTTTTGAACCGACCGTCTGATCTTTCTGATTCAAGAAGTTATGGACTTGTAATGTCGTCCTCTTTATATCCGTGTGGCTGGATCAGGAATTCTTGAGCCTGGATAATGACATATATGTCGTTGCCGAAGTTGATCGGGCCGTTAAAACTTCAATCGAATACCGTTTCTTCTCCAATTGTCTGATTAGGCTGATTCAAGTTGCAGAATCTCGGTTTTCTTTCGTATTTGTAGTCAATCATGTCCAGTCGGACCTTTGGTGATTTTGGATTAACAATTATGTCCTTTTCCCTTGATTTAGGCGTGCCAAAACTTTGATCGGAGGCTGATTCTTCGTCGGTTATCAGAATTTGATGATTTGAAGTTCTGTGGCCCGGTATTGATTCATGTTCTACCTTGATGTAATTGAATTCAACTTTTGGTTGTCCCAGACTTGATTCTGGTCTTAAATTTGTACTGAACTTCGATTCTGGTTGAAAACGTCGACGATTTTCATAATCAGATGATCCCAGACTCTGCAACTTCCGATTGATGAGCTTCCGTCTCCGTATTCAACTTTGATTTGGCCTTTGGGGTCCCTACTTGGATTCTGGAGCTCTTTTCCTCAATTTACGTGTCTGGTGGGCCCCCTGTAACAGTTATTCTCTCTCTTTTTTTTGTGGGTCAAAATGGGGTGTCTACAGCTGCCCCTTTTTGTCATGTTTTGTGAAGCAAATTGTGACAAAGAAACAAGACAAGCCATTTTGACCCTTTTCTTTTACGTGATAAGAAAAAGTAAAAAGACGTGCCAAAGTAGGCAAGCGAGTATGAGATGCCAACATAGGAAAGTGGGCGTGAGATGCCATCGTAGGCAAATGAGTGTGGGATGCCATTGTAGGCAAGTGAGTGTGAGATGCCATCATAGCAAGTGAATATGAGGTGCCAACGTAGGCAAGTGCATATGAAATGCCATCATAGGCAAGCGAGTATGAGGTGCCAATGTAGGCAAGTGAGTGTGAGATGCCATCGTAGGCAAGTGAATGTGAGGTGCCAATGTAGGCAAGTGAATGTGAAATGCCATCGTAGGCAAGTGAGTATGAGGTGCCAATGTAGGCAAGTGAATGTGAAATGCCATCGTAGGCAAGTGAGTATGAGGTGCCAACGTAGGCAAGTGAGTATGAGGTGCCAACGTAGGAAAGTGAATGTGAAATGCCATCGTAGGCAAGTGAGTATGAGGTGCCAACGTAGGCAAGTGAATGTGAAATGCCATCGTAGGCAAGTGAGTATAAGGTGCCATCGTAGGCAAGTGAATGTGAAATGCCATCGTAGGCAAGTGAGTATGAGGTGCCAATGTAGGAAAGTGAATGTCAAATGCCATCGTAGGCAAGTAAGTATGAGGTGCCAATGTAGGAAAGTGGGGATTGTAGATATCACCAGAGTAAGCAAATAGCTCCGCTGGGGATTGAAAGCGTTACCAGAAAGGGTGAACGACTTTGTTGGGGATTCATGTGAGAATTGAGTATAAGAGGGATGGTGTAGTCGAGAAGTGCATAACTGCGTAATCTCAAACTCTAACCAAAAATGTAGTAAAGTGAGGGTATGGTTGAGCTCTTAAAACTGCTTACGTATCTCATGTCGGGAGAATCAGACCGTGCGTAGTTCATACGAACCTGGGTAGCTGATAGATGGTGAGAGACAGTATAGTCAAGAAGTACGAAGCCGCATAATCGCAAACTTTAACCGAGAATGTAAAAGTAAGGGTATGGTCGAGCATTTATAGGTGCCTACGTATCTCCTGTTGGGAGAATCAGACCGTGCGTAGTTCGTATCAGGGTGAAGAGGATGCCATGTTGGGATAGTGAAGAGCAAAATGCCATGTCAGGGCGTGATTGCAGTGGATACGAAAGAAAGAGCGAAATGCCACGTGGGCAAAATCGCTGTGCAATAAGAGAGCAACATGCCACGTGGGGCATTATTACAGTGGATACGAGAGAGCAAAATGCCACGTGGGGCAAGATCGCAGTGGATACGAAAGAGCGAAATGCCACGTGGGGCGTAATTGCTGTGCAATAAGAGAGCAACATGCCACATGGGGCATTATTATAATGGATACGAGAGAGCGAAATGCCACATGGGGCGTGATCGCAGTGGATACGAAAGAGCAAAATGCCACGTGGGGCGTAATCATTGTGCAATAAGAGAGCAACATGCCACGTGGGGCATTATTACAGTGGATACAAGAGAGAGAAATGCCACGTGGGGCGTGATCGCAGTGGATAGGAGAGCAAAATGCCACGTGGGGCGTGATTGCTGTGAAGAGTGATGAAATTAGCAAAATGTGGTATGCATGACCGCAGTGGAAAGGTGAGGACAGCAAAATGCGATGCGCGTGATTGCTTAGAGTGCGGGAGGGTAAGAGAAATACATGATGCTTGATGCCGATGTAAGTTAGATGCCGTTTGAGGGACTTATACCTGATGGTAGGTGATATGAACAAGATCCCACTTGACGGACTCACTCTTGATATTGAATGATAGACGATGACGTGAATAGGATGCCCCTTGATGGACTCACTCCTGATTCTAATGATTGATAGTGTGAATTGGATACCATTTAACGGACTTACTCTTGATTTTGATGATAGATAATGTGAATCGGATGCCACTTGACAGACTCACTCCTGATTCCTGTGATAGATAGTGTGAATAGGATGCCACTTGATGGACTCACTCCTAATTCCGGTGATGGATAGTGTGAATAGGATGCCACTTGATGGACTCACTCCTAATTCTGGTTATAGATAGTGTGAATAGGATGCCACTTGATGGACTCTCCTGATTCCAGTGATAGATAATATGAATAGGATGCCACTTGACGAACTCAATCCTGAGCTTGAAGATATGATTGGGATGCCTCTTGAAGGACTCATTCCCGATAGTGAGAATGTGAACGGGATGCCTCTTGACGGACTCACTCTTGAGTTGAAGATTTAAACAGGACGCCACTTGATGGACTCATTACCAATAGTTAGTTTATGAATAGGATGCCCCTTGACGGACCCACTCCTTGCTAATGATGTAAACGGGACGCCACTTGACGGACTCATTCCCAATAGTGAGATTGTGAATAGGATGCCCCTTGACAGACTCATTCCCGATAGTGAAATTCTGAACAGGATGCCCCTTGACGGACTCACTCCTGAGCTGAAGATGTGAACGGGATGCCACTTGACAGAATCATTCCCAATAGCGAGATTGTGAACAAGATGCTTCTTGACGAACTCACTCCTGTGCTGAAGGTGTAAACGGGACGCCACTTGACGGACTCATTCCTGATAGTAAGATTGTGAACAGGATGCCCCTTGACAGACTCACTCTTATGATGAAGATGTACAGTTGTAGATATCGCAGGTTAACTTACTCACAGCTTTTCTTTTAAAATTCTTTTTAAAATTTAAATTCAAAAACAAATGAGTCGCCACTTAATTTTTAAAAGGAAAATTAAGAAACCATTTTAAAGCAACCGATCTTTTGCGAAACCAAAGATTAACTAGGTCCGGGGATTATGGAATGAGAGAGGAAGGAGCCCGTCGGACCAAAACACCCTCTCTCATCCTATCTTGCGATAGGCCTCTACTCAATATCCTTTTAATCGAATTTATTAATCTAAGCATGCCCTCAACTAATACATATATACATATACATCACAAAAGCATGTCCAAAGGGTGTAAAATTGCAATTGACAAAATACCATTCAAAAGCCACATAATTCAGGTAGCAAGCGATATGATATGCAATAGGGAACAAGTGAACTTACCCGAATTGCTTCATTCTTTTTAGGGAACCTTCATAACACATTAAGGTTCTTATAAAAAATTATTAAAGGTCATGGAAACTTGGTTAGATTTCTGATTTATGAGTTTCAAAATGGACTTGCTGTTCTGAAACTATTCTGAAACTTTGGACAGATTGTGGTTGGCTCACAAAACCCATGATCAAACCCTTCTAAACATAAAACCACCTTAAAACAAAAATTACAGAGGTAGAATGATGTGTTATTGATACTTTCCCGTTGATTTCACTTGATTTCAACGGTTAGATTTCGAACTAAAAATCTTTGATCAAAAACGGTTTGTGGACTCACTGTTTTTATTTTGCTAGTTCAACTTTGTTGGTTAACCTCAACTATTGAAGACATGAAGTTGAGATTAAACCTAACTTCTTTTCTTACCATTTGATGGTCCTTGAAGATTAAAAGTCACTTTATGCATATGGATTTTGATGAAGTATGGAATGTACTTCTCAAAGTTCCAAACAATGAACTCAAAAACCTTATAGACCAAAGCTTGAATTCAACTTAGTACTCCTACCATTTGATGGTCATGGGAGACAAAGACATGGCTAATACTCCTAAGTTTCAAGAAGAATAAGGGAATGACTTCATTGAATACCAAGTTTAGAAGATCCAAGTCATGGGCATGGACTTGGATTCAACTATGTAAGGCAAAGTGGTGATCTAATCTTGACTCTCATGTAGAGTATGAGCTTTACATGAGGTTCAAAGGATCATATTCAAGAGAATCAAGAGAGATATTAAAAATCTCCAAGACTCTCAAGAGAAAAACACATACAAGAAAAGAGAATTAGAGGTAGGAGTTCTTAAGTTTTCTTGACAAACAAAGATAACAAGAGATTTTAGTACAAAAGAAAAAGAATAAACAAACAATCTAAGGCATAGAGGATCACCTCCAAATTATCCTCAAAGTATTCTTTGAAGATCTTCCAAAACTCTTCTTCTTGGTTCTCTAAACTCTCTTCTTTTTTTCTCTCCAAAATGTGTTGATGTAGTTCCTTTTTTTTTTTTGATGTTCTATCTCTAGTCTCTCTTATAGGCAAAATTACCAGGCATTTTTGGTGAATTTCGGAGCAAAAAAACAGGTGTAATTCTCTCATTTGTTGGTACAATGTGTACTTTCTGAAATTATGCAGACTGCTACCCAGGGCGGCAGTCGACAAACTTCCGCGGTAGTCCGTGAATGCCGTCGCGGCTATTGCTATCTGCCGTCGCGGCACTCCGCTACTGCCGCGCGGCATTCATCCAATGTCACGGCAAATTAATGGATTGCCGCGTTTTTGTCAGTCTTACTTTATCAGTTTTTGTTCTTATTTGCATGCGCATACGTATTGCTCTGCAGAATACAAACTTTAAAAGTGAACGGCAGTCAGAAATTTTTGGCGGCACTTGGTGAGTGCCGCGGCAGCCCGCCGTGTGCCGGTTTTGGCTAAAATTCCCCCTTTTGGATTTTTCTTTTTTCAAAGCAAAATGATCCTTGAGGATATTTTTTGAAAATCGTGTTTTATACCTGAATTCTCCTAAATACCTGGTATTTTCTCTTTTCTGTGAAATTTTACCGCGTTTTAGAGAACTTTCTGAAGAGCTTGGAATACTTCGAATCTTCCGGTCCTTGTCATCATCGGACTTGGAGGTGACACTCTCCTAAATTTGACGGTCGGTCAAAATTGGGGTGTCTACAGTTTGCCCCTCTTTGACAGAGCTTGTGGGGCAACGCGTCCCATAAGTGAATGTCAAAGCCTGTGTGAAGACAAGCCTTTGACCAGACTGTCGAATTTAGGTAAAAAAAAATGCGTTGCAAAAATCGGCTGTACGAACGGTTCATGCTGGTCGTGCTTGATGGCGAGTTGCCTACGTATCCCATCGGGAATCAGACCAAAGCGTAGTTCAAACACGGGGACCGAACACACACAAACGCAAGTAGTCACGCGGATGAATGCACCTATCCAATTGTGATGCAAATGCCATGCCATGGTTCCTTCTGAATTGAACCGGTTGTACAAATGTCATGCTCATCGTGTCTCTCTTACGCATCTTGTGGGACGTGTTAGTTAAGGAAAATCACTTAATTCAGTGACCGATGCGAAGATCTCTTACAGGGGTCATGATTCTTTTGATGATTTTTTTGATTTGATCTCGGGGGAAGAATATAAATCTGTTATATTCCCAAAACGTGGGTTAACGCAAATCCGTGGCGAGAACCGAGAATATAAGTCCGTTATATTCCCTAAACGTGGGTTAACGCAAATCCGTTGCGAGAACCGAGAATATAAATCTGTTATATTCCCAAAACGTGGGTTAACGCAAATCCGTTGCGAGAACCGAGAATATAAGTCCGTTATATTCCCTAAACATGGGTTAACGCAAATCCGTTGCGAGAACCGACAATATAAGTCTGTTATATTCCCAAAACGTGGGTTAACGTAAATCCGTTGCAAGAACCGAGAATATAAATCCGTTATATTCCCAAAATGTGGGTTAACGCAAATCCGTTGCGAGAACCGAGAATATAAGTCTGTTATATTCCCAAAATGTGGGTTAATGCAAATCTGTTGCGAGAACCGAGAATATAAATCTGTTATATTCTCAAAATGTGGGTTAACGCAAACCCGTTGCGAGAACCGAGAATATAAATCCGTTATATTCCCAAAACGTGGATTAACGCAAATCCGTGGCGAGAACCGAGAATATAAATCCGTTATATTCTCAAAACGTAGGTTAACGCAAATCCGTTGCGAGAACCGAGAATATAAATCCGTTATATTCCCAAAACGTGGGTTAACGCAAATCCGTTGCGAGAACCGAGAATATAAATCCGTTATATTCCCAAAACGTGGGTTAACGCAAATCCGTTGCGAGAACCGAGAATATAAATCCGTTATATTCTCAAAACGTGGGTTAACGCAAACCCGTTGCGAGAACCGAGAATATAAATCCGTTATATTCCCAAAACGTGGGTTAACACAAATCCATTGCGAGAACCGAGAATATAAATCCGTTATATTCCCAAAACGTCGGTTAACGCAAATCCGTTGCGAGAACCGAGAATATAAATCCGTTATATTCCCAAAACGTGGGTTAACGCAAATCCGTTGCGAGAACCGAGAATATAAATCCGTTATATTCTCAAAACGTGGGTTAACGCAAACCCGTTGCGAGAACCGAGAATATAAATCTGGGCCCACGGGCTCAAATATTTTCAATTTTTCAAGAGTCAGGGCCCGCGAGCTCAAGTACTGCGATTTTCAAAATTGGGAGCCCACGGGCTCAAATATTTTAATTTTTCAAGAGTCGGGGCCCGCGGGCTCAAGTATTGCGATTTTCAAAATTGGGAGCCCACGGGCTCAAATATTTTTAAATTCCAAAATTTGTAGTCAATGTGTACCTAAGAAACGACCCTGAGGGCCAAAAGCGCAATGAGGGCAATTTTTGGGGCCTCAAATTCAATTTTCGGGACTTGATTTGAATTCTTGGAGGGAAAGTAAATATCTTTGAACCGCCTTAATCGCGGCACACGCGGTTTTTAGCTGCAGTCCGTGACTGCCGCGCGGCACTCACGGAGTGCCGTTGCGGCACTCGGCGAGTGCCGCGCGGCAATTGACCGACTGCCGCGCACAGAAAAATGAGTGCCGCGTTTGAGTGGCAGTGGCTACAACCGCCAGGGTTCAAAGTATTTTCCTCATTCTCTCACTCTCTTCATCTCGAAATCTCTCTGGAGAAATTTTCTCTTTTTCTTTCCTCACCCCTATATTGATCTACGACATTCACAGGTTAGTTCTGCTAGATCAGAGTTTGATTAAACCTGTTTATTTCATTATTTTTCCGAATTTTCATTAATCTAATGCGCGGATTCTCTCTTTTTCTTGGACAGATTATGGCGAGTGGTTCAGGGCGTAAGAAGAAGGCCAGATACACTGCCACTCATCACCCGGACGCTACGCTCCTACTGAGGGACCCTGATGAGCATCTGTCGGCCCGCGCGTTCAAGCGCGAGGTAAACGCTCCTTTTTATTTATTTTTCTTTCTTTTGCGAATATAACGTAGGACCACCACTATCCTTTAGATACCCTGTCCCGAATGTCGTGCTTGTGGCGCCCCTGAGCGTCTCGAATACTTCATTCCATGCCTTTTGTAAAGGAATCCAAATTCTAATCCTTATTTCTCGCGATCTTCGAAAATTCTTTATAAAAAAAGAAATAAAAATAAGAAAAAAAAAAAAAGAAACGTTATGCTTGAACTTCCCGAACATTTAACCTTTATTTACTGTTTTATTCAGTGTTGTTGCTTTCTTCTTTATCCACTCCCTAACAACAAACCGCTTATTCTTTCTTGCAGCTGCAGCCGAAGGTGCTGAAGGGGCACGGCAGCCTCGCCCATGGCCACGAGTGGTATTCTGAGCTGAGCCCGACCGTGAGGGCTCTAGTGGACGCAGCAGGGTTTGGAGATTTCGTCAAACTTTTGACGAAGAGCTCCAACGATCTACAGCAGATGCATGCGCTGGCTGAGTGGTGGTGGGATACCACGAGTACCTTCCACTTCAATTTTGGGGAGATGACGATGACCCCCCTAGACTTCAGCATGATCACGGGGATTCCATTCAGAGGAGAGCCCCTGCGGCACCTTACAGACCAGGAGTGGGATCAGATGGAGCCCTTGCTAGGGGTGGTCCCGGAGGAGGCCTTGGTCACAGCTCGATGGTTTATGGATACTTTCCGGGGGAAACCCGGCTTTACGGACGAGCAGATGGCCCGAGGTTTCTTGATGTATATGCTGGGGTGCTCCTTGTTGAGCACCAAGGGGGACCGGATTTTTGCTTCCTTGGTAGCGTCGTTGGAGCGCCTGGACCAGGTTGCCGAGTACGACTGGGTTGGTACAGGGTTGGCTATCCTGTACAGGCATATGAGTGACATTTCCCGGGACAGGTCGGCTGCTACTGGCGGGTATTGGAGAGTGTGGGAGGTATACTTTTTCCTATATTGCTTATTATCATATTTCCTTCTTCTTCTTTTTTTAAAATGTGAGACTAATCTTCTTTCTTCTCTCTTTGTATCACAGATTTGGTCCCACGAGTATCTTCGCATGATGTCTCCTCAGACGCGTGATGCCGACGCCCTTATCATGCCCCAGGGGCTGAAATGGGCGAAGGACAGGGTTGGGAGGAAGGCCGGGGCCCATGATTTTGTTTCGTTCAGGAACTTCCTGACGAACCTGAGGGAGGGGCACGTGCACTGGCAGCCGTGGCTCAGGGTGTTGCCTGAGGCTAGGGTGGGGTTGCGAGAGTCGGCCGGGTATGACCCGACGAGGCGACTTCTTGATGGTGGGTCAGAGGGTATGGCGTGGTATTTGGGAGAGAGAGTGACCCGGCAGTCGATAGCGGCCCCCGGGTTCTTTGTGTCGTTCCCTCCTCCCGACTCTATGAGGGCCACAGACACGCTTCAGGGCGGCGATTTCACGGCTGCTCGAGCCGGCTTCGGTATCCATGGCTTTTTGGACGACCCGTCAGGATATGCGGCTTTCCGTGCCGCCAAGCTGATGCCGAACTTCCCTCTGATGGAAGTGACTCGGGTGAGTAAACGATCCTTTTATTATTTTGGTGAATTCTCCTTTTATTCCTTTTTCATGTTTTATTACCTTTGTTTGCATCCTGTTCCTGCCGCGGTTCGACCCCCTGCCTTGCCCGAGTGGGACTGGACCATGTCGACCGTCTCATTCGGTGAGCCCCACGTGACGACAATCCCTCGACTTTCACATGGTGCTCCCACTATACCTCTACACTATGACGTCGTCCCGCGTGCTTACGCGGAGGAGGGCCTAGCGTATGCCCATAGCGTGTGACAGTGGGTTCTCGGGCGAGAATGGATGGTAAGGAATTTATCCCCACTCCTACTTTTGATTGGGATGGTACCTCTATTTACTAATCCTTATTCCTGGCTCTTGTTTTCAGGCCAAGGGAGCTCGGGCGACTGCTACGATTCAGTTGAGGGCCCAGGTATTATCTCCTACCCTTTCCATATTCTTAGTATTCCAAATGTCCTTTCAACACTTTTCTGGACTCATCCCTTCTCTTCCAGATGGAGGACAACAGAGTCCTATCTCAGCAGGTGGGACAGCTCCAGCATCGGCTTCAGCAGTTCGGCATCTCTCTCAGCGATGCCCCCGGAGGTAGCGGTGCTGGGCGTGGCGGAGGCGTCGGCGAGGGCACTAGCGGTGGCAGAGGCCGAGGCAGCGGGCGTGGAGAGAGTGGTGGAGGCAGCGGGACCGAGTCAGAGGAGGAGCCTCTTAGGCGCACGACTCGTCAGGCTCGCGGCCGGGGTCGGGGTCGGAGCTGATCCTGCTTATATATATATTTTTTGTTTTCTTTTGAGAGGATTTTTTATTTTGGTGGATGACTGTATATATATACACATATGCTTTATTTTGATAGCTACTCCCTGATGGTTGGTAGGATAGGCTTTCCTAATACTTGTATTATTACATTATTGCTTTTCACCGTATGTGTGACCATAGCTTGGTCCAATTCTTGCCGTATGTGGGATCATGGCTTGATCCCGTCTTTATTTTGAATGCTCTTGCTTCTTTTATCTTTTGAAAATAAATGAAATGAATGAATGTATTTGTACGTGCTGCATGATGCGCACATTTTTATTGCTTCTCAATTAATTTTCTGTTTGCAGGTGGGCTGATCGTGTTACAAACAGATTCTGGCCAATGAAAAACTCAGAACGGCACTCGGTTAGGTCTCCGCGGCACTCAGTGAGAGCCGCTACGGCAGTCTATAAATGCCACAACGACATTCACTGACTGCCGCGCGGCACTTCATCGAGTGCCGCTGCACTTTATCTAGTGCCGCGGGTAGGTAGACAGCCTTATTCTTCTATTTATATCCCTTCATTCTCAAAGTTCCGCAAAACACTTCTCATTTCTCCTCATTTCCCCTTCAAATGGCCCCCATTAGTTCTCAAATCCTCTTCCCATGGATGGATACTCTCTCTGGCATTGATAAGCTCAATTTTGAGTGCTTCAGACTAAACGATCTCTTCTCTTTCCAACAAATGAATCTAAATGAGGGTCTACTTCGCGCCGCCGTCCAATGTTGGGATCCTGCTCTCAATGTCTTTCGTTTTGGCTCTCAGGAGATTTGCCCCTTATTTGAGGAGTTTAGCGCCATTCTCCACACGGATCCTTCTGCTGAATTGATGGTTCCTCAGATTCAGGCAGGGTATGTTCGGGACTTAGCCAGCCTTCTCCACACGTCTCGGAATGCGGCGGGCTCTTTTGTTCATGACAGGCAAATCGACTTTGAGCGCCTTTCTTCTGTTTACTCTCCCATAGGGGACCCTTACAATGGTGAGTATCAGATCATTCGACGTAGTTCCTTGTCGATTGCTATGCTTTCTTACTTCCTCTTTCGATCATCTTCAGACACTCTCATACCCATCGCCTGTGGTTTGCGGGAGATGAAGAGTGATGTTATGCTAGTCCTTGGTGAAACTTTGATTGGATTGGGCCATGCTCATGCTACTGGGGTCATGTTATCCGCTGGGGCACCCTTTGTCTTGCAAATTTGGCTCATGGAGCGTCTGGATCTCTTCATACATGCCTCCCATCTCCGTGGGTCACTTCCTTATGATCGCATGGAGATTCACAGCTTGTTTCAATCCGCCGACGCATGTCTTGATTGGCTTCAGGGTCTTTCTCCTAGTGACATCTGCTGGGTTTGTCCGTCGTGGATCCATCGCTCTGTTGCTGTACGCCTCCCTGGGTGACCTGGCATCTGGCTGCCGGGTTTGCACGCTACGACTTTTTACATTCCTGACCGAGTCGTCCGTCAGTTCGGACTTTTGCAAGATGTCACTGAATCTGTGACTGCTGATTTCACCAGGGGGTCCCCTTTGCGTCCTTCTATCGTGAAGGCTTTCATGGAGGCTTGGCCCAGCAGAATGGCTGCTCCTTTCCCGAGGGTTCCTGCTCTGGCTGCGACTACTACCAAATATCTCCTAGAGATCCAAGACTTGGTTGCGAGGCGAGCTTGACGGACACATGCATAATAAAGTAGACGAAAACAGGGAAAAGCTTGCTATTTTACAAAATTTTCTGACAGACCCTGCCTACCCTTTGTTTGCGCTTTTGAATGTGATTTTTATTATACATTTTTTTTCTTTTCAAGAAGTGTTGTCATGCTAAATCTAAAGTGTCCACCCTTTCGATTGATCTTTTATGAAGAATTATCCTTTTAATGTCTAAACTTGGCTCTTCACCCTGCTTTGAATTTTGCTTAAAGCTTTATTCTTTCTATACCGTGAATTCTCATTTGTTTCTTTATAGTATGTATCTTGATAGCCAGGAGATCCAAAGACGGGTTTCGGACAGATATCTGGGTTCTTCGGCTAGCAAACGAAGTTTGCCCCTGGTTTCAGGGCTTTGAAGTAGTTCTGGGCACACGCCAGTTTGCCCCTAGTTTAGCACAGGTTTTTTTTTTCGAGTGGACCGAGGGCTTCGGATAGCCCGCCTACTTATCCCTGAGTGGGTGTCAGGTCCCAAGTAGTTCGGTTTAAGGCTTGAAGAAAGGTGCTGCTCAGGCGTTTTATTTAAGTGACCGAACCAAGTAGGTTGCCTACGTATCCCCTAACGGGAATCAGGTCAAGCGTAGTTCATCAAGGTAAGAGGCTTTGAAAGAAATGGTTTCAAGCAAAGTATTTCTTGAGGCAATCGAAGTTAATCGGCTGTTTAAATTCAACCCCGTCCAGGTCCATGAGATAGGTCGCCCCTCCGGAAAGGAGGGTCTTAATGATGTACGGCCCGACCCAGTTGGGTTTGAACTTTCCTCTGGGGTCATAAACAGGCACCTTTAGTTCTTTGAGGACCAGGTCACCCTCAGTAAGCTTCCTTGGGCGGACCTTTTTGTTGAAAGCATGAGCTATTCTCTTCTGGTACCCCCGAGTATGGTTTATCGCGGTCAGCCTCTTTTCATCGAGCAGCATCAATTCCTCATACCTTCCTTGTATCCATTCTGATTCTGTCACTTCACATTATGTTAAGACTCTAAGAGAGGGTATTTCCACCTCGACTGGAAGGACTGCCTCCATTCCGTAGACCAGCGAGTATGGCGTAGCACCCGTTGAAGTCCTTACTGACGTCCGATACCCCCATAAAGCGAATGGCAGCTTCTCATGCCAATCCTTATATGTATCTGTCGTCTTCCCCAAGATTGCTTTAACATTCTTATTCGCTGCCTCTACCGCTCCATTCGTCTGGGGCCTATACGGGGATGACTGATGGCGAGTGATCTTATACTTTTCTAAGAGCGGGATAACTTCCCCCTGGAAATGACTGCCATGATCGGAGATAAACTCGTTCGGGATTCCGTATCTGCAGATTATGTTCTTCTCAATGAAACTCACCACATCTTTGGCTTTCAAAGTCGCATATGAGGCTGCTTCTACCCATTTTGTAAAATAATCGATCGCCACAATTATATACCGGTGCCCATTGGAAGCCTTTGGAACTATCTCACCGATGATATCAATCCCCCATACGGAAAATGGCCAAGGGGTGGTCATGCTATAGAGCTGCGACGGTGGGGTGTGCATCAGATTTGCATGAATCTAACACTTGTGACACCTTCTAACATATTCACAACAGTCCTTGTCCAAGGTCGTCCAATAGTACCCTTGTCGAATGATCTTCTTCGCCAGCATGTGCCCGTTCATGTGGGGCCCGCATACTCCCTCATGTATTTCCTCCATCATTCTCTTAGCTTCCCTTCCATATAAACACTCCAAATTATACCCGGTGTAGGACTTCTTCCATAGTTTATCCGCGTAGATCACAAATTGAGCAGCAAATCGTCATATCGCCTTCTTGTCCTTTTCTGAGGCTCCTTCGGGATATTCTCCTTCTTTAATGAACTTCCACACGTCCACATACCAAGGCACTTCATCTTCTCTCTCTATGGCTGCGATCATTTCAAATGACGGTTGATTCCTTACTTCTATGGACAGCGGGATCATGGCAATTTTGGAAAGGATTTGGATCATCGAGGCTAAGGTAGCCAAAGAGTCGGCTAGTTGGTTTTCTTCGCAAGGGAGGTGGTAAAAGGAAATCTTTCGGAATTGTGCTTTCAGGCTTTCCAGATAGTCATGGTAAGGTCTCAATTTCTCATGTTTTACCCTCCAATCTCCTTGGACCTGGGATATGATCAAGTTGGAATCTCCGAAGACATCAATCTTTCTGACCTTTAAAGCCAAGGCTGCTTCCATCCCAATTATGCATGCTTCGTACTCCGTGGTATTGTTAGTTGAGTTATACTTGAGTTTGACGGCTAATGGGGTAGGGACCCCGTCTGGTGCTACGAGAATGATTCCAACTCCGTAACCCATTTGGTTGGCTGCTCCATCGAAGTACATCTTCCACAAATCCTCCTTAACCTCCATTATTCCTTCATCTGGGAACTTGAAGTCTCCCTTGTCCTCAGATTCTACAGCGAGGTCGGCTAAAAAATCGGCGACAGCCCTTCCTTTTACGGACTTGGCGGTGACATATCTGATGTCGAACTCAGCCAGCATCATGGTCCAACGGGAAATCCTACTGGTCAAGACGGGTTTTTCGAACAGGTATTTTAATGGGTCCATTCGGGATATCAGGATTACAGGGAAGGCTAGCATGTAGTGGCGGAGGCGACGGGTACCCCAAACCAAGGCCCAACAGGCCTTCTCCAAGGGCGAATACTTTAACTCATATCCTACCATTCTCTTGCTTAAGTAGTAAATGGCCTTCTCCACGTGCCCCTCTTCTCCTTCTTGGGCCAGCATACACCCTATTGAATCTTCAGATACAGAGAGATAAAGTAACAAAGGTCTCCCAGGCGAAGGTGGCGATAAGACAGGTGGGTTCTGGAGGTAGGTTTTGATTTTGTCGAAGGCTTGTTGACACGGGGTGTCCCAATTGAATCTCTCTCCCTTTCTAAGTAGCTTGAACAGCGGGTCGCAGGTCATGGTGAGCTTTGAGATGAAACAACTTATAAATTGTATTCTACCCAGGAACCCTCTCAGTTCTTTCTCATTTCTTGGTGGGTTCATTTCGGTTAAGGCCTTTATTTTGGTAGGGTCCACTTCTATTCCCCTTTGGGTAATGAGAAACCCTAGCAGTTTGCCAGTAGTGACTCCGAACGTGCATTTCTGCGGGTTCAGCCTCATCTTGAACTCCCTCAATCTCCCAAAGAACTTTCTCAAAGCCTCTAGGTGCCCTCTCCTCTCCTTGGATTTCACAATCATATCGTCCACATACACCTCTACCTCTTTGTAGATCATGTCGTGCAGTAAAGTGGTGGCAGCCCTTTGATAGGTTGTGCCTGCATTCTTAAGTTCGAATGGCATGACCCTATAGCAATATGTCCCCCACGGATTGATGAACGTGGTTTTCTCTCTATACTCGGGAGCCATGAGGATTTGATTATACCCGTAGAATCCATCCATGAAAGATAGAAGTTCATGTCCCGCAGTGTTATCAACCAACACGTCGATGTGGGGTAATGGGAAATCGTCTTTAGGGCTTGCTTTATTCAAATCCCGAAAATCCACGCAAACCCTAACACGACCATCCTTCTTTGGGATAGGTACAATGTTGGCAATCCACTCGGGATACTCGGTGACCATCAAGAATCCAGCTCTTAATTGTTTTTCAACCTCCTCTTTTACTTTAAGTGCCCATTCTGGCCTCATTCGCCTCAATTTTTATTTTATGGGCTTTGAATTGGGAAAGAGGGGGATGTGGTGTTGGACTATTTTTGGATCGATACCTGGCATATCATTGTAAGACCATGCAAAAACATCTTTGAATTCATTTAATAGACTGATTAGTTCTTTACTTTCTTTATTGCTAAGTGTAGAACCGATGAAGACATTTTGAGGATTATTCTCATTTCCTAGATTAATTGTTAGGGTGTCCTCAATGATTTTACAGGCAGATTCTTTTTCTTTTTTAATTAGTTTTTGCAGTTCAATAGGTATTTCATGATCATCACATTCATCACATTCATTAAGCGCGTTCAAGTAGGCAGAATCAGTCATACTTTCATTGATTTTCTTTGGAGTGATTACAACAGACATAGAAATCGAAAGACGCCTCATTTGGGCCATTACAGACTCCGGGTGCGGGGGAAACCTATCACTAGACTCAAAAACCCACTCCTTCTTGTGCTCTCCTCCCAGGCCAGTAATAAAGTATTCTTCCGGACCTCCTGTCTTGGTGATTTCCTCCATCTCTTCTTCCTCAGCCTTCCCTTCCTCACCTTCTTCACTCTCGGTAGCTTCCTCCACTATGCCCTCGACGTATTCACCTTTGGTCTTTCCGGGATCCTCCTTCATGACCTCTGCGTTCCCTTCGCCTAACAGATCTTTCATGGCAGAACCGTCCAGCGTACCAATCCAGTCCTTGGCAGCAATAAACTTTTCAGGCATTTGCAAAAATGGGTCTTTGTACCCAGAAAATTCATGGGAGAAGAAGATCTCGAACCCCGGCTTCATGCATTTGTCTTTTTGGTCCATCCATGGTTCTGGGAAACCACAGAAGGGGAAATCCTCTCCTTCCTTCACGAAGTATCCATTGAGAGTCTTTAAGTAAGGGTCTAGTGGTGCACTGACGTCCTTCTTCTTTGCTCTCAGCTCCTTCTTCGTTGGCCGATACCCTAGACCGTGAGTGTGAGTCTGAGTAGGGATCCTTGGAGCCTCTGGCAGGCCCTGAAGGTTCTTCCCCAGTCCTAATCCTGGAAAGAAGCCCATTTTCTTTATGATTCCCGCGACCACTGGACTAGCATACTGATCGAAATGGGGCGGTGGAAACTCTTTCGGCTCTCCCTCTTCTATCATGCTGATGAACTCGAATCCTTCCATCTTCGCTTCTTCTTCTTGTAGCTGTAATTCTAGGACCGGTGCACTTGACGACGCTTCGGACGAACGAACCCAACTGTCTCCGAGGATATCACAGACTTTGTTTTCCCAGACATACTTAACCTTTTGATGGATCGTTGATGGTATAGCGCCCAAACTGTCCAACCAAGGTCTTCCCAGCAGCAGATTGAAAGAAGCGGGGATATCGATGATTTGGAACTCAGCTTCTTTGTCCATCGGCCCGATAGCGAGATTAAGAAAGATAATGCCCATGACTGCTCTTTGGGTGTTGTCATATGCCCGGACCTTTTGTTGAGACGGCACAAAAGAAGATTCATCTAAACCCATTCGTTTGGCTGTGCGGAAAGGACATACATTAAGAGCAGACCCGTTGTCAATGAGACAAGCGGGCACGGTGTTCCCCAAACATTCAACGGTGATATACAGTGGCTTGTTGAGCGTGGGTCCTCCCGGAGGTAAGTCATTCGATGAAAAGGTGATAGCCGAAGTCAGAATTTTGCTGATCAGTCCTACGAGGTCTTCCGGGGTGGTGTCGATAGACACGTCAGCTTGATTCAGAGCGTCTAGGACTGCCTGCCTATGGCGTTTGGAGGCAATCAGCAACCCCCAGACAGTGATGTTAGCCTGAGTCTTCTTCACCTGTTTTAGGACCCGATCCTCTTCTTCTTCCTCATTCATTTTTCCTTTCCCTTTCTCCAACTCCCTCCCCGGATGATCATCCTCTGATTCATGCGGCTTGAAGTGCCTACCAGATCGAGTTAAGTGGTCGATCTCTTCTTTTGCCCAAATATTGTCGGTTTCTGAAACGGTCTTTGAGCCCTCTTTTGCCTCTTCGTCGCTTTGATACCATAGATCATCCTCCCCTACCCGGCCTATGTTCCGATCATTGCTTTCTTGGACCCACCAATCTGACTGCCTTGTCACCTCGTTTTCCCATATGTCTGGCTGGCTTCCAAGCGCATAGATCCCCGAATTTCCTGGTAATTGACAGAACTTTTTTGGTTCCCCGACTTTTGTGATTAGCTTGGACGGATCGAATGCCGCTTCTTCTACCCCTAAGAAATAAAGACCCCGCGGCGGTGGCATAGCACGATGGTTCGGCAGAGGATTCTTGGTGACATTGGGGGCTTTGACAGGTGGCTCGGATATCACTTTGTTGTCAATGAGGTCCTGGATTTCGTGCCTTAATCTCATGCACCGATCCGTCGAGTGGCCCTTTTGTTGATGATACTTGCAGTAGAGATCTCCCTTGAAGTGTGGTGGGAGTGGACTCGGCGGGGGTCGAGGTTCTAGCTGACGGAGATGCCCTTTCGCTAACAGCCTATCGAGGGCAGTTGATAGTGACACTCCCAAATCCGAAAACTTCCTCAGTGGCTTATCCTCTCCTCCTCTTGGATGGTTTCTGGTGATATCAAACTTTCTCTCAGGCTCGCTAAGTGCATTGACATCGGTGGGGCCAGAGTGACCCCCCGAGTGCCCTCCATTTGATCCATAACTGGGCCTTCGATATCGGTTCTGTGGTTCCTCCTTCTTGATTGTTCCTTCTTGAATTGCATCTTCGATTCTCGTCCCTACATCGAATACATCAGCAAAGGTGTTGATTGACTGAAATCTCATCTTTTCTTGATAAACTGGTTGCAGATTTTTCATTAGCATTCGGATCTGGTCTTTCTCAGGCGGCCTTTGTACCATTTTAGCTACCTTTCCTCTCCATCGACTCAAGTATTCGGCGAATGATTCTTTGTTCCCCTGCCTGGTCGTTTCCAAATCTCAGACAGTAACATCCAAATCCTGATTGTATTCGTATTGTGCCACAAATGCCTTAATCACTTCTTCCCATACTCTGGTTTTGCTTGGCTCAAGTGTAAGGTACCATGACAGAGCAGCTCCTGTTAAGGTTTGTTGAAATAGGACAGCCATCATGGTAGTGCTCAGTCCGCTAGGCTGAAAAGCTCCTATGCACATTCGGACATGACTGCGGGGATTGCCTGTGCCATCAAACTTATCGAAAACTGGCATTTTGAAACCGGCCGGCAGCGTCTCGTGGACTCCGTCATACAATCCTTCCAGTTCCATCAGATAGGTATCCACTCCCTGAGCCTTGCGCATTACCCTTTCCAATTTTTCTATCTTCTCAGTCAGCAGCTTCTCCTTCTCATCTTTTTCTCTGTCTCTGTTGGCCCTTAGTGCGTCGTTCCAATGTGCCTCTTGATCGTCGAACCAATCTCCGTCTCCTCCTCCTAAAGGCGGGTCTATAATGGGTGGAATTACATGCGGCGGCGGTCGGCGATTCAGCTCCTCTATCATTCCCATCATGCGGTTCATGTTCTCGGCCTGTCTCCTCATTTGTTCCGCTTGATGTTCGACTAGTACCCTTAATCCGGTCATCTCTTCGTTGTTTCTTTCTTCGGCCATGTTAGTGTATCCTCTCCTTACAAGTCTTGCCGTAGGATCCCTGAACCACGCTTGATTGGCTATCTTTGCTCCTACAGCAGATTTTAAGTTTTAATATTTTTTAGAATACCTTTTTACCTTTATTTTAGCAAAAACTTTTATTTTGTATGTTATGCGGATGCAATGCATGTGTGCGTGTGTGCCTACTCTATATGCCAAAAAGAAGAAAAAAATCCTAATCCTAACACATAAGCACATAATCACATAAGATCTTCACTCATGTCAAGTACGCCAATTTCTCCTTTCATTGTGATCTTTACTACCCTTTCAAAGGTTGGATATTCGCAAAAATTTTGAAATTTATTTGAAAAGCATTTCTTTAGAACGATGAGATCTTTCAAAAACAATTCTCAAGAATTTTGAATCTTTTATTTAAAAAACGTGGATGTGAAAACATTTCTCAATGAAGATAATTTGATTGAAATTTTGCTTTAAAATTCGTTTGAAGAGCATTTTTTCAAAAACAAATCTCAAAGATTAGTTTGGAACTTTAATCAAAAGTGATCTCCAAAGATTTTTGAAAGAGCAATTGAAAATTTTGGGATGAAGATTACAAAAATCCACTTGCTTTCAAAGATGGTCTTAAAATTCTTTTGGGGTAGAAGGACCACACGATCGGATTATTACCGTACTTTTCATGAATTTGGATGCATACAAGATCAACGATGCTTAACTAAACATGATATAAGAAGTATAATCTTATAATCAAGGTTCGGCATATCCTCCAAATGTCATGTAACACGAGGAGAAATTGCAAAAAGGTGATTAAAAGATTATACATCTTTCATCAAGCAAGTATCGTCATCATCTCAAATAATCCCTTCCGGGCATACAAAACTCCTTAGCACATAACCCCAATCAAGAATTGATTTCCTAAAATTGAAAGGTTCTACAGAAACTACTATGCAAAGGCTGGGTTTTGGTCAAATAAGGGACCCTTGACACACACCCGATAGGATGCTTCATATACCAAATCATGGTACGAGATCAAGGGTGATCACACAGTCCCATGATGACTTGACCGACCGGGTTGCCCCGAGCCTCCAAGGTCATAGATCCGTGCAATCGACTGGCTGGACAAGCAAGTGAAATGCAACAGGCACACAAAGATTAATTAATTCGATTAAAAGGATATTTTTCAAGTCTAATCCTCAAGTGAACCCAAAATCAGAATTCTAGTCTGCGAAACCAGAGATTCTGGGTTCGATCCCCAGCAGAGTCGCCAGATTGTGGATATCGCAGGTTAACTTACCCACAGCTTTTCTTTTAAAATTCTTTTTAAAATTTAAATTCAAAAACAAATGAGTCGCCACTTATTTTTTAAAATGAAAATTAAGAAACCATTTTAAAGCAACCGATCTTTTGCGAAACCAAAGATTAACTAGGTCCGGGGATTATGGAATGAGAGAGGAAGGAGCCCGTCGGACTAAAACACCCTCTCTCATCTTATCTTGCGATAGGCCTCTACTCAATATCCTTTTAATCGAATTTATTAATCTAAGCATGCCCTCAACTAATACATATATACATATACATCACAAAATCATGTCCAAAGGGTGTAAAATTGCAATTGACAAAATACCATTCAAAAGCCACATAATTCAGGTAGCAAGCGATATGATATGCAATAGGGAACAAGTGAACTTACCCGGGATCCAGCAGCTATAGTAAACGTGCAATGCATGCGAATAAAAGAAAATTCTAAAAAAGAGTCTCTAATCACATATACACATAAGGCAAAACCTAATTCTAAGGTGTCGCGCATTAAGTCGAAAAATCAATAAAATCAAGAAATTAAGATAAACTAAAGAGGAGTTCTAGAAATCATACCTTAATAGCGCTACAAAATAAAAGGTTAGTCCACATGCTTCACATAATAATACGATATCAAACAATCAGTCCTAATTCCCTAGCTTATACCTAGCAAGCAATGAAACCCAACCTTATCCACTTACTAATTCTAATTATGAGCATTAATGTATATGAATGAATGGATGTGAACAAGAATAAGACATGGATTTATTCGCTAATTTGGGTCACCTAGCCTCTGGATTTAAGCTAAGTTACCATTATTCAAAGTATGATTTGGGTCCTAAGGCATTAAGAGACCATTTGAGTTGAAATAAGTAAGATTAGACAAAAAAAATAGTAGCAGTTTTTATGAATTACAGAGAGCAGACCAGATGTTCAAAGATAGAAATAAAATACTTCCAACGGTTGGATCTGAATGATATTTGGATATGTTATGCCTCTGTGAGTCTAGTTTCTAACCCAGAAAGAAAATCAAGGTTTGAACGGTTAGATCTTCGGGAATGTAGAAAACACTAGGCATCACTCAGCACTTTACAACTCTCTGTCCAGAGATCTTGTATGATTTTTTAAAAATAGTAAACAAGTCCGAATTGCTTCATTCTTTTTAGGGAACCTTCATAACACATTAAGGTTCTTATAAAAAATTATTAAAGGTCATGGAAACTTGGTTAGATTTCTGATTTATGAGTTTCAAAATGGACTTGCTGTTCTGAAACTATTCTGAAACTTTGGACAGATTGTGGTTGGCTCACAAAACCCATGATCAAACCCTTCTAAACATAAAACCACCTTAAAACAAAAATTACAGTGGTAGAATGATGTGTTATTGATACTTTCCCATTGATTTCACTTGATTTCAACGGTTAGATTTCGAACTAAAAATCTTTGATCAAAAACGGTTTGTGGACTCACTGTTTTTATTTTGCTAGTTCAACTTTGTTGGTTAACCTCAACTATTGAAGACATGAAGTTGAGATTAAACCTAACTTCTTTTCTTACCATTTGATGGTCCTTGAAGATTAAAAGTCACTTTATGCATATGGATTTTGATGAAGTATGGAATGTACTTCTCAAAGTTCCAAACAATGAACTCAAAAACCTTATAGACCAAAGCTTGAATTCAACTTAGTACTCCTACCATTTGATGGTCATGGGAGACAAAGACATGGCTAATACTCCTAAGTTTCAAGAAGAATAAGGGAATGACTTCATTGAATACCAAGTTTAGAAGATCCAAGTCATGGGCATGGACTTGGATTCAACTATGTAAGGCAAAGTGGTGATCTAATCTTGACTCTCATGTAGAGTATGAGCTTTACATGAGGTTCAAAGGATCATATTCAAGAGAATCAAGAGAGATATTAAAAATCTCCAAGACTCTCAAGAGAAAAACACATACAAGAAAAGAGAATTAGAGGTAGGAGTTCTTAAGTTTTCTTGACAAACAAAGATAACAAGAGATTTTAGTACAAAAGAAAAAGAATAAACAAACAATCTAAGGCATAGAGGATCACCTCCAAATTATCCTCAAAGTATTCTTTGAAGATCTTCCAAAACTCTTCTTCTTGGTTCTCTAAACTCTCTTCTTTTTTTCTCTCCAAAATGTGTTGATGTAGTTCCTTTTTTTCTTTTTTGATGTTCTATCTCTAGTCTCTCTTATAGGCAAAATTACCAGGCATTTTTGGTGAATTTCGGAGCAAAAAAACAGGTGTAATTCTCTCATTTGTTGGTACAATGTGTACTTTCTGAAATTATGCAGACTGCTACCCAGGGCGGCAGTCGACAAACTTCCGCGGCAGTCCGTGAATGCCGTCGCGGCTATTGCTAACTGCCGTCGCGGCACTCCGCTACTGCCGCGCGGCATTCATCCAATGCCGCGGCAAATTAATGGATTGCCGCGTTTTTGTCAGTCTTACTTTATCAGTTTTTGTTCTTATTTGCATGCGCATACGTATTGCTCTGCAGAATACAGACTTTAAAAGTGAACGGCAGTCAGAAATTTTTGGCGGCACTTGGTGAGTGCCGGCACGGCACTCTGTGACTGCCGCGCGGCAGTCACTGAGTGCCGCGGCAGCCCGCCGTGTGCCGGTTTTGGCTAAAATTCCCCCTTTTGGATTTTTCTTTTTTTAAAGCAAAATGATCCTTGAGGATATTTTCCGAAAATTGTGTTTTATACCTGAATTCTCCTAAATACCTGGTATTTTCTCTTTTCTGTGAAATTTTACCGCGTTTTAGAGAACTTTCTGAAGAGCTTGGAATACTTCGAATCTTCCGGTCCTTGTCATCATCGGACTTGGAGGTGACACTCTCCTAAATTCGACGGTCGGTCTAAATTGGGGTGTCTACAACAGTGGATAGATGACGTCTGATAAGACGAGTCCAAACAGGGTGCTGTTGGGGGTCTCATACCTGGTTTCCTGATTTTCGATATGGATTCTGATGACGAGTGAATAGGATGTTGCTTGAGGGTCTTATACCTGATCCCTTATTTGAGCGTGAATGGTTAGACCTAAGCGAAGGATAGTTTTCTTGACAATCTACCAAGGAGAAGACTGATTCGATATGTGGATCCGAGCAGATGGATTAATGTAAAGTTGGCGAGTCTGAGCGAGAGTTGATATCATGGCTCAGTTAGTGGTGAGATTTTAGGCTATTGGAGAGTAGTATCGGAACCAGTTGCCCCTATTATAAAATTATGCATTGTCTGCTATAATGAAAGATATGAATGCGTTTTTAAAGTCATGTCATGCTAAGTATACGTATTTACAAGAGTATGATGCATGAATCTATCATCTGTGAAAGAATGCTCATGAGTTAGTGGATATTGGCTGTCTTGTCGCCTGTTGAGTACTAGAAGACAAAGTATTTTGACTGTGTGGGCTCAGTGCCCCAGTGATCGTCCTTCAGAAGGACTCATTTTTTCAGTATTTGATTTTTCTCGAGCTCTCATTCTCTCTGAAACCATTTTTACCTTCGGCGCCCTCACGAGTTTTCATCAAATCCAGTTATGTGATTGTTGCGCTTTAGTGTATCTTGTGATTTAAAAGTATGTGGCACCCCCGTCATTTCGAATGATGCAAGTATGTGATTTAGTGAACCCAACAAGGCTTGTATCAATCAAAGTGGACTTTATTGGGTTGTAATGAAGGCCATGGTCATGGGATGAGAAATGAAAGGATCGCATGAAGGCTCAAAGTTTGTTTTGAAAAGTTGGTTGAGATTCCTGAGATCACCTTATGCCCTGCGTCTTTCCTTCTTTTGATTTTTCTCTTTTTTTTGTTTTGTTTTTGTTTTCGTCTTTATCGCTGAGTAAAGTATGTATTGGGGAGAATTGCCCCAGTTTGAAGTATGTATTCGAGTCGGATTGTATCTTTTATGGATGTGCTCCAGCTTTGCATTGAGTTCTCTTTTTGTTTGCTTTCTCTTCCTTTTTCCTTTTAGCATTGCCCTAGTTTAGGGGGTGATCCTCATGGGTTTAAGTTTGAAAAAAAATCATTGTATAGCTCAAGTGGGCTAGCGAGGAGAAGTACTATATGGATAGTTGAAATGATTGCCTCTAATCATTTTGACACAAGTCGAGTCAGGTTCAAAGATCACATATGTGCATCATTGAAGATTACGTATCGTGAGAATGCATCATTACTTTCCTTATGATAATTGAGGGACCCCATTTGGGCTAGCAGTGATCGTGATGACCTTTTGCTAAATTGTGATGGACAAAGGCTGCCCCAGTCGTTGTATGTCATGATCCTGAGAATGGACCAAGGTGTTCTTGTCCCTGAATGCCTGTTGGCTGCCTGCTCTGTCCTTGTGTATTCAAATGACATCAAGCGGTTGTGAATATGCAATGATTGCGCCTTTGTCATCTGATTCTTGTTTAGATGTGAGCATTGTCAGAGGGTGAAATAGCCAATTCATGGACCTGAGTTTGTTCTTGGCATGATTTTGTGCTGGTCGCACTTTTGAGTAAACTCGAACATAGCTTGCTATATTTTGAAAGTCTAGTGCAATGTCTAAGTCGTACTCAACAAGTACCAAGACTAGTAATATCCAGTAAACCATAAGATTTAAAGAGCGAGAGCAAGATGACAGTTATTGAGTGATGCAAAGAATTTTTATTTTTCATTTGAAAGTATGTACTTTGCAAAACAGACAAAGTATAAATTCAATAGTATGGAAAAACTGCCCCTGTGTGGCATATGATGAGAAGTAATGTTATAAAACAGTGGGTTGAGCATTGGTCCTTCACGGGAATCATTTTGGGCATGGCCGGAGCTTGTGGATGTATATGGGTAGAAGTAGGCCTATTGGTTCAGCGGTTTGAGAGTTTGAACAATCGCGAATGCGTTGGTACTGCTTGGATTTGATCTCCCTGGATTTTGTCATCTGCCTTGCTCAGGTTTGATGCTTGGACATGTTTGGAGTCAAAATTCTGAGTTATTTGGACTGGTTGTCCATTCGGACTTTCTCGACCCATGGAAAAATCAGTGATGCTGAGAGTAGGTTGAGCTTATAGAAGCTTCCCATGTTGACTTATGCCAGAAGTGTACCTGTAGTAGAGGTCAGAAGAAGTAGAGGTAGACGTAAAGTTAGTAAGTCGCTTCAAAGAAAAGAAACGGGGATACTTCTCCCAATGACTTGTTAGAGATGGGAGAGTAGTGCCCTAGTGTAATGTGTGTTCCCAAGGTATGAGGTGAATCTGGATAGCCTTTCGGCGTCACTAAATGTCTTTGAAAAGTGGTTTTGTCCTTGGGGAGTTTTATTTTTGCTTTGAAAGGTGAGAACGAGTTTGAAAAAAGTCTGGCAGCCTTCCGGTGCCGTTTACAAGTTTTTATAAGTTTATCTACCCCTGGTCTATATACAGGTGCAGGGATAAGATGAAGAATAATTAGGCAGCCTTAGGCGCCGTTTATGAATTTGAGAAAGTGTATCTATCCTTGTCAAAATGTAAGGAAAAGATAAGTGAGAATGGGCAGCCCTTCGGCGCCGTTATGAAGTTTTGAAAAAGTGTATCCTGTTAAAATGCAAGGAAATGATAGGTATGAATGGGCAGCCTTTCGGCGCCGTTTTACGTTTGAAAAGTTTTTTTTTTGCCCCCCTGGTTTGTAAAAAAGTGCAGGGGGGAAAACAGAGAAGGATTTGGTAGCTCGTCGACTCCGTTTATTGTTTTTAAAAAGTTCTTCTGCCCCCAGTTTATATAAGGGGATGATAGCAAAGAATTTGGACGGCCTATCGGCGCCATATTATGTTTTTGAAAAGTTTTGAAAGTACGTGCAGAATGTGACTCTGTGGGAGAGGTTGAGATCTAATGTAGTCTTATTTAGGTCTGGTTCCCGAACCTTCAAACCTCTGGTGCTGCAGCACCTTCTTAGGTTGGTGGTTTCGAGCGAAGGAACTTTCGGTACTGGTACCGACGGTACTACCGCAACGACCATGCCACTTACTGATCCTCCTATCTAATCTTAAAGGTTTCCTCTTAGGGAAGGGGTTATGTTATGCTTGTATGCCAGTGTGTAGTGTACGTGATAGTTAAAGATCTTGGCATTGGCCTTTGCAATTTTGGCATTGCCCTTGCAATCTTATTTTAGCCTGAGTCGCGAACACCTGTGCAAAAGATTATGAATTTACAAAGAAAAGGTGAAAATAAAAAAAAAATTGTTAGTACAAAAGAAATGCCCCATTGTAATAAAAATCACTAAAGTGATGGCCTGAGTCTTCTTAAAGTGTATCCCCAGCAGAGTCGCGAGCTATCGCGCCCGCATTTTCGGAGGGGGCCAGGGCCGTCGGTGTGGGCCCGGCTTCCTGAGAGTGGGTGAATTGCGACTTGAATTTTATTGGGAATGGTAAAAAGAGTATGGTAGGGCCTATTTGAAAAGTTCAAAGTCGCCACCTAACATTTGGGGTGTTAGGACCCCTGCAAAGACAATTAAAGTAATTCATCTTTGATTTTTTTTTAAAAAAAGTAGTTTTTGAGAAAAGTGGGCCCTTTAAAAGTGTGACTCTGAATAGCCATGCGAAACCAGAGATTTTTAGATGGGTTCGGGGACTCGATTATGTCAAGGGAAGGTATTAAGCACCCTCAAACATCCATGCGAACATGCTTGCCAATTTTAGTGATTTTTATTAAAATGGGGCATTTCAGTTGAAAAAGAAAAAAAAATTCTTTATTTTTTGTAGAAAGTGAAATAAGACAGAAAATTTGTGATAGGTATGGCCGCACTCTTTGAGAGTTGCTTACATATCCCAAGATGGGAATCAGGCCAAACGTAGTTCTAACCTGTGTGTGGGTGTATGCATGGTTTTTTTCAAGAAAGAAAAGTGGTCCCGTTTGACCATGCACGTGTGATATAGTGATTTGAGAAAAAGTCAGTGTAACTAGGAACTTTAACCCACGTGGTATAGTCCTAGATTTTAACCTTTGGAAAGTGATTGAGATTGAAAAGAGATTATGCGAGTGAGTGGAGAATGATGCATTTTTTTGTACTTATCTATTTTTTTATTTTTTTTCTGTGCTTTTATTCCTATGTCCGAAATAAGGATGTGTGCCCAAATGACTAAAAAATGTACCGAAAGTAAGAATGGGCGCCCATTGAAAGTATGAAGACTTACCTGTCTTACTTGTGCTGTTTGCAGATTCCAAGCAGAGGTGGCATTGGAGTTTTATTTGAGAAAGTCTTTTTTGTATTTTCGATTTTATCTTCATCTTCTTTTTTTGATTTTATACCGGAAGTAGGGGACAGAGCCCAGTGAGTGAAAAAGTGTGCCAGAAGTAAGGGTCGGTGCCTAGTGAGTGAAAAAGTTTACCGGGAGTATGGGTCGGTGCCCAAGTGGTTTGAGAAAAGGTGTACCAGAAGTAAGGATCGGTGCCCAGTGAAAAAAAGTTTTACCGGAAGTATGAGTCGGTGCCCATTAAAAAGGTTTACCGGAAGTACGAGTCGGTGCCCATTGAAAAAAGGTTTACCGAAAGTACGGGTCGGTGCCCAAAAGACAAACAAGAAAAGAGAATTTTGTTTTTGTATTTTTATTTTCATGCCGGAAGTAAGGGTTGGTGCCCAGACCACTAAGAGTATGAGTTAGAGTACGTTACCTGTGCAAAAGGGGGTATTGAAGCCCAGTCGGTGTTTCTTGAGAAAGAATGAAAGAATCCTGAGCTTTGAAAAAGATCGTAATTGAGAAACGGTGCAAAAATAAGCCGTGAAGGCCCCCAAGTCAAATTTCGACACGAAATTGACCAGAACGGATGTCATAGTTGAGTCTGAAAGGGCTAAAAAAGTCAGAAAAAGCCATAAGGCGGGCAAAACTGGGTCTGGGGTGAGTTGAGCGGGACCCACGGGGGGTTGGAACTGGCCGGGAGAGCCTGATATGGACTTTTATAGAATGCCAAACAGGTCCTAAAAGTTGGATTTGGCCAAATTTGAGGGCACCGGTGCATCCGGAACGGCCAAATTAGCTGGTATCAAGTGTCCGTTCATAGAGATCCGGACCCAGGGCAATGAAAACTGGGAAAAACTAAAAGTAGGAAACACAGCCACGTCAGCATGCCATGTGGCAGTCAACGCCACGTGGCGCACTCTGGCTGGCTGGTCAAAACTGACTGGATGTGCTGATAGTATGACTGACTGGGCATTCCATGTGGCGATCAGCGCCATGTGGCAGCTTTTGATTAGTTAACCACTGCTGACTCAGCATGACGTGGCAGATGACGTGGCATGACACGTGGCAAGATGACGAGGTGGTCTATGACACGTGTCAGATGTTGATTGGGTGGTCAATGCTGACTTTGCAATGATGTGGTAAACACGTGTTATGCTGACTCAGTGTTCGTTGCCACGTGGTATATTCTGATTGGATGGTCAACTGCTGAGTCAGCGCTGACTGTTATCTGCGCGTGGGGAGGCAGAACGGTGTGCTAGAGGCGCGTGTAGCACGTGCGGGCTGTTCCGGTGGCCTTTGGGGATCAGGCCGTCGGGATCTGAATCGTCTGGTCCAGACGATTGGGCTGGTGATGGTGGTTTTCGGCGGTTGTTGCCGAAAAGTCTGCCGGAGGGGATTTTGTGCAGCGGCGGCGCGTGGTGTGTTTAGGCGGCGCGTGGGGCCTTTGTGGAGGTGATTTGAATGTGGGACTAACGGCGTTGGCTCTGGTTTGTCAAGGGGGACCCACTGGATGGGGATGTGAGATTCAGAGAGCCAGTTTAGGCTCTATTTGGTTGAGTTTTCAGAATCTGTGGAGGTTCAAGGTTCTGTTTGGTTCAGACAGCTTTTTTGGGTTTTCTGGGTGTTTTTAAAGGCTGTGGTTATGCAGGGTGTTGGTTAATAGAGTGGTGTTTGTGGGTATTGAGTGGTGGCTGGCAGTAGTAGTGCTTGGGTGGTGTTTGGTTGTAATTGTGGTGAGGTTTTGTTGATCAAACAAACCAAACAAAGCCTTGGGAGAAAAAAAAATAGCCAAACAGAGCCTTGGGGAGATGAGAAGAGGGTCTGATGTGCGGCTGCTTCCCCCCCCCCCAAACTAATGAAGCAAAGCCTTGTTTTTATAGGCAAAACCTACATGGGCTCCGATCCCATATAGGTGAGACACCGTTTGATCGGTGCAATTCTGATCTTGATCATCCGATTGTCCAGGAACTTCGATTGTTATTAATTTTTGAACCGACCGTCCGATCTTTCTGATTTAAGAAGTCATGGAATCGTAATGTCGTCCTCTTTATATCTGTACAGCTAGATCAGGAATTCTTGAGCCCGAATAATGACATATATGTCATTGTCGAAGCTGATCGGGCCGTTAAAACTTCAATCGAATACCGTTTCTTCTCCAATTATCTGATTGGGCTGATTCAAGTCGCAAAATCTCTATTTTCTTTCGTATTTCTAATCAATCATGTCCAGTTGGACCTTTGGTGCTTTCGGATTTACAATTATGTCCTTTTGCCTTGATTTTGGTGTGCCAAAACTTTGATCGGAGGCCGATTCTTCGTCGGTTATCAGAATTTGATGATTTGAAGTTCCGTGGCCCGGTATTGATTCATGTTCTGCCTTGATATAATTGAATTCAACTTTTGGCTGTCCCAAACTTGATTCCGGTCGTAAATTTGTACTGAACTTCGATTCTGGTTGAAAACATCAACGATTATCGTAATCAGATGATCCCGGACTCTGTAACTTCCGATTGACGAGCTTCGTCTTCGTATTCGACTTTGATTTGGCCACTGGGGTCCCTACTTGGATTCTGGAGCTCTTTTCCTCAATTTGCGTGTCTAGTGGGCCCCCGGCAATAGTTATTCTTTCTCTTTTTTTGGTGGGTCAAAATGGGGTGTCTACACTAGGTTTAAATCTGCACGAAATAGGTGTAAGGCTAGGTTGCCAGAGGAAGAATACGTACGATTAGCTATCGATAATTTAAAATCTACGCTTACAATACAGTTTGTGGGTCAACAGTTTACGGATCTGTGCCATGTTGTTGACGCCGTAGCATGATACAAAAAAGTGATGGATGAGGAGAATCGAAAGAAAAATAGCACAAGTGGTGTGTATTACAAGGGACGTCATCAGCCTACGCACTTGGTGGAAATTGAAGATGAAACACAGGCTGACGAAGAAAATAAAAATGCATACGAATGTGCTGTAATTGAAATGACTGCTCAAAAGCCATTCATATGTGATGTCCTGCATAAACCAACCTAAGCATAAGAGAAGAATACTACCAGTTAGACAGATAAGCCTAATAAAAAGTATGATTTCGATATTACCAGGGCTGACCTGATTTTCAATTGGTTAGTAAAAGAAAAGAAAATCAAATTGACACATAATTTGCCAACGAATGATGAAATAAAGGGAAAAACTTATTGTAAATGGCATAACAAATGGACTCATAGCACTAATAGTTATACAACGTTCCATGATTCCATACAAAAGTGGATAAAAAATGGAACCATCAAATTCCCTAATAAAAAGCTTGTACAACAGGTTGACAAGAACCCATTCGTGGCTGAAGCACATGTCAATATGGTATCAGCTGATTTTACAAACATAACAAAGCCAGTCAAATCACAATGGCAGATTAAGAATGTTTCTAAAATAAGAAGGATGAAAAACGTGGTCTCGAGGCCTAAAGTCCAGTCTAGAAGCCTCAACCCAGAAGCACCACCATTTGAGACAAGGACAGGAGTGTATTATCATACTCCTAATCCTTATGACTCATAGACTATACAAGGAGGTCTTTGCATGAATTAGCAGAAGCCAATGAATAGCCAATTCTCTGTATCAGTTGCGCAGAGATATTGGAAGTTATGTCCCAAAAACAGAACAATGCTCTTGAGGATGATTAAAGAACCCTTAAAAGAGAAAGCAATCACGGCAAGGTAATCCAATGTCCAAGAGGTTTTTGGGTCACATTGAATAAAGGTAGGCTGATAAGGGTAAAGGGGCGGCAACATCCTAGACAAGCAAATAGAGCAAGCTAAGTCAGGAGGGGAAACATCATTCACGAAATTGGGTCAAAGGTTCAGTCAGTCAAGGTCAAAAAAGAGGTTCGAAGTCCGCGGTGTATCCCAATACCAAACCAAGAATGGTGTTACCTCATATACCACAAGATGGGCATTGGATGTATGTTTTGCATCCTAAATTTCCTCAGTACCATGATCCACCATTTTTAACTTGAACTCAAAATAAGTGTTTGCTATGAAAAAAGGCTACCCAAAAGAAAAAAAACAACTGTTTATCCAAAGATTTGAAGGAAAGTCTAACCAATGGATTTGTAAAGCTGAAACAAACCTAGGAAATCAGGATGATGACAAGAAAATAGGAGTTACTAAAGAAATGGGGGATGATTTATCGAAATTTGATGAGCATACTGGTTATAAAAATATGAGAAGGATAAACCACCAACCTTTAGATAAAGATAACCCTGATCAGTCTAAATTTGGGGTTTTGGTTCAAGATGATAGAGATCCTCTAGATGATCAGATTCACCCTAATGTCGAGCAATCAGTAAATTTGTTGAGCTCAGACCATTCAGAAGATGAAGATAATCTCGATCAGTCTGAATTTGGGGTATTGGTCTTGGATGGTGAAGATCCTATAAATGATCAGATTTAGACTAATGTCGAATAATCAGTAGACTTGTTAAGATTAGATTAGATCAGCCAGAGAACATCAATATAGAACAAGATAACACATTCCGGTTAGGATGATCACTGCTATCCTTCTATGATAACATGGTTTATACAATGCCACATGCTTTTGTGGCCCATGACTGGTAGCCTAATGGCCTAGAAGGGGACGTTAGTGATGACTCAGAGCCTATGGTGTGCATCATGGAAGAAGCCCAAACACTAAAACCTATTACTCAAAATGTGCCAATTTCATATTCAAAGCAAAAAAATGGCCATCGTGTTTGATAAGCCGAACGTTGGAATGGCCAAACACCTGAAACCATTATATGTCAAGGCCAATTTTAATTGTGTGCCAGTGTCCAAAGTATTGGGGACAATGGAGATTCAGTTAACTTGCTGCCTTCACATATGCTTAAAAAGTTGCAGAAAACCAGCAATGATCTCATCGATGCCAATGTGTCCATAGTAAGGTTCTCTGGAGCATCAGTCCAACCAAGAGGAGTGCTCCCGATCAAAGTGTCCATTGGGAGCAGGACTACCTTAACAGCATTTTTTTGTAGTAAATACTACTTCTCGTTATAATGCGCTGATGGGTCTTGATTGGATCCACACATCTTGGTGTGTGCCATCCACCCTACACCAATGTTTGATTTTTGGAATGAAGAAGAAGATGAGCCAGAAATTGTTGAAGCCGACAAGAAACCATTCCTAGTTGAATCTCATGTGGCTGAAGCAAAGTTCTATAATATGGATATTGCACCATTACGGTTCTAGGGAATTGATAAGAATGGTCGTCCCAAGGGGATTGCTCCCGTAGTAAGTGGAGGAAGCCATGAATATCCTGAATCAAACAACGTTGTTTAATGGAAGAACACCACATTGAAATATATCTCAACATTATGCGTCGAATTTAGGATGATGCACAGTTGAACATTCAGGAACCAGCTTGGTTAGTAGACTGTGTAAAGGAAGATTTTGATCGAAGCAAACTAAATCAGATTCAAGCACCCGAAATACCTCAGGCACCACCTAAGATGGTAAGGCTAAGGTTCAGGATCTGTTAGAAGAAGTTAACTTTGGGGGCAGATGATCCTAGGAGGATTACATTCGTAAGTCAACTTCTTCCAGCAGATTTTAAAAGCAGATTATTTGACTTATTACGTCAATACGAAGATTGTTTCGCATGGGATTATCACTAGATGCCTGGTTTAGATAGAAGTTTGGTAGAACATCAACTTTCAATAAAGCCAGGATATAAGCCTTAAAGAAATCTCCAAGAAGAATGGCGAACAAAATCATCTTGAAAGTCAAGGAAGAGGTGGAATGATTGTTAAAGGCAAGATTCATCAGTACAACCAGAATTCAACTTACAATATATCCCTCAGAACCTGGCAGATTTACTGGTTGACCATCCTTGCCTTGATATACATCCAGAAGTTCTGAAAGGGGTTGAGAGGAACATATCTATTACCCCATGGGTATTGTGGTTTGATGGATCCAGTACGGAAGAATCAGTAGATGCAGGGATCATCCTTACATCCCTATTTGGAAAAAAGACACAATTTTCATTTAAACTTGATTTTAAGTGTTCTAATAATCAGGCTAAGTATGAAGTCTTGATCATAGGTCTTAAAATTCTTTTCGAGATAAAGGCCATGATTGTGAAGTTGGTTGGGATTCTCAATTAGTGATTAACCAATTGGGGGGAAAATATAAAGTGCATAATGCTATTTTGGAAAAGTATCATGCAATTGCCATGAGGTTGATAGATGGTTTTTCTGAGTTAGCAGTGCAGTATGTGCCAAGGGAAGAAAATAGAGAGGCTAATGAATTGGCCAAGATGGCCTCTGGACTTAAGATCCCAACGAATGTTCTTCGGATGATGATTACATTTGAAAAAATATCTAAGTCATCAATTGTGGAAGAGGATAACACAATTTGTGATATGCCCCTTTAGACTGATGAGGATGATTAGAGGAAGCCAATCATTAAATTTTTGGAAAATCCCAATATGCATGCTGATATTAGGATCAGAAGAAAGGCAATGCATTATTTTTTGGCTGATGGTGAGTTATTTAAAAAATCGGCAAATGAATCAGTGTTATAGTGTCACATTAAGGTAAAAGCATTGAAACTGATGAAGTGGGTTACGTGGTGCTCATCAGGTTGGGACAAAAATGAGATGGTTGATAAGAAGAAATTATTATTATTGGTCCACCATCTTAAAAGATTGCATTTACTTTGCTAAAGGTTGTCAGGCTTGTCAGAGGCATGGGCCAATTCAACATGTGCCCGCCATCAGTCTCCAGTCCATTATCAAACTATGGCCATTCTGAGGATAGGCAATGGACGTGATTGCTAAGATTAGTCCACATCAAAGAATCATGCATACATTTTGGTGGCTACTGATTATTTTACTAAGTGAGTAGAAGCTATTCTGCTTAAATCAGTAAGCCAGAACAAGGTAATTAATTGCATTAAAGAAAATATCATTCAATTAGTTTTGGATTACCACAAACCATTATTGCTGACCAAGGTACCCCCTTTACTGGGGATGATATGTTGGAGTTTGCCTTTGAGTATGGTTTTACTATTCTTAATTCAACTCCATACTATGCTCAAGCTAATGGACAAGCAGAATCAACCAACAAAATTCTCAAACTAAATATTCAAAAAATGGCTGATAATAACCCTAGAGTTTGGCATAAGTTACTTTCAGAAGTCCTATGGGCTTATAGGACTTCAAAAAGGTCAAGCTCCTGTACTACACCATTTGCACTTACTTATGGTCATGATGCCGTGTTACCCATGGAATTAACAGTTAAAGTCCTTAAGAGTTGATAGGAAAAATAACATGGACAGAAATGAATATAATCAAGCCATGGTAACGGAACTAGAAGACCTTGATAAGGTAAGGCTTTTGGCTTTGGACCATCTTAGGTTGCAAAAATGTAGAGCCGAAAAAGCTTACAACAAAAGAGTGAGAGCCAAATCCTTTTCCATTGGTAAACTAGTCATGAAGGCTATTTTACCATTAAGACTCAAGGACCATAGATTGGGCAAATGGTCTCCTAATTGGGAAGGACCCTTTGAAATTCATGAAGTATTAAAAGGGGGAGCTTACCACTTGAGGAATTTAGATGGGCAGATACACAACAGGTTTCTAAACAGCAAGTACTTAAAGAAATATAAGTCTTGTATGTGGGAATCATATTTACGGTAGTTAGAGCAGGAAACTGAGAACGCCCAAGATATTAGGATTATTCCATATCAGTCTGACCGTAAGAGTGTCCAGACGCAAACTGATGGAGTTGGATAGGAACCAAGAAGCTTGTTAAAATATAGCGTGTTAGGAATCAAACTGATTTGTAAAAATAAGCATGCCATATAAGAGCCAAACATGGATAAATAAACAAAACACATAGTTTTGGCCCCATGTCCACTTGGAAAAATCCAAAACTATAGAAACCCACAAAATTTCAAGAGTATAAGAAGAAGAGATCATGGGAAAAAGTGATTGATCGGGAGTGAACAAGTCCTAATTACACGCCTTAACTCACATTTGTTAGCACTTTTTATCCTATTTATGTGTACTTTTACTTTATTTTCTATTTTCAAGCAGGATTTGGAAGAAAGCAAGAGTTGCAGGCTAAATACGGTGTAAAAATAGAAGAAAAGAAGCAGAAAAGGCCACCTCACATGAGCGGCCCGCTCGCGCGACATTCAAGCACCTCGCTCGCGCGGCCCACTCGCGCGACTTCCCAAAAATGCGCTCGCGCGACCTGTACGAAAAAAGTGAAAATGCATATTTCTATGTGCTGAAGACTTCTATGCAAATAAAATTGCCTAATTACATCCAAAAACGTAAATAAAACAGTTTTAGTGCGATTAGGTTTAGGAAAGCCTCCAAACTTGCTCCAAAATTGTATATACCCTATTCTAATTCAATGGATGGGTTACACAATAATACACAACATTATACACATCCATATACAACTAAAACTTTAGCCATTGAAGAGAGGAAAGTAAGGAGAAGAAGAAGAAGACCAAGGATTTCCATGGCCCCCTCCATCAACCTCTTGCCATTAATCACTTCTATGGCCGCTTAGACCAAGATCTAGGGTTTCAATGAAACCCTAGCCAAGTAATAGGGTGTTATTTATATTTTTCTTTTAGATTTATTATGTGTGGATGATAATTACATGTTCAGAGGATTTTTTATAATAAAATCGAACTTCTATTGATTAAATCGTTAGTTTCAAAGTTTATTCTTGTCTTAGATCTATTTTAAATGTGATGTGGTCAATGATCTATATTTGCTGTGCTTGTATGGATTATTTACATGTAATGGTGCTTATTTGAATTATGATATCAAGTAGTCGAATAGGTCATGCCTAGGGAAGACGGAGTATGCCACAACCCTAGTTTAGTGTGAGACACTCCGTGCCAACCGAAGATGAATTATGTTGATGCTTGAATCATAGTTATCTTCTTGATGGAGGAATTGGGCTTGTAGCTACAATTCCCCATTATCATCCAATGTAATAAGCTAATTGAATGCATAGATACCTTTATTATGAAGCTAGTGATGGATTTGCAATCCAAGGTTCAATTCCCATATTTGTCAAAACAACTTTTAATTGCTTTCATAGTTTAGATTTATTTTTACTGTTTTTAAAATCAAAATTAAAGTTTGTTTTCTTACTTAACTAGACTTAGGGTTTTTTAAATTAAAGTGCTTTAGTAATTCAATCTCTATGGGTTCGGCCTTTACTTCTATACTACAAATCCTTATAAAGTAAAGCATACTTTTATATCTTGATTTTGACAAGATCAATTTTTGGCGCCATTGATGGGGATTGCAAATTACTACCTTTAGCTTTAGAATCTTAGTTTAGTTAATTCGTAAATACTAAATTAGGTTTTCTTTTTCTTATTTTCTATTTTTATTTTGTGTCACTAACTTTCCTATTGTTTTATAGTTTCTCGAGTCATCAAATTCTAGCATTTCGGAGTGGAAGAGTTTAGCACATCAAAGGAGCTTATGCGAATAAAAAATCAAAAAATCAAAAAATCAAAAATACAAGTAAATTGCTTAATTTAAAATTTGCTTCAAACCACTATAATTCAGGGTGCTGAGACACACTATTTGCATTAGTTTAGGGTTGATTGTGCACGTGCATTAGCTAGGAAACCCAGGGCACTGGGCTTTGACACGAATCACTGCATTACAGGATAACTTTCATGCATCATAGTAGTTGTGTGCTTGTTGTCTTATTTGCGTGATTGTCTTTCATATTTATTTGAGTCAGTCTTTATCTTAGTGTTTTTTTAGTCTATGTTTGGTACGCGTTCGAGTAAACCCGCTTTACATTCTTTCGACCCTGAACTTGAACGTACCCTAAGAGTCCTTAGGTCATCAACCCAAGCTTCTAGAGCTCGGTTTCTAGATGACGAATCACTTCCGAAAATGTCGTCATTATTTCAGGACAAAATTCAAAGCACACTTAAACGTTTAAAAAAAACTCAAACTATTAACATCGAACCTATTCCAATGGCCAACTTTGGAAACAATGGGAACAACCAAAACAAAAATGTACCTCCACCTCCTCCGCTCAAAGATTATTTCATTCCTACAGCCTATACGCCACAAGCAGGTATCGAATTACCGGAGGTGATGGCATCTCACTTTGAGATAAAGTCATCTACCATTGCGCTACTCCCTTTATTCCATGGTCGTATTAAAGAAGATCCTTATCATCACTTAGAAGAGTTCCCACCATATGCTCTACATTGAAAATCCAAAATCTAACTGATGATGAATTAAAATTGCGTCTCTTTCCATTTTCCTTATAAGATAAAGCTAAATATTGGCTTCAATCTCTTGAGCCAAACATTATTAAAACATAGTAAGCATTACATACCGTATTTTTACAAAAGTTTTTCCCTATCACAAGAACTAATCAAATAAGAAAATCTATAATGGAACTTTGTGATGCAAGATGGGGAAACACTATGACACTTGGGAACAATTTAAAGAATTATTGCGCTCTTGCCCACATCATCAAATTCCCAAGTGGCAATTGGTACAGATCTTCTACGAGGGACTTGTTCCCTCACTTCGTAATACCATCGATGCCGTTTGTGCGGGTACCTTCCTACACAAAAGCGCCGGCGAGGCATGGAAAATTTTTGAAACATTAAGTGAGACTTTGATGCATCAAGCCGTGTTGGAATGTCCTGAGGGGTGTATTCCACCTAAACCCAAGTGAGAGGAGCGTTTCGAGTCAAGTCATTCAATCAAAATACAAGAACTATCTAAAAAACTTAGCCAATTTATGATAATGAACCAAACTTTGGGTTCACCCTCTTATAAAATTTATTAAATATGTTCCGATCCTTCGCATTCTACACTTACATGCCCATCCGCGTATCAATTTCCAGAATTCGTGGAGAAACACATACTCTCTATTCAATAATTCCCACGAAATAGTTATATTCCTATGATGACTAATTTTTCTAATACTTACCGACCCCAATTTCAACAAAGTCAATGCCAGCACTCCCCCTCCTAATCTTAACCCTCCAAGGGATAATGCTTTTGAGGCAAAGGTGTTGGTATCCCTTAAGACTATCAAAACACAAGTGCAAGCTCAAGCACAAATAGTGCACTCTAACACACACAGTCCATTGCGAAGCTTGAGTCCCAAATGGGATAACTAGTTAATGCGGTGAGTCGTAGAAACAAGGGTAAGCTACTTAGTCAAACTATTCAAAACCCTTAGGGACAATATGAGATTAAGGGTACGAGTGAGCAAGTAAACGCCGTCTCGACTAGGATGACTACATAAGAGGAAGAAGTTATAGAGATTCTGAAAGAGAGTAGGAGAGATGGGAACACTAATTCGAATCAAGAGAATGGTGGAGACACAAGTCGAATTAAGAAAGAAAATGAATCATTCCCAACTAATTATGTTCCAAAAATGCCTTTCCTACCAAATATTGAGGAACCGTCACTTTTTTGAAAGAAAGAATCAAAAACTAAAGATATACTAGAGGTGTTTAAACAAGTGAAAATTAATATCCCATTCCTCAACGCTATTAAACAAATTCCCACTTATGCTAAATGTCTTAAAGACCTATGCACTCAAAAGCACAAGTTGCGCAGTCATGTTCCAAAAAAAGAATTGCTTACTAAAAAAGTAAGTTCGATCTTCCAACACGTTCCTCCAAAGTATAAGGATCCTGGAATGCCTACCATTTCTTGTCATCTAGGTGACACTTTAATCCATCGGGCTCTCCTTAACTTAGGTGCGAGTGTGAATCTCTGGCCATACACGGTTTACAAATAACTAGGATTAGGTGACTTACACCATGGCCACTACCATACAATTAGCGGATCGTTCTGTTAAAATCCCCAGAGGAATCTTCGAGGATGTTTTGAAAAAAGTTGATAAATGTTATTATCATGTCAATTTTATGGTCCTTGATACAGAACCCATGCTAGATGCTAGGAAACATACTTCTGCCATTCTTGGTCATCCATTCTTAGCCACCACTAATGCGCGTGTCATTTGTTGAACGGGGGTAATAAAAGTGTCGTTTGGGAACATGAACCTAAAATTAATCATTTTGAACGTTGTTGATCAACTTCCCAACGACGATAATTATCTATGTGTGGCGGATAGTAAGGTTAGATGAACTATTGAACCTAATAAAGAAATGAATACGAGTAAGGAAAACAATACAATGAGTAATGAGCGGACGAATTTGAATAACCTGGATCCTAATGATGAATTTACTCAGAAGGTAATAAATTGATTTGAACATGATCAGGGAGAACCGTTGATTGAGTTAAAAAATAATGACATTATTTCTGTTTTCCACCGGAGTCTCCCTAATGCCTTTAAGGGTACAAAGTCCGAGTCACGGCCTCCATAAGTCTTGAGCTAGAACGGTCTAGCTGAAGACGTAAAAGACAATGCTTCTTAGGATGCAACCCAAGCTTTTATCATTCCATTTTCTTATTTTGTACACTTTTTGGTCATTTTGGGTCAGTTTGGAGTCCATTTTGGTCGTTCTGGACAGGTTGGGGGGTTGGGGTCAATATATTTTGAACTTATTCACATTGAAAGGATGAGAGAAGAGAAAAAAAAAACATATTGTGCGCGCAACCCACTCGCGCAAGATTTTACTTAGAAAAAAAAATTCAAATTTTTTTATATATGCCCTCATATTCATGTCGAGCCATAAATCACGTGCGCGAGGGCCTATCGCTCGAGGGCCAGCTCGCACGATCGGTTAACTTAGAAAATATTTTTTATGTACCTTAAAACAAGCCTCAGATCTACATCACAGAGGGACTCATGCGCGCGAATGTCGCTCGCGTGGTCCGCTTGCTCGAGGGGAAATTTTTTGTGTTTTTTCTCTTTTGTTCTTTTCTTCTCACTCCCAACCCTTGTTTATGTGTTTGTTCTTTTCTGTTTGCTCTCTTAGGTCCCTTTTAGATTGAGTCCTTCTTTGCTTTGATAGTTCAATTTGTGCTTGTTCATTTTGATTTTCATTAAGTCTTTCGGTTTTAGTTTAGTTTTTTTTAACAAGTATGCCATAGTCTGCATTACATATATACATATATATATATTGCTATCGTTGTTCTTTTGTTTATTTATTTTCTTTTGTCAAGTATTGAGAGGTGAATTAGTAGCTCTATTTGGAGCATTTAAACTTTATCGCCATATTCATATACGTTTACTTGGTTTGTGATTACCGAGATCGAGGTAATATCATTCCTTCCTTATGTACTCTCCTTTCTTTCATTTGATTATTTCATTAGGGACAATGAAAGATTTAGGTTTGGGGGTATGCACTCACATGCAGATTATTATGCACCGATTTTTCAAAAAACATTTCGATACTTGTACTTAAATAAACGATGTTATCAATATTTTGGCAATCTCAATTCGATACTTCTTGTTATGTAACTTGGATTGTTATAGAATGGTAAACATGAGAAGATGCAATTAAACATTTGCTGAAGTCATGATGCGATGTTTTAGGATATGTATCATTCAAATCGTAGTTTTATATCATAGATTTGCACACAAACCTATGCATTGCACATAGTCACATGAATGCATGTTTGATGTGCATTGTAATATGATTCGGATCTCTAGATAACACATAGTGTGGAGACTAAATCCGGTGAACTTTTGAGCCTATATTTTCTTTTTAGGGGGTTAAATATATATTTTGTGTTTGTCGAATTTCATCTGAAATAGCGCATTAACTCGTTGTTCAGTCTCATTATTCTTGTTTTTTTTAATAGTCAAGTTAAAATATTTGCTATCATGCTAAATAATCTTCCGTCATAAACAATGAAGAACCATATCACCCTAGGACATGAATTTAGGCCTTCTTTGTTTTCTACCCTTTTGACCTCTAACCTATCCAGATATATGATAAAATTTCCTTAGTTCGCCCCTTTGAGCCGTTAAAATGCCTCTTTTCTGTAATGACCCTGGTACTGAGTGTTGTAGGGGGAGTTCGTCCCACATCGCCTGGGGAAGGAAGGGTAATGTGCTATATACGGAGGCTATAGTGGAACCTAGTAAGACGTGTTTTGGGCAGACTTGTGGGTCTGTGCCAGGAAAAATCCGTGCGGGTTGGGCCCAAAGTGGACAATATCTTACTGGGGGAGACTTGGGTCGTGACATTTTCTTTGATCACCATGATCTTTTTTTTGCTCCAACTTGGCCAACTTGGAGTTTGCCACTGAGAGATTGATCAACTTTTAGTGTTGATAAGGCGATATGTTGATTGAGGAGAAGAAGAAAACAAGATTATGTTTGGGGTAGTTGCCTTGGTAATCAATGAATATTTGTTTCAAAAGCAACGAAAAGGAAAGAAAAAAAGGGGTTAAAAGAAAAAAAAGAAAGAAATGAAAGTTGAAAGAAAAGAAAGAAAAATGAAAGAAGAGAATGAAAAGATAAAAGTTGGTAGAAGAATGAATGAAGGAAATTGAATATGCCTTACAACGCTATTCTGAAACTACCTAACGAATCCTTTCTATCCTTTTACATTGCCCGAGCCACATTACAACCTTTGAAAAGTCCTATTTGATCCTAGAAAACATGGTTTGGATATATAAACAATGGGAGGGGGATTAAAACATGGAAACGATTAATTTATCTTGACTATTGGCGTCCTATCCATGAGACTACTGTTCTTTCATGTCATATGTCTTTTTCGAGTCATATATGAGCATTGCTTATTTTGAAAACATATTTCATTTTCTCCCATAATACCTAAGAAATTACATATGTTTCTGAGTGTTTCTCTTTAGAGTGTAATTAACGACGTGAGATTTGAAGTCAAAGCATAGTTAGATGGTTATCCGAGTTATATTCCAAGTTCATGACATGTGCGAGTTCATTTGACTATCACATCACACATATGGAGTTTTATGAGAAACTCTATTGATTTATATGATGCAATGTGCATGGGATTGTATTTCATGACATAGGTGGACGTTTGATTCTCTGTCATTTTGTTTGTTATACTATTTCAAATCATTGTTTCATGATAAGAGGTATTGAATGTTCTGTTTTTTTGTTTTTAATAAAACTTTTTAAATATACAATAAAATGAAGATGGTTGTGGGTGACTTGTTGACGAGAACCCTCACGAGACTTCACTCGTCCGACTAGGGACACCTAGAGGTTTAAAAGGCTTGTTGCATATGCTAAATGCAATCGCGATCCATGCAAAAATGGATTAGAATTTTTGTTAGTAGTTTTATTTTTCTATTCTTTTTGCTCGAGGACTAGCTAAAATGTAGGTTTGTGGGTGTGATCGGGAGTGAACAAGTCCTAATTACACGCCTTAACTCACATTTGTTAGCACTTTTTATCTTATTTTCGTGTACTTTTACTTTGTTTTCTATTTTCTAGCATGATTTGGAAGAAAGCAGGAGTTCCAGGCTAAATACGATGTAAAAACAGAAGAAAAGAAGCAGAAAAAGCCACCTCGCGCGACATTCCAGCACCTTGCTCGTGCGACTTCCCAAAAATGCGCTCGTGCGGCCCGCTCATGTGACCTATATGGAAAAATTGAAAACATGTATTTCTGTGTGCTAAAAACTTCTATGCGAATGAAATTGCCTAATTACGTCCAGAAACGTAAATAAAGCATTTGTAGTGCGATTAGGTTTAGAAAAGCCTCCAAACTTGCTCCAAAACTATATATACCCTATTCTAATTCAATTGAGGGGTTACACAATAATAAACAACAATAAACACATCCATATACAACTAAAACTTTAGCCATTGCAGAGAGGAAAGCAAGAAGAAAAAGAATATGACTAAGGATTTCCATGGCCCCCTTCATCAACCTCTTGCCATTCATCGCTTCTATGGCCGCTTAGACCAAGATCTAGGGTTTCAATGAAACTTTAGCCAAGTAATTATTTATGTTTTTTTCTTTTAGATTTATTATATATGGATGATGATTACATGTTCAGAGGATTTTTTATGATAAAATCAAACTTCTATCGATTAAATCGTTACTTTCAAAGTTTATTCTTTCTTAGATATATTTTAAATGTGATGTGCTCAATGATCTATATTTGCTGACTTGTATGGATTATTTACATATAATGATGCTTATTTGAATTGTGATATCAAGTAGTCAAATAGTTCATGCCTAGGGAAGACGGAGTGTGCCGCAACCCTAGTTTAGTGTGAGACACTCCGTGCCAACCGAAGATGAATTATGTTGATGCTTGAATCGTAGTTATCTTCTTGACGGAGGAATTGGGCTTGTAGCTACAATTCTCCATTATCATCCAATGTAATAAGCTAATTGAATGCATAGATACCCTTACTATGAAGCTAGTGGTGGATTTGTAATCCTAGGTTCAATTCCCATATTTATCAAAATAACTTTTAATTGCTTTCATAGTTTCAATTTATTTTCACTATTTTTAAAATCAAAATCAAAGTTCTATTTTCTTAATTAACTAGACTTATGGTTTTTTAAATTAAAGTGCTTTAGTAATTCAATCTCTGTGGGTTCGACCTTTACTTCCACACTACAAATCAAAGTAAAGCATACTTTTATATCTTGATTTTGACAAGATCAGAGAGCCAGAAGGATCAAAGCTTGAGCCCATTGTTCATCAACCTGTGATAGGGCAATGGTTGCGGCTTTTTGAATAGCCCGCCATGATTCCTTTTGTGCATCCAAGGCTGAAATCTCATTAGTCAATTGATCGAGTTGTTCTGGAACCTTTTCCAAGTCAGCTTATTGGGAAGCATAATCGGCTTCCATTTTCTCAAGGGTGGTCCACATCTTCTTGATATCCTCCAGGAGTGAGGCACAGCTTTTTACTTTAGCCTTTGCGGTGTCAGCCAACAGAATACACTGGTTGGTCACCTCCTCTCTCTTCTCAAAGAATTCTTTCACATCAGCAAGTTTTTAGGTTGCTTCAGCCATGGTATTAGCAATTTTCTTAAATTGTTGCAAGAAAGATGCTGACGGTGAGGAAGAAGAAGATCCGGCAAAATCATTAGAAAGCAGGGATTCGGCATTCTCAATGGCTTCCTATTTCCCCATGGCATTTCTGAAGGTTGAAGATCCAAAGAAAGCCAAAAGGTTCTTTGCTTGGAGTTGAGCCTCTGTGTAAGATGGGGTGGTCTTTGTCGAGGTAGGCTTTAGAGGCAAGGAGGCTGAACTGAGCCTTTGGGCAAGGACTTGCCTAAGATTCTGTGCCTGAAGACGGAGGCCTATAATGTTGGAAGTCAGCTGAGGGTTTGAAGAAATTTGGTTCATAGGAGTTGATGAGCCAAGTCCTGCTGCTGAGGAAGGAGGTTAAGGAAAAAGAATCTTTGAACATTGAGGTACATTTAGATCGTCAATAAGGTCTTTTGAAGTGTCAGTGTCACTTTGACCAGCAAGAGGAGAACCTTTGGCAGAAAGAAGACCTTATAAAGAAGGTGAGGAGAGCTATGTGGGTTTTGCAATCCCTGATTTCTGGGTGGTGTTAGAGGAAGGCTGAGAACTGCTCAAGGCTAGCTTATCATGCAATTGCTTTTGAGCTCGAGCTTTAAGCCTTGCCTTTTTGGCTGCCTTAGGAGTTTCTTGTCTAAGGACACGCTCAGATTCCTCTTCTTCTAATTGAATGGAATGCTCAAGAGTGGTCTTCTCCAAGGGGGTCTTCTTTACCATTTATGTGTAATTTGGGTGTTTAGTGTCCCTGGAGCTATGACGAATGGGAATGGAAGCAGGAGCCTTTGGGGAAGCAACCTTTTTCTCAATTGGCACAGCGGTAGGAGAATTAGATAAACCTGACCAAAAGAAAAGGGGCATTGAGGTAAATAGGATCAAATAAAATAGTAATATTATTTAGTCCTACTACCAAGTCATCAAAAGAAAAAAAAAAAAGAAAATCTCGGAAAACCAAGTAGAAAGATTGACTAGTGGATTTAGAGAATGCCCAAGCAGCCTGATGACTGGTTGCAGGGACCCCACCAAAGATGGTGGGTACCGAGGTTTCAAACTTATAACCTGCTACGGTCACTCCCACGGATGCATCAGTCTGAACCACAGGATCTGTAATTCCAAATTCAGCCAAGGGTGGAAAAGGGCAGGTCCTTTTGATCCAATTCTCGATAGCATAAAGTTGCTGCCAGTTTGGAGTCTTGCCATGTTTTTTCTGGTATTCACGAGCTTTCTTCTCTACCCGTTCCTTTTTTAGCCAAATTCTAATGCGACTTGCCTTAGAAATTTACTCAGAGGGCTTCAGGGGATTCCATTTTAGCTTATAAAACTCTTTAAATTTGACGATAGAATCGTAATCAGCCTTAAGGTCAGGATCCATGCCTGGGCCTCTTTTTCTTTTGCCTGTAGACTGAATAAGAGAAGGATTAGCAGTTGGTGACGACAACAGAGACAATCTGTCGAGCAATAAATCAAAAGTACTAAAGCAGCAATCAAAATATTATGTCCAAAATGTGTCAAAAGAAGGAGTAGATGCAGGGTGAAGGGAGAAAGGTTGGAATTCAAATTGATCAAGGAGAAGTCTACTGAGTTCATCCACTTGTTGAACTAATTCATAGGTTTTAAAGATTGTACAAGCCAAGAAGCTTGGGTTAGCTGACAAAAAATTGGAATAAGGGGAGTGCTTGGGTTAGACCAAATTGAAATGCATGATAGTTTGGGAAGTAAGACACCACGCCGCATTGGTTATTTCCCGAATTCTCTTTTGTCACTCTGTCATGACAATCCCGAGAGACCAAATAGTATGCCCATAGCTCAGGGTAACTGTGCGGCTTAAGGAGGGAAGCTTTAAACCAGGCCAGTCCATATAAAGGAGGATGATAGGGTAAGAACCTACTGGGATAAGGGTTCCTAAGAGAGAAAAAGAAGCTTAAGCAATTTAAAAAACAAAAGGGCTGGAAGAATACGTAGCCAAATTTTGGCCATAAACAGATGAGTCTGATACAGTTGTGCAAGAAGGGCGAACCTCAGGAAAATAAGATGGAGCTACAACCGTAGGATCCATAAAGGACCGCCCCAAGTGTCCAGATTACTATTTATCAGCCTAAACCAACCCCGATAAATCCGAGCTAGGAGGAAAGGGTGTAACGCCAAACTTGGCTGGAAGCCAAAGCTAGGGCTAAAGGAAGATCGGACTTAACTACTTTGAAGGAAGGTGGATAGGTCAAGTATCTGCTAACCCAGAAAGTAAGGAAAGCAAGGTATTCTGCATCAGTCAAGGGACCATCATCCTTTCTGTGCTCTAGGATAAAAGACTGATAGTTGGTATTCTTTTCAAAGCCAGAGGTAATGGAAGAGATGGAGTATGTCTACTGAGATAATAGAGCACTGATTGGGTCACCGTCCCATCTTACCCCGATTAGGGCAGCTAGGTCAAGAAGAGTAGGGGACATCATCCCGTAAGGAAAATAAAAAGAGTTGGTGGAAACAGACCAAAAAGCCAGAGCAGAGGAAAAAAGGGGGGTATTCATAGGTAATGGCATGGTGGTTAATTGCATTAGGTCATGAATGTGTTGCCTATGCCATTAGTCCGATTTGAAAGGAGTAACTCTAGCCACCCAGGTTACCCACTCCGACAATGGTTTTGATGGCCAGAAATGAATATCATTACTGTTGTTCCATCTTTTCAACGGGGGACTAGGGTGTTCAGACAAGAAGAGACCATTATGAGGAAAGAGATTAGACACTCAGGGAAGGACAAACTCTTGAGCTACACTTAGGCCAAGGATGGGAGAGATGAAGTTAGGGGAGGGTGCCATTACCTACAAACTGATGCCTTCAAAAGCAGAAGCACGAAATTGTTTTAGAGATTCTTTGGCCCATGATTGAGGATCAGTGGCAATCTCTTCTACACTAGGGGATGAAGTGGATTCTAGAGGATTTTTAACCATGGGAGATGAAAGATTGGATAAGAAATGAGATGGTCTAGGGCAAAAAAGAAGTTGGAGGATGAGAAAACTCGAAGAAGGGTCTAAATAGCAGAGGTTTAGAAGGATGCAGAAGGATTTTGAATGGGAATCTGTTTTAAAATTAAAACTTCCCCAAACTGCAATGATTACAAGTTAGGATTCCATAGAGATCATGAGGGAGATGGTATAACGGTATGAAGACGAAGTAAATGAGGCTCAAATCAGTGTCCTTTCACGAAAAGACTATCTCTATCTTTAAGGCGTCATCTTATCATTCCTTAAAAAATTGGCGATTATAGGGATGGGAGATAAGAAGTGACTTATTTAAGGGAAGTTATGATTTGGTGGGCCGGTGTTCAAATCAACAACATCCCATCAAGTGATGATTGCTCGCGCCTTTACTTAAAAGGGATGTTGGGGGCATTGTTTGCACCACAAAATAAATTTTAAAGTGGGCCCACTAAATCTTGTGAAGAATTGCACGTGGAACGTATACGGAGGCAGACTGATGAAGAGAGTAGACTGATGCGACATAATCACGCCATAATCTAGTGCATAGGCCACATTAGTGGCGAGACAGTTATTAGCGGTTATGTTGAATTAAATCAATGACACGTGTAATGCAAAAGTGGTAACAGGCGCAGTTATGGATGAAGCCCATTATTCCCAAATCATGGAGATAGTGAGCGATTTCTCAGGAAAGTAGCAGCGGTTACAGCCATTGTTATTTAAAGGAACGAAGTAATTGAGAAGAGGGATCCCCAGAAGATCAAGAACACTTGGCATATTTTCATACTATGCACTATGTCTTTCCTTTTATATTTAATTGTCAGTTTATTTCACTAGATTAGGATTAGTTTTGTAATTAATTGTACTGTGTTCTTTGAAGGATTTAATGGAGTTTTCTTTAAAGGAACACATTTCAAGTCTTTAATCTTTGGTTAAAGCAATCTGAACCTATTTAGAGAAATCTCATTCCTCTATTTCTCTACTCGTCTGATTTTGTCAAATTGTTCATATCAAGAGGATATTTGTCTGGCACACCCACACTATAATACTTATATATTTCCTGCCATACAATACTAAATATGCTTTTTTAATAAATTTAGGCAAAAGTCAATTCTTAGTTTGTTAAAATGTCCCTCAAAGGTCGAGTTAAGTAAAATTTCACTTAATTCATGCACGAGTTCAATGAAATTTCACTTAATATTTTTGTATGGTGGAACTTTCCCTAATCAAAAATCGTAATTGTCCTTATCTCTATTTTTTTTATTATAATGTTCTTTGGGTAAATTACACTTTGCACTCTCTCAAACTATGCACTGAATTTTATTTTAGCCCATGTACTTCAATTTGTCTCACATTGCACCCTGTACTTAGTAGTTGCAATGTGAGCCCTTCGTGAAGCTCTGTTTGTTAGAAGTAACGGAAAACCACATGTGCCTAGCACGTGACTGATTTTAGGGGGCATTTAAGAAAAATAACCTTTGTTAATCAACCAAATCTCAAAACTAGAGGAAGACAAAGGCAACAGCGACTGTAGGAAGATGAAGGCGATAGTCGAAGAATGGCACCTCGTTTGAGGAAGACGACAGCCAATAAGAGAAAGACTTCCAATCCTACATTGACTGGTAAATTTGAGCAAGACTTCCAATCCTACATTGACTAGTAAACTTCTAACCCTATCCTATTCTAAAATCAAGGGTTTCAAAATTAGGGTTTTTTCATATCCCAGATTAGCCAAAATAGGGAGAAAAAAATAAAACTATTTCCTCTTTTGGTCCCATAGACATGTGGCAAGTTGATATCACATGATTGTCCAAGACATAAAAGAACCAAGACAATAATAATAAATAGTAATGGAAACAGTAATAATAAACACTGGAGGTTCTCTTTAATATCAAACATCAAAGTCATAAAGATCCATTATTACATCTCACAGGAAGGGGTAGAGAAGAGAAAATATTATCTTAGGCATAAAGCCTTATAGAATATAAGATAAACAAGTCCGAACATTACATGTCCCAAATACATAAACTAAATAAAATATAAAAATCTCTTCGGCTCTACCGTCTAACTTGCAAAGTCGTAGCCTTCCTCGACATACTCCTCCTCTGGATAGTCAGCCTTTGCAATCTGAACGTTTGATTATCCAAAACATGAAAGTCGTCCTCTAATGAAAGCTGAGTGAGTAAACCTATTGTACTTAAATAGGCTTAAAAAAATTTATTAATCTGTTAAGAAAGAGTAAAACATTCTTTTTATCCTTTTGAAAACATTATAATTAAAAACTTACTCTTATCGCTTTGTGATATTTTACTCAGATCGACTGACAACCATCATCATACTAAATCATACGAATGACTCGACTTCACTTTGGACCATAGGTCCAATCTTTACCAACTCGACACTTTTGCATGCAATCTGGCATAAATGTCGTTGGCCTGGAATATTGTTGCTCCATTGGCCGTTAGGCTACCCTCTAGTCATCACTGCTCCAATGGACAATTACTTGACATCACTGCCCAAATGGCCTATGGTAACCCTATTTTATTCCTTCAGTCTTGGTTAACTTGTCATCACTGGCCACATTGCAGGCTAACCATCAACAATGACTGATCAAGATAGTACCGACAAGGTTGTACAACTCCTGCCACTAGTGCCCCATTGGCCTAAGTGACATCTAAACAATATCATGGAACTCATAACTCTTTCACGAACTGATTGTACGAACAAAGCACGAGAGTAGACCAACAGATATGTTCATCACGTTCATAGCATTATTACAACTATCTACATACCGATTAATACAAGCGGTACAGGTAGTTAGAGTTCATTATTATTAGGATAGCGTACTTATGCTCGTCATAATATTATTCATGGACTTTGCATATTTCACATATATGAGAATTATAGGTCCATTACATTATTACTAAAGAAAATATGTTATTTCTTGAAATAGTATGCTCGAGCGCTCAGCCAAGCTCGAGCGCTCACCTTCAAGAATTCCATAATTCCTTCTTTTATTTATAAAAGTAGTTCTTTTCTAATGTACAACTAAACCAGCATAAGGTACAACTCTAGAATTCACAGATAACATATGCACACATATATATACATATACCAACTACAAGGTCTACGTACAATTCCATCAGATCAGAGTACAACAAATATAGCATAGATCATCATATATTCAACATGCATACCATCTGGTCTATTTACTACAGGACTGGAGCGCTCAGCCTATTAGAGCACTCATGGGCTAGTCTCCTGACACGAATAAAATTGACTGCTCTAAATGCTACACCCAAGTATAGGCGATCGTTCAAGTAATATATTTTCTAGTAAGCCTAGGTCGAACCCAAGGGAGAGATATAATTTGAATTGATTAATTTTACCCAACTTATTAGTATTAAAAATAAAGGAAAAGATGATTTCTTTTGAAAATTGTTGTTCACTACTTTGCAATTGAAAGTAAAATTGTAAACTAATGAGAACTATTAAAACTCTTAAATAATTTGTAGTAATTTTAAACTAATGAAATTTACTTACTAAACAAAACTACTAATTAATTATGACTATATTTGGACTTCAAAGGTGATTTAACTAAGTAAATTAACTACTAATTAAGAGTTGATTAAAATAGTGAATTAAATTTAGTTGCTTCTAAATATGAGAAAAGTGCTAGGAAATCACAAATCCAAAGTAAATTCCTTAACTTCCATGCCTACGGAAAGATATGACACTCCCTTTCATCCAAAGTCATGCCTCTAGTGTATAGGTTCAATTAAAATAATAAAATACCTTTTTACCGACTAGTTCAATTTTACCCTTTTAATGAAGTACAAGCAAATTGCTTATGAGCATGATTCATGGTGAAAACTACTCTACAATGCTTGAAAATAAATTAACTAAACTAAAACCATGAAGCAAGTTCACAAACCATTGAAAATCCAAGTTAAGATTCATTAGCGTCATGCTCGTTAACATTATTCATATTAAAGAACATAAAATCCTATTAATCCCTACTCAAACATTCATTGATCCTTGGATTTAGAGCTGCCCAATGAAAACATGCATAGAAATTAAGTTATTTACCATTTCATTGCTCTTTCCTAACTAGAGATTTAGCCTAACATAGTGAAATTAAATCTAAACATCATATTAATGGAAAACATAACAAAAACAATCACAAAGTAGATCTAGAAAGCAAAATCTAAATAAAAACTAAAGAGAAACTTGAATCAAACAAATATAGAACTCTTGTATTGAGAAATCTTCAATTTAGGGCTTGAAATTCGCAACTAATTGCTTGAATCCCAACTAGGGTTTTAAGAACCCTAGGATCTCCTATAAACTGCTTTCCACTCGTATTTAATGTATATTATATTGTTTTTATATGAACTATCCTAGTATATATAGGTTTAGAAGTTTTAAATCTAAAATTCTCTGATTCCCGCAATTCTGACGAGCGTGACTGGTCCTACCTATGTTTCGGAATCGGTCCTAGCTGCGTCCAGTCCTACCTGTGTTTCGCGACCAGTCATGGTCATGACCGCTCCTGCTCTTTAGTCGAAACCGATCCTCGCTATTTTTTAGGATCTGTTTCTTTTTGTTCTTCTAATCAACTTTCTCTCTTGCTCCATCATTCACTACATTTTCCTTAGACCATTTTTTTCTATAAAATAGCATACTTATGCAAATATCAGTAGTAATGTCTTAATTATGAAGTTGTATTATAATAGGCGTAAATGTTTCTAATTAGGGAGGAAAACATGTGTAATTCATCTTATTTGCACTTCCGGATATGCAATATCCATCGCTTGTCACCTGTTAAGCCAATCGAGCACTCAGGTTCTGCATATTCCAGCAGTTTTGCAAGTTATAACAGAATTTCATTTTGGATTCTTATACATTGCACATGCATGGACTTTGATTGTTAAATTAACTTCAAAAAACATATATATATTTATATAAGTGAGTAAGAGTATTCACTTGGAACTAGATGATGAATTGATGAAGAAATGAAGAAAATGTATGTATGTATGCTTGATCTTCAAGAACTTATAATTCAAGCTTCAATGGAGTTGTTGATCCTCTTCTACTCCTTTCCTTCTTGATTCTTCAAGTCTTCAACTTCCAAAACTTCATTGTAGATGTAATGTGTATGTTCAAGTGCAAGAGGGTGTGGATGAGGGATTATAAGGCCATACAAGGTGTAAATATAAGTGTTTGTATATGAACACACATGAACTCTCAAGGTTCTCTCTCAAAGGCTCTCTCTGTAAAACAGATTTTTGAAATGTAATAAATGCATAAATGGATAGGTATTTATAGAATTTTGAAGACTCAAATTATCTTTTCACACAAAATTGGCTCGAGCACTCAGAAAAGCTGGAGCACTTGGGGCTCCTACGACACAAATCCTTCTAAATGCTCAAGGGTTCAAAGGTTTAAGTAATAAGAAGTTTATAAGATTTACAACCAGAGTTCAATACATACGATTCATAAACTTATACGAATGCAGATTATAGAAATATGATAATAAATACATAAATACAATGAAAAGGACGACGTTGCATCTATCCACCACCCGACAAAAGATTTTGTCTCAAAATCTAAGCTAAGACGCACTAAACAGCACTGGGTACTTCTCTCGCAAGGTGGATTCCAACTCCCACGAAGCTTTGCATTCGTCACAGTGCTTCCACTGAACTTATACCAGTGGAATGTCCTTGTTCCTCAGCTTCTTGATCCCTCTACCCAAGATTCACACTAGTCTCTCGGTGTATAACACTTTGCTGTCCACTTGAATATCCTTGAAATTGAACTTGTGCATTGATCCATGAACATAGTTCCTCAACATACAGATGTGGAACACATTATGCACACTGGACATCTTCGGTGGTAGTGTTAATCTGTACACGACTTTACCCACGCGTTCAAGAATCTCAAAAGGTTCAATGTAGTAGGATGAAAACTTTCCTCTCTTCTGTCAAAATCTCACTACTCCTCTTACTAGAGAAACCTTCAACTAAACATGGTCTTCAACACAAAATTACAAGTCCTTACGGCGCCTATCTATATGACTCATCTATCTGATCTAGGCTGCCTTTATCTTTTTCTTCACAATGTCGATCTTCTAATTAGTCTCCCAAACCATATTAGGTCCCAAAGGCATGCCTTCCTAGAATCACATCAAATTCCTTCATGGATAGCACAATCAAATCTACTGGAAGAACTCGATCTTTGGCCACGTTTGGATGGCGGAGGGGGGATTGGACAATTAGTCCTATTTAATTGATAGTCTCAGGACTAATAATACCAACTCCCCCATATTATAACTTAGTCCCCCATATGGGGGACTATTCTGTTAAAATGGACAATTTGTCCCGAGCAAAGTGGTTTTGCCAAACATTGGACTATTTAATTAAATGGGACTATTAATCTAATCCCACACTTTCCCCTCCTTAATCCTATGAAACAAATGAGGCCTAGGGTTTAAGTGTAGTCCTTGTACACGTTACTCAACTTAACTGCTACTCCTAAAGGTGAGACAGCATTAAGGGCTTTTTTAAGTGCTTGGCATTCTAATCCCAACATCTGAACAAGTCTAACAGCAATTAAAGAATTTGAGGCACCCGTATCGAATAACACTTTAATCCGATTATTGTATATCATGAGAGTACCTTCCATATTCTACTATGCTTCCTCCTTTTCATAGCCACCTTTCTTTAGAATGATAGCATTGAGCATGGCATGTCCGGGCTTGGCCTGAGTAGTCATTCCATAATATCCACCTGGAGGTGCTCGATAGTCCTTGCTAACATGCCCAGGCTTGCCACAGTTATAGCAAATGATGTCAATGTAGCTATTCTTCTTTAGGCATCGACAACCCTTGGCAAGGTGTGTATTTCGCAGTTAAAACAACCTCTTGGATTTCCTCCGGTTGCAGCAAGTGGTACAGGTAGTTTATTGTAAAAAAAAGGTTGAATGGGGCCTCTTCTCTCCATTCCAATTCCTTTTTACTCCTTGAAATTGGGCCTGGGGACGTGGTATAAACTTTCCTTTCATCGGGGTTTAGGTCACTAGTTACTTTAGTCCCTGACATCCATCTTTCTCCAGCATAGAAGCTAACATGACCAACATCTCAAACGTCTGGTTCAGATGACCCAAATTCATATGGTGAAGATGTGGGTTCAGCCCTCGGTGATATCTCTTGATCTTCTTCTAAGGGGTATCAATCTGATGCTGAAAAAGTGAGACAACCTCTAAAATTGGGTGGTGCATTCGTGCACCATCATGTTGCCTTGAACCAAGTCCATAAATTCCCTCTCTCTCTCTCTCTATCTCTCTCTGATCCTTCTCTTCCTTAAGGAAGTATTTCTCTAGAAACCTCTCTCGAAAGCAGTCCACACCATCTTCTCTGACTCTTTGTCTCCCATCGTAGCTTTCTCAGATTCCCACTATCTATAGCACAGTTGAGCTGAAAAGTAACCAAACAATGTTTCTCTTCTTCGTCATACCTCATTCATTCAAATTTACTGTCCATGTTCTACAACCACTTCTTAGCTTGCCAGGCTTTGCCGGTCCATCAAATGTATTAAGGTGGAGAGCTCTGAATCTTTCGAGTATCCTGTCACCAGTGAACGGCGACGGCGATAGTGACGACGGCGGCGGTGGTGGTAGTATAGCTTGGTGGTTATCACGATTGTTGTTGCAGTTGCCTTGGTGATCGTCGCCAATATACTCCCAGCATTGAAGAAAAGCCTCAAACGCTCTCTCATCAGTTTCTCACATTCCTAGTTCTATCTGCCATGTCAAAAACCTACATGACCATCCCGATGTTACCAACTCTCGAAGCAGACATACAATATATATAAGATAAAGGAATCAAATATCTGAATCAATAAGCATAAACAACCACCAAAAGTAAATTACTCAGAAATGATATCAAGCAGAAGCATACTGATTATATATACATAGTCAAAATCATTTACAATATGGTATGGTTAGAGATAATTACATCACATTTACATATAACACTACCATCAAAAGATATCTACATCATGTACACAAAAGAAATAGGCTACATGCCCTGATAACAATAGAAACAAAAGGCCAATATCCTAGGGATCCGATCCTAGAAACCCTCTAGATCAGACTCATATAGTGGTGGCTTATCAGCTAGAACAGTATTCTACTTCAGTGGCACCCAAGCAAGCTACAAGCCAAAACTCATCAATCATGTCAAAGAATGGGTCGGCTCCTGGCCATACATCGTGTACCTCTCCATCGGCAGGTATCCATCCTACACTAATAACATGCTATAGAGATGGCCCTGCGGCAAAACCCTGTGGTACCTGGACCACCTCAAACTCCTCTTGATCACCATCGTCATCCATGGGAATAGCCTCCCCATCCTCATTATCCTCATCATCCTCATTGGGATCCTCCTCTGGCTCATCCTCTTGATCCTCTTCATGCTCATCCTTATCTTCCTCTCCATCTCCACCATCATCGTCCTCGGCATCGGTTCTATTATCCTCATCCTCCATAAGGTCATCGCCATCCTCCTCTAGTGCCATCTCCGGTTCCTCAGGGTCATCCTCATTGTCATCACCCTCAGGGTCCACTGCATCGTTCTGAACATCTTCCTCTACTGGTGCGGCAGGCTATACTGGCTCCTCTGGTGGGGGTGCTAGCACATCTAGATGAATCTGGGGCTCAGGCTCTAGTGCTGGAGCTGGTGCAGGTGCTAGAGGCTGCAGCGCGGGTAGTGCCTGTGCAGGATCAGCTAGAATAGCCTGTAGCTTGGCAGCATGGAAATCTCCATCGTGAAAGATCATCTGACCCATCTCAAAATAAATGAGCTCCAAAGTGAAGGCGTAATGTCGGGCCCCCATTCGAACATGATCTGGATGAAGTAGTCCCTCTGCGTGCATAAGTTTTTATAAATACTCCTTCAACCACCCACAAGCTCTTATCCTGATTCATTGGAAATAGAACACTAGATCGGCGGCCTCTACTCTGTCAGCATAAATGGCGTATCCTCCCATCTCATCTGGTACATGAATCGCCTCCATGATATGAAAATAGAACTATCTTAAGTCAGTACTAGCACAAGTAATCTTACGACTTAAGGCTCAAATATGAAGGGCATTCATCGAGAGCATCTAAACCTAGAGCTCTGATACCAAAAATCCCTGTCACATCCCGAAGTAGCCAAAATAGGGAAAATTAAAAACATTTACTCTTTTAGTCCTGTAGACACGCGACAAGTTGTGATCACATGATTGTCCAAGACATAAAAGAACCAAGATAATAATAATAAATAGTAATGCAAACAATAATAACAAACATTTGAAGTTCTAAGCAATGCTTTAATATTAAACATCAAAATCATAAGGATCCATTATTATATCTCTCAGAAAAGGGCAAACAAGATAGAATATTATCTTAGGCATTAAACCTTATAGAATATAAGATAAACAAGTCTGGACATTACATGTCCCAAATACATAAAGTAAACAAAATACAAAAATCTCTTCGGCTCCACCGCCTAGCTTGCAAAGTCATAGCCTTCCTCGACATACTCCTCCTCTGGATAGTTTGCCTCTGCAAGATCTGAATGTTTAATTAACTAGGGCATGAAATTCGTCAGCTAATGATAGCTGAGTGAGTAAACCAACTACACTTAAACAGGCTCAGAAAATATTTTGTTAATCTGTTAAGAAAGAGTGAAACATTCTTTTTTATCCTTTTGAAAACATTATAATTAGAAACGTACCCTTTTCGCTTTATGGTGTTTTACTCGGATCGGCTGAAAACCATCATCATACTGAATCATACAACTGACTCAAATTTCCTTTTGACCACAGGTCCAATCGTTACCAACTCGACACTTTTGCATGCAATCCAACATAAATGTCGTTCGCCTAGAATTTCGTCACCATTGGTCGTTAGGCTACCCTCTTGTTATCACTGTCCCAATGGTCAGTTACTTGACATCTGTGGATATCGCAGGCTAGCCACGTTTTAACTTTTTCAAATTCAAATACGAGTCGCCACTTAATTTTTTAAAGAGAAATTATGAAACCATTTTAAAAGCAAACTGATCTTTTGGAAACCGGAGATTTCCAGGTCCGGGGATTATGGAATAAGAGGGAAAGGAGCCCAGTGGACTAAAACACTCCCTCTCATCCTATCTCATGATAGGCCTTTACTCAACATCCTTTTTATTGAATTAATAATCTAAGCATGCCCTCAACTAATACTTCATGACCCATCCCGCTACGCGTGGAAATAAGACACGTGGCACGCCACCAAGGCTCATCTAATTCAATTAAAGTAAATAGCAGTGAAAAACATATGTGAAGTCTATGAAATTCAGAGTTATAAAAAGTTTTATGCATTCAAAAACACTTAAAGAAACACATTGTTGAAACTAGCAATCCAGTCGACTGATCATAGGTCTGGTCGACTGGAAATGCAAGATACAGAGAGCCAAAAATCTCAAGGGTTGTCCAGTCAACTGTGGCCCCAAAATTTTAACTGACTGATATCTCTCAATCGACTGAACCAGAAATTCCCATTTTCAAAAATGCAATCCAATCGACTGTAGTTTTTACCCAGTCGACTGTTTCTTTCACTGAACCAAAATAACATTTAAACCCAACATCCAGTCGACTGTATCTGGGACCCAATTGACTGTTTTTCAATAAATTAGGCAATGTCTAGTTCAAAACAAACTTCCAATCGACTATACATAAACCAGTCGACTGGTTAACCTCAGTTTGCTAAGCATTCTGTAGATTTTAACCCATGATTGTCCAAACTCAATTCTAACACATTCACTAATATAATTCAATGATTTCTAACATAAATACAGAGTTACTACAGACTACTATAATTATAAATCCTTTTCCAAGATTCTAACAAAAAATATGGTTTAACTTCTCAAAATCAATTACAACATTTGGAAAGAAAAATAAAGACATATACAAGAGTGCTCCCTTCGTCCCATCGGTCTCACTCTTTGTGTTTCTTCTTTCCTCTCTTCTTATCACCTGTAATGGAGTAAAGCTCCACTGCTTAGCTATATACTGAGCGCATAATTCTAAATATATGCTTATATGACAATTCATGCTTTAAAACATCTAAACACATCAAAATAGTCTCTAGGGAGAGTGGTACACTTCCATCCGATAAATGAGATCAATACCGTGGTTGGGCCTCCTCTTCCATGCACCCTATGCTCTGGTTGGGCCTTCCTCTATACCAGCACCGTGTCCTGGTTAGGCTTTCTTCCATACCAAACACAACAACTATCGATGTTATAATCCTCAAACTTCGAGGAGCTTACCCTTAGATGGAATTGTACCAAACCCCCCTTTGATCTAAATAGACACATAGTATGCTCATATAAATAGTTATATATGCTTTTATTGCATTTTTGTGCCTAAATAATGGGCCTAACCAATATATGAATTTTGCCCTAATCCAAAATATTAAGTCCGATATTTAAAACATAAAATTTTCTCATAAAACACATATTAAGAATTCATACATTGTGCTAACACTCTATAACTTTAAAGGATTAAATAGAGAGCCAAATAACCGTCGGATCTTTGTTTATACGCGATTCCTATAAGTTTTACCTAGTGATGATGCCAAAATTCAAGTGAGAACAATTTAGAGATAGAGGGATGAACACAGGTAATTTGCGTGTGGTTCGGCCCAGTTAATGAGGTGACCTACATCCACGAGTGCATCGGTGCGCTTTCACTAACAGATCACCGACAGTATTTGGCAAGCCAATAAAGAGAGCGGCACTACCAAAAACTGACCTTGTATATGTGTAATAGTGATGTAATTTTTTATTCCTTAGGTTAAAAATGTGACCATACCTTTGGCAGAGGGTGAGGGCCCTCTTTTATAGGTACAAGAGGCCACTCGTACAAGGTAAGTTCACAGATTAGGAAGCCCAATCTGATTATAACTGATTTACATGATTTAAGGAGAGTTTCCTAAGTGGTTTATGAAACTACTTGTTCTTCCCATTAGTCCTTCAGCTAGGATAGGAAACTAACTGGATGCTCACTGGCAAGTAGTCACACCTTCTTGAAGTGCCCCCACATGGGGCCAGTTTGGAACGAATGCCCGAGCTATGAACCGAACCAGGCGGTTATGCATAAGTACATAGGAGGGTTGCGTAGTTAGCCTAGATTCAAGATGAATTGGCTTCTCTTTACTGAGGTGGCGAGGCTTGACTTTGACCTGATACTTTTGTAGATATCAGCTGCCCCCATTTTCAAAGCTAATGCGATGCTTCATCGGATAAGGATTGAAAATTAGTACTACTCTGAAAACTGTCCGGGAAGGAGGCCTAGACCCTTATCCGGGGCAAGACCGATTGCGATGGTCAATCATGGTCCGAACTGGGCAGTGATCCTGTATGCCTTAGGATGATGTATGCCATGTGTCAAGGAGTGACTAGTCTGGTTAGGATCCAACAAAGTCAGTGTAGATGTAATCGACTAGTCGCATGGTAATCGAACCGTCTCGTTGCACATTTAATGTGTGCACTTTTTGAGGCAACACTCCACCATCCCGAGGTGACAGTTGTCAAGCAGTTTGAGCGACAAAATTTCCTGGTTGTTGGATCTTGTTTAATCTTGACCATTCCCGCTGTATATATATAAGGAACACTTGACCATTTCTTTCATTCCTGCTGCCAAGAAAGAGAGACCACCGACCAATTTTGAGAGCGAAAGTCCCCGATCAAGCTTCCCGAGCCCTTTCTCTGCGTCACTTCTTATAAGTCTTCGTTTCTCAGTTTCAATTCACTATTCTTTTTCGTCTCTTCTTTCCTTTTTCTTTTCGGAGTGAGGTTGAAGAGACCAAATCCTCTGGGGCTTGAGCGGGGACTTTTTCTTCCTTAGGTTTGCTTCTTCTTTAGATTAGGTGGTACGCCAGGTTAGTTAGACCGAGCGAGTTATCCCGGGATAGTTTTGGCCGAGTGTTAACTTACCCTGAGGACCCTTTACTCTTTGCCCTTTAGGCTCGTCACTTTACCCCTGCTGTACCTCAGGCTAGGAGTTCCTGACCAATATCAAGGTCGTCGACTACTTTCTGACCTAGCCGCAGGAAACTTAGGGATGTGTCATTCGGGATTTAACTCATCCTCTCGGTTGGAAGATGAGGGTTCTCTTTCTGGGACGCTAGACACCAGCCTAGACCCTTCTTCCGCGACCCCATCTGACCATCACAGTGAGAGCCGGATCCCTATTCGGGTGTCTGATGATTAGGTGGGTCATGATCCCCTCGTGGCCTCAGTGTCTGGGAGGCTGAGTGGTGAGGAGTCAAGGCCGAACAGCCCCGATGTTGTGTTTGCTTGTGAGCGAATCGCTAGTATCTTGTGTGCCCCTGACTTGGGCTGGATTCGGGATAAGTACGACATTTTTGACCATTTTTCTATGGTCGTGCACGATGGCAGGGCTCACATAAATGAGTCATGCTTCATCACCCTATACGAGGACGCTCTTACAGCGGGCCTCTGTCTTCCCCTTCACCCCATTGCCAGGGATGCGCTCATATACCTCAGGATCTCCCCCGTGTAGCTCATCCCGAATGGTTGGAGATTCTTGATGGGGGCTATCTCTTTGTGGCCCCAAGTCCTCAGCTATGAACCCATGCTCCAGGAATTCTTCTGGACCGACCGGCCGGCCGTTCCAAGTGCACGGGGAGGCTGGCTTTTTCTCGCTAGGGGCCAGGTAGGGGAGAAAAATAATAGTAAACTACACGAGTAACAATAGGGGGTGGAAGAAAAAATTCTTCCAAGTGTCTACCCTCGGATTTTGTGAGAAGGCGCCGGGCACATAACTGAGGACCTCCTGGGCGAGGAATTTGAGGAGTAAGCCTCCATCTATTTTCTTCTCGTTTTCCTCTTTTACCTCGTAATCATTACTGAATTATCGACTTCTTGCTTTGCAGTGGGATTAGCAGACCCTCCCAGCATTCCCGACGAGTGCCAGGCGAGGATCCTGTCGTTGACCGAGGACCCTACTGGCGTCAACAAGATACTGACCCGGTCGGGAAGTCCAAAGATCACGTACAAACCCAAACACCGCTTCGAGGCTCCCATTTTTCCTCCGATTATTCCCAGTGTGTCCTTCCATACTCTCTTTTGGTTTCTTTGCTATTGGCTTTTATCTATTGCTTAATGTGTGACTGACTTGATCTTCTTTCAGTTTTGTAAAAAAGGCCCCTAAGGACGCGACACTGATGGCCCGGGCAGGCCAAAAGAGAAAGAAGCAGGACCCCGTTGAGGGTCAACAACTGAAGAGGATCTCTTAGGGGATCACCATCTGGGCAGACAGGGAAGCGGTTAGGGCCTCAACGCCTAGAGTCACCATTACTGCATCACCGAAGCTGCCCCCCACTGCCAAACCAGTCAGGGTCTCATTCCCCAGCATGGATGAGCCGAACCGGGTAGGACCATCCTTGAGGCTAACAGTTGATATAGCGGACGATGTCCGAGGGAGGGTCCGGCTCGGGTTACTGCAGAACCAGGTGGATAAATGAGCTCTACTGAGTCTCAAAGCCATAATCAGCTGGGTTTATAGTGTCAGCCATATGGTAAGTCATTTTGCACACTTTTTATAAATGCCACTTGTTTCTTTGTTTGGGGTGCTAACAAATGTTTCCTCTTACAGGTCCACTATATAGCAGCAAGGGCCGAGGCTACCTTGCTCGGGTTAGCTGAGAGGCTGGACGCTATTGAGGCTGCCTTGTCCAAGGAGAAAGTAGCATGGGAGGCCATAGACTTCGCCCTTTCTGTGGAGAAGGAGAAGTCCAGAGCTCTTGCCCTAGACTGGGGGAGGCTAGTGAAACGGTCTCCACCGAGCAGGCCGCTCGGAAGTCAATAGAAGCTAAGGGTGCGGTCGCAGAAGTTGGGAGGATAATTTTTTAGAAGGACGCGACGGCCATGTAGGCGACCCTTTTTGAGCTTTGTGCTACTCGGGAGGCGGAGGCCAAGGACGCAGGGGAAGAATTTAAAGTAGGCTTCTTCAAGGGCTACGCAGATCTGACCGAGCGGGTTATTGCTGACCATCCAGACTGGGACCTTTTCGGCTACTCATGGGTAGAGTCTAGCTACTGGAAAGAGGATCAGGCCACTGAGGAGGTCAATGCTACAGCTGCACCAGTCAGGGACTCGGCCTCAGGACAGAAGGCTGCCACCGGGGAGGAGGACAAAGAGATTGAGAATGTTGTCGTTATAGATGACCTATGACCCCTCTCCTGTACTTATTTTTGAACCTATTTTGGGGGGGGGGAGGCTACTATAACTACCCCCCAGGCTCTGTACAAACTTTGCTAATTAATGAAAAGGTCCTGAGAGGCCACCTTTTCCTGTTAACTATTTACTGCTGAACCTTATTTGCATTCTGCCTATTTATGATTGCTTGTGCCCAATCGGTTGTGCAACTTGTGGAATCCCTTCCTTAGCAAAAGATTAGGAATGTACCAATAGAAAACGCTCGGTCTCTTAGGAACCTGTTTTAAAGGTTTTGCTCGGAATAATGTAGCACTCTGGTCCTGTTATTATTTGAGCAGTTTCTCCAAACACTGTAGGTACCTAAGAATGATCTGGTACTCCCAGTCCTGTTAGTGATCGTGATCGATCGATTTTTATTCTTTCCCTAATTTTGCCTTAGCAAAGGTTATAGGACTATGGCCAGTAGAGAACATTCGATCTTTTGGGGACCTATACTATAGGTCATGCTCGATATAGTGTAGGATTTTGGGTCCTGTTATTTCCCGAGCAATTTCTCTAGACACTGTAGGTACCCAGGGCTGTCTAACAGTGGCATCACGTGCCCCGCCCCGTGTCCCGTTGAATGCCCGGTGTGATTACCTATTTTGGTCCGGAGTTAAACACCAGTATCCCCCTGCCCACCAAGCTTTTGCTAAGGCGGGCATTTAGTGAAGGGATTGACCATAAGGAATCGACCTAGAATATGGGTGGTTGCAAGGTCTTTTGAGGCTTTCCATCATCAGTCGCCTAGGGGGATTTGCCCCCATTGTCAGTTGGGGGCCTAAGCGAAGCCAGTGCCTCTGATTTAAGACTATCTTTTGCCTCGAGTGTCAAGCCGAGGTCTTTTGTGCCTCAAGTATTAAGCCAAGGTCTTTTGTGCCTTGGGTCTGGCACTGAGGTCTTTTGAGTGCCTGGGGTTTAACCCCAAGGTCTTTTGAATGCCTAGGGTTTGACCCCGAAGTCTTTTTGCATGATTGAACACAAGGAGAAAAAGTGTTGGGCAAAAAGGAGATTTTATTCACTATTAAGACTGCTCGGGGAGAGCTACAATGTTCCTAACCATCACAGCCTTCATGCTTCACTGAAAGTACTTACAGAGGTGCTGCATGTTCCAAGGATGAGAAAGGTCTCACCCATCCAGAGTCTGTAGCCAATAAGTGCCCGGGCGGTTGATGCTTGTGTCCCGGTAGGGTCCCTCCCAGTTTGGGCCCAACTTTCCATGGCTAGTGGTTTTTGTCGACTGGTTTATCGCCTTCAGGTATATGACCTTGCTATTATAGTACCGCAAGACTCTCTGTTTTTAGGCCACAACTTTCAGATATGTTCAATCCCTTTTTTTCTTCTATTCAATCAAGCTCTCCTCTGAGGGCTTCCCCATTGCCTTGCTCGCTGAAGTTCGTCACCCGGTAGGTGGGCAACCCGAGCTCCGTGGGGACTACCGCCTTGAAGCCGTAAGTAAGTGAGAATGGTGTCTCACTTGTCATCGCCTGAGGAGTAGTTTGGTATGCCCACAGGAGGGTCGGTAGTTCCTCTGCCCATAGACCTTTGGCGTTTTCAAGACTAGTCTTGATTAACTGTAATATTGTCTGGTTGGTCACCTCGGCCTAGCCGTTGGCTTGGGGTGCTCAGGAGAAGAATAGTGATTCGATATCCCGTAGCCCAAGCAGAACTGTCTAAATATCGTGGTGTTGAACTGCCTAATGTCGTCGCTGACCATAACCCAAGGAATGCCGAATCTACTAAGAATGTTTTTCTTAACAAAATTTTCCATCATTTTTTCTGAGATTGATACCAAGGGTTCGACTTCCGCCCACTTAGTGAAATAGTCCACAACAATGACCCCGGATCTAACTTATCCTTTTTCGACCGGGAGGGGACCAACAATATCAATGCCCTACTGAGCGAACGGCCAAGGCCTAAGGATTGGCGTCTGGAGCTCTCCCGGGCGGTTTATCATTGGCGAGTACCTCTGGCATTTATCGCACCGTTTAACATATTCCTAGGAGTCCCGGGCCATTATCGGCCAGTAGTAGCCTTGTAGTAGGGCTTTTCGGGAGAGTGCCCGACCCCCTATGTGGCTTCCACACACACCTTCGTGGATTTCATGCAATATTGATTAGACCTATGTAGGGTGGACACAGCGGAGATACAGGATAGAGAACCCCCTTTTATAGAGGATGCCATCAATGAGGTGGTCTCTGACCGTCCGGTATTTTACCCGACGGGCTTCTTCCTTCTTATCCGGTAAAGTGCCAATTGCGAGGAACGTTGTGATTAGATCCATCCAGCTGGGACCCAAGGCGATTGGTTTGACCTCCATACCCTCCAAGTTGATCACACTTGGCTCAGGTAAGTATTCTATCCTTATCCTGGGCAAGTCTAACTCAGAGGATGAGGCGAGGCGGGCTAACCGATCGGGTATCGTATTCTCTTCCCTGGGGATCTGTGTGATGGAAAAGCCTTCGAGTTTCTTTGAGACCGTTTGGTCAAGGGCTAGGTAAGCTATCATATTATCTTCCAGAGCCTTATACTCTTGAATGACTTGATTAACTATGAGTTGGGAGTCACTGTACTCCTGGACTTGCTGCGCACCCATCAAGGTAGCCAATTGTAATCTAACCAGTAGGGCCTCGTACTCGGCCTCATTGTTAGAAGCCCAGATTCCAAATCGTAATGCATACTCTAACTGGATCCCATCAGGTGTGGTCAGGATGATCCCTGCCCCGCTGCCTTGTTTGTTGGATGATCGGTCAACATATAGTACCCAGGTCGGGCTGTTAGGCTACAAATCGAGCGATGTGATCGGCAGTTTGAGCTCTTCGGTTGCCTCTTCTGGGTAGGTAAATTCTATAAGAAAATCCGCCACTACTTGCCCCTCTATTGCCATCTGGGGCCTGTAAACTACCTCAAACTCTTCTAGCTCTATTACCCATTTAACGAGTCTTTCGGACGTCTTGAGCTTGCTCAAGATTCGACGGAGTGGCTAATCTGTAAGAACCACGATAATGTGGGCCTAGAAGTAAGGGAAAAGTCTCTGGGCGGAAGTAATGAGGGCAAAGGCGAGCTTCTCGATGCGGGAATATCTACATTCAGTGCCTTGGAGTGCCCAACTAGTATAATAAACCGAGAATTGTATCCCGTGCTCTTCTCTGATAAGCGCCGAACTTATCGCCAAGGGCGATACTGCCAAGTACAAGAATAACTCCTCCCCTGGTACTGGTGTTAAGAGCAGAGGGGGGGATGCCAGGTACTTATTGAGTTCCTGGAAGGCCTCCTCACACTTCTCTGACCACTAAAAGGCCTTACAAAGGATCTTAAAGAATGTCAGGCACCGGTCGGTAGCCCGGGAGACGAATCTGTTTAGTATAGCTACCCGACCGACCAAGCTCTGTACATCCTTAGTTGAATGGGGTGACGGCATGTTGATAATTGCTTGACTCTTTTCGGGGTTCGCCTCATTCCCTCTTCTGCTGACCAAGTGTCCCAAAAATTTCCTGAACGAGACTTCGAATGTGCATTTGGCCGGGTTTAACATCATCCGATACTTTCGTAGGATGCTGAAGGCCCCGGATAAGTGCTTAAGATGGTCTGACTTGTCGCGGCTCTTAACCAAGAGGTCGTCGACGTATACCTCCATCGACTTCCCAATCAAGTCCTTAAACATGTAATAAACCAGGCGTTGGTATATTACCCTGGCGTTCTTGAGGCTGAATGGCATCACCTTATAGCAATACGTGCCGTGGTCGGTTATAAAGGAAGTTTTCTCCTCATCCCTGGGGTATATGCTGATCTAGTTATACCCTGAGTATGCATCCATGAATGAAAGGAGTAAGTGACCGGCCGTGGTGTCAACGAGGAGGTCTATCCTAGGAAGCGGATAGGAATCCTTGGGACAAGCCTTGTTTAAATTGGTGAAATCTACACATATTCTCCACTTCCCATTGCTTTTCTTTACTAGTACAACATTTGCTAACCAGTTGGGATAGTGGACCTCTCTGATGGAGTTTGCCTTCAGGAGCTTTTCAATTTCCTCCCGTACTGCGACCTGTCTCTCAGGGGTCATACCCCTTATCTTCTGTTTGACAGGTCGAGAGCTCAGATCAATGTTGAGGCGGTGAGAAATAACTCGGGGGTCAATCCCCGACATATCCTCATGGCACCAGGCAAAGATATCTTGGTTCTCTTTCAGGAACTGGATCAATTTTTCCTTTAGACTCGGATCTAGGAGAGTGCCGATGCTCATGAACCGGTCGGGGAACACTGGGTCTAGCGTCACCTATTTAGACTCTTCCACCGAGCCTACTCCATCCTTCATATCCCTTGGGTCCATTTCTTGGACGTTCAACATTTTTGCAATCGCCTCTCTGCATAATGAACTAGCATAGCAACTTCGAGCAGTTGACTGATCTCCACGTAAGATTCCCGGGCCCTGGGGGGTTTACCACCAGGCCATAGGTAAACACAACTGCTTTGGCTTTATTGAGCGTTGGACTCCCAAGGATGACGTTGTATGTAGAGGGGGCCTCCACGACCACAAAATTTGTGAGCACGGAGACTTGATGGGGGTGAGTCCCCATGAGAACCGAGAGCTTGATCATTCCAAGTGGTTACATGCTCGAACCATTGAATCTGACCAAAGGAGTTGAGACCGACCGGAGTCTGTCTCGTGATATTCCTAGCTGGTCGAACGCCGAGGCAAAGAGAATATCAGAGGAACTACCAGTGTCCACCAACACCCTCTTCACCGTGTAGTTGGCTATGGAGATTGTCACGACCAGGGGGTCATCATAGGGGTAGTGAAGGTCCCCTACGTTGTGAGATGAGAATATTAGTACATTAGTCAGTTGGGAGTCGGTGGATTGGATATGCTAGACATCCGATCGGGATGCCCGAGCATGTCTCTTCCTGGCCGACTGCGAATCCCCTCCGCCCAAGGTCCCTCCGGAGATCACGTTGATTTGCCTGAGTGGTTGTGGCTGCTCTGGAGCTCGATTATCCGCCCTGGGTCATCGGTCCGCCGCAACAAACTCGGCGAGGTGGCCCTGCTCTATCAGTCTTTCGATGGCCATTTTAAGTTTGAAGCAATCTTCTGTATCGTGGCCATGGTTTTTATGATACCGGCAATATTTGTCCCAGTTTCTCTTCCTTGGTGAGCTCCTCAGCTTTTCCGGTTGTTAGAGGAGCCTCTGGGGATCGGTGGCCGCCATAACTTCATGAATAGGCTAAGAGAGTGGCGTGAAGGTCACTAGGGCCTGGTCCCTACCACCTTTCTGCTGATCCGGCTTTGGCTTCTTCCCCGTGCCCTTTTCAGAACTGACTTGTTTTCGTTTGGCCCTCGGAGACTCGTCTCCCACAAGGCTAGCACACTTAGCCCTCAGGAATTCCTTGGTGGCAATGTATTTCCCAACTCTCTCGAAGAGCTCTACCAGCATTTCTGGTTGGTCATTGTGGAACGACGTAGCAACTTTAGTGTGTTGAACTCCCGAGAAGAAGGCCATGATTACAACCGTCTCATTCAGGTTATGAATCTGCAGCCTCTATTGATTGAAACAATCGACATAATCCTGTAGGGACTCCCCCTTGTGTTGCTTGACAGTCAGCAATTGGGTATCCGGTTGTGATCAGTCAAGCAATCCAACGAACTGGTCGATGAACAACTTATTGAGCATCTTTAAGTCATTGACTATTCAAGGCTTGAGGGAATGGAACCACTGTGTGGCTGTCCCTTTAAGGGTACTGGGAAAGGCCAGGCACAGCAGCTCGTCAGTGTTGGAAATCAGAGCCATCTAAGCCTTGTAAGACAGGACGTGATCGACCGGGCTCCCCGATCCGTCATAGGAATTAAGATGCGGTTGTTTGAATTTTCTCGGGATAGGGAACTCTGTGATCCAGGTAATGTAAGGTGACTCAATTTTGGTATTAGTATGATCGTGACCTGCATTGCGGCTCAGCTTATCAATTTGTTTTTGCATGTCCGCGATCTGGTCCTTGGCGTTCGTCTGACCAGTCTTTCGCTTTGTATCCGAGCGATAGGTTGGGTCTGATGACAAAGCCTCTTCCTCGAAGTGCGTTATCTTTGGGAATTAGACACGGCTCTGACTCCGGGTAATCATGTGCCTGAGATCCCCTCGACTCCTGGTCGGGGTATCTTTGGCCGGTTCCCGGGCCTTTTGTCCGTGCCCATCCCCTTTGGAAGCTTGTATGCTATTGATGATATCTCGGGAGTCCCCCATCTGGCGCGGGCGACCTCTGGCGCATTGTTGGGTCTGTTCAGGGGCCTGACTACGCTCATCATTCCCAAGCTGTCCCTGAGCCGACGGGGACAACGATTCAGTGTAGGCACACCTTCGGGGTCTGATCTGCTCCCGATTAGGCACGCTCTTCTCAGGCTGATCCTCGATCAATGGGAGCTTCTTCTGTCGGGCCAGCAGCACTTCGATCTGTTGTTGAGTTCGTTGCTGGCCCTCCAAGAGTCACGCAAGAGCCACGGTAATCTGCTCAGGGGTCATGGAGGCAGTGGGTTGCTCGGACTGCGACTCCGCCTGACCCGTCGAGGCAGCGGTCTTCTTACCTTTCTTCGGTGCCATGGCTATCAGCTAAAGATTTGTTTTTAGGAGAAATTTGTCGTTTCCCATAGATGGCGCTAAACTGATGATGCCAAAATTTGGGTGAGAAGGATTTAGAGAAAGAGGGATGAACACAGGTAATTTGCGTGTGGTTCGGCCCCGTTAATGAGGTGACCTACGTCCACGGGTGCATTGGTGCACTTTCACTAACAGATCACCGGCGGTGTTTGGCGAGTCAGCAATGAGGGTGGCACTACCAGAAACCGACTGGGTATATGCGTAATAGTGATGTAATTTTCTATTCTTTAGGTTAAGAATGCGACCACACCCTTGGCAGGGGGTGAGGGCCCTCTTGTATAGGTGCAAGAGGCCACTCGTACAAGGTAAGTTCACAGATTAGGAAGCCCAATCTGATTACAACTGATTTGCATGATTTAAGGAGAGTTTCCTAAGTGGTTTAGGAAACTACTTGTTCTTTCCATTAGTCCTTCAGCTAGGATAGGAAACTAACTGGACGCTCACTGGCAAGCAGTCATACCTTCTTGGAGTGCCCCCACGTGGGGCCAGTCAGGAACGAATTCCCGACCTGTGGACCGAACCAGGCAATTATGCATAAGTGCCCGGGAGGGTTGCGTAGTCGGCCCAGATTCAAGATGACTTTGCTTCTCTTTGCTGAGGTGGCGAGGCTTGACTTTGACCTGATATTTTTGTATATATCACCTGGTTTTCTCCAAAAGTCCTAGAATTAGTTTTTCGAAAAATGAAGCCAAACAAGGCCTGTGAGGTATCAAAATAAAGCCCTTACCTCGAGGAGTTCAAATCTAAAATTTGGAGAAAATTTGACGAACGAAAGATCGTCAATCTAAGTCGTGAAGCTCGTGGCAACCAAATCTCCTTCTCTCTCTCTCTCTCTCTCTCTCTAGATATTATTTTTGGAAAGCTTCTGTGCCAAATATCTCAAGTTTTCTATTTATAGGCAACACTTTTGAAAATTACACTTACCTCCTCACGAGTTCTCAAAACTTCTAATTATCTTCCAAAACGTCCTAAACATCCCTTTTATCACTTCACGAGTGAAGCAAAAATTACAAAAGTTTTCATCAAAGTTCCGTTTGGTCCCAAAATCACGTTCTGAAACTTATTTCTGTGGAATCTCTATAAAACCTACTCTTTATGCAATGTATCACCTATGTTCTCATTATAACATTCAACGTTATCTAAAACAAGATCAAACTAACAGAAATTTACTTTACACAGGAAAAATTACTATTCATAAATACCAGATATTTTAAATAATATTTAAATCATATAAATGTCATTTAATTATGCCAATGCATCAAGACTCCTCCAGTTACCGTGTCCTCAATTGACACCTCACCGTTGACTCACGTCAACTCATCTCAATTATTAATCAACATGAACAATTCCAAAATTTCAAATATTCAATTTAAAATAAAGATTTTCTGGGACGGGTGTGACAAATACATTGATATAAATATACATTACAAAAGCATGTTTAGAAAGGGTGTAAGATTGCTAACAATATAACGGCATACAAAACCACATAGTTTAAATAGCAAGCAAAATTATATGCAATACGGAACAAAGGAACTTACCTGGGATCCAGCCGTGAATATTAAACATGCAATGCATACAAATAAAGAGAAAATCTAGAAAAAGGGTCTCCAACACATACATACACATAAGGCAAACCCTAATCTAAGGTGTCGTGCATGAAGTCAAAAATCAATAAAATCAATTAAAATTTAAAAAAAAAAAATACCATACCTTAATAGCGCCACAAAACAAAGGGTTAGTCCACATGCTTTGAACACAATATGATATCAAATTCTCTTATAAAACCTAACAAAGATAGAGAGGATTGACAAAAATCATGAATTCTTCCCAACCGTCAAAGTCACAACGTTCCTCTAGATATACAAGTCTCATTGGGGAGCGAATGTAATGTCCACATAGAAATGGCATGTCCTCGACATGGTTGAATAGAACTCATAACTAATTTCAACCCACAACAACTTATTTCTATGATTTGCAAGCTAATATCCTAAGATACAAGTATTACTACTAGATGTGATGATTATGAATGCATGGAAATGAATAAGACATGAACCATTTATTGATTTGGATCATTCAATCTCTGAATTTAAGTTCAATTAATCATATTCAAAACACAAAGTTAGCTAGGTTTATCAAATCTGCCTCAGGTTTCTAGAATTTACAGAGAAGAAACCTGAGATTAAAAAATAGGAAAAAAAAAACATAGTTCCCATGACTTGATTTCAATGAATTTTGAGTATGTAATGCCTCTACATGTCTAGTTTTTAACCCAAAAAAAAAAACGATGATCAAACGGTCGAATCTCTGGGAATTGGATCATGACCAAACATTACTCAAAATTTATCAACTCTCTGTCTAGAGATCTTGTATGCTTTTCTGAAACTAGTAAATGAATCTGAATCACTTCAATCTTTTTATAGATCTTATTAACTCATAAAATTTCATAGAAAAAAATATTTGGACCTAAAAATGTTTGATTAAAGCTCTGATCCATTCATTTTAAAAAGATATTACTGTTCTGAAATTCTGGACAGAGAAAAATTGGGTTTCAAAACCCATGTTCAAGCCATGTTAAAAATAGAATATCATTAAAATAAAAATTACAGTGGTACATCTATGAATTAAGGATAGATTCCAATTGGTCTCATCCAATTTCAATGGATCATGATTTAACTAAAAAAAACTTTAATCATAGATCGTCATTGGAATCACTCCACCATTATTGAATTGTCATTTCTTTGTTGAACCCAAATCACCAAGCCATGAAAATTCGCTCTTCTTAAACCTAATTCCTCTCTCAAGTTGATGATCCTTGAGTAATTTAAGACTTAGGCTCCATTTGATAAAACTGAAAATTAAGTGCTAAATTTTAAGTACTGAAAGTTTAAAGCGATTGTATTTACAATACTGAAAACATTATTTCAAGTACTGAGATGGAATGCATTCAATGATTATTTTTAGTAGAAAATTTTCACTTAAAGTTTTCAGCAGGTTTTTGTTAGTTTTTCAATTAAGTAATATGTTATCAAACGCACAGAAAATAAATAAGTGATGAAAATTTTCATTTTCTCCACTTAATTGGGTTATCAAACACACCCTTAATATGATTACCTCTCCTCCCAAATTATTGGTCCTTAGAGATTAAGAATCCAAATTCCAAAGAACTTAATGAAACATGAAGAGTTTCATAAGATCCAAATTAATGAACCAAAGCCATGAATATGGGCTTAGATTCATCAATTACTCATAGAAGCAACATAGATCAACTCTAATCCTCATATAAATATGAATTTATAGAAAATTAAAGGATCTAACTCAAGGAATTCAAATGGAACATTGAAGGTTCCATAGAATCCCAAGAGAAGAGCATGAACAAAAGAGATGAAATCAAAACCCAATTGATGATCCAAATTTGAATTCCACTTTGAAAAACTTATTTTATCTTAAACCCAAAGCTATCTAGATCCAAATCAAACAAATACAAGAAGGAATTCAATCATAATTCAAGCGGTGTGTGATGAAATGAGGTGGGGAGAGTCTTTTTGAAAGTTATGTAAAAGATCCTAGAATTCTATGAATTATGATTGAATTTAGACTAAAACTTACTAGAATTAGAGGATTACCTCCAAAAAATCTTCAGATTTTCTTTGTTTGGTGCAGACCTTCAAGTTTCTTCAAGCTCTTCTTTAAGATCCTTCTTCAATCTCTTGAATTCTCTTCAAAATTCTCTCTCCATTATATATATATATCATCCAACCCTTTTTTTCTCCTTTGTAATGGAGATATATATCTCCTTATATAGACCAACCTTGAGAGGTTAATTCAGTAAATTCGGGGTAGAAACCCATGTGCCATGGCATTCTTGTTTGTTCACTACGTATTTTAAAAAAAAAAATAGACTGTTACATTGGGCGACACTCAGCAAGTTGTCTGCGGCACTCACTGAGTGCCGGATTGGCACTCACTGCTGAGTGCCGCGCCGGCTTCATCGCGTGCTGGCCTGAACAGATTTCCTTTTTTATTTTTATTTTTATTTTGTTTTTTTTTTTTTCCTTTCCTTTTTCAAATTTTCTTTTTCATTTCTTTTCAAAGATTTTTCTTGAAATATTTTAAGCCAAGATCAAATTTTCCAAATTGGTTTTTTTATTCCTCTTATACGTATTTTACACTCAAATTTCCCTGAACACCCAGTCTTTCCTTTCTTTTCCAAATTTTACAATTTTTAGAGATCGAGGAGCTTTTTGAAGATCTTGAATTACATTGAAAGACTTCAAATTTGTCGAACATTGTCATCATCGATTTTAGAGGTAATTATCCCCTAGATTCGGTGGTTTGGTCAAAATCGGGGTGTCTACAACATCACTGTGCAAATGGCCTATGGTAACCCCATTTTATTCCTTCAGCCTTGGTTAACTTGTTATCACTGCCCAAATGGCCAATTACTTGATTGCCCAAATGGCTGGTTAACCATCAACAACGACCTATCAAGATAGTACTGACAAAGTACTACAACTCTTACCGCTAATGCCCCATTGGCTTTGAACAACATCACGGAACTCACAACTTTTTCACACCTTATCCGGGGGTTGGGTGCACTGATTGTACAAATAAAGCACGAGAACTGGACTGGCGGATACGATCATCACATTCATAGCATTATTACAACTATCTAAAGACTAATTAATGCATGCAGTACAGGTCGTTAAACTTCATTATTATAAGGATAGTGCACTTATGCTCTAATATTATTCACATCATTACTAAAGAAAACATGTTCTTTCTTGAAATAGTAGGCTCGAGTGCTCGACAGAGCTTGAGCATTCGCCTTCACAAATTCTAGAATTCCTTCTTTGTTTTACAAAAGTAGGTCTTTTCCAATATACAAGTAAACTAGCATAAGGTACAACTCTAGAATTTATAGATTACACATGCACATATATGTATATACCAACTACAAGGTTTACGTACAATTCCATCAGCTCAGAGTACAACAAATATAGCATAGATCATTATATATTCAATATGCAAACAATATGATTTTCTATATACTGCAGGACTTGAGAGCACTCAGCTCGTTGGAGTGCTCACAGGCTGACCTGCTAAGCCACTCGAGCGCTCGTGTGAGCTTGAGCGCTCAGGTTCTACAGATTCCAGTAGTTTTGTAAGTTATAACAGAATTTCATTTTGGATTCTTATGCATTGCACATGCATGGACTTTGATTGTTAAATTAACTTCGAAAAACATATACTTAAGTGAGTAAGAGTACTCACTTGGAACTAGATGATAAATTAATGAAGAAATGAAGAAAATGTGTGTATGTGTGCTTGATCTTCAAGAACTTCCAATTCAAGTTACAATAGAGTTGTTGATCCTCTTCTACTCCTTCTTTCCTTCTTGATTCTCTAAGTCTTCGACTTCCAGAACTTCATTGTAGATATAATGTGCGTGTTCAAGTAAAAGAGGGTGTGGATGAGGGATTATGAGGCCATGCAAGGTGTGAATATGAGTGTTTGTATATAAACACACATGAACTCTCAAAGTTCTCTCTCAAAGGCTCTCTTTGCAAAACAGATTTTTGAAACGTAATAAATGCATAAATGGATAGGTATTTATAGAATTTTGAAGACCCAGGGGGCAAAATAGTCTTTTTACTCAGAAACGCTAGAGCACTCGGGGCTCTTGCTACATAAATTCTTCTAAATGCTCAAGGGTTCAAAGGTTCAAGCAATAAGAAGTTCATACGATTTACAACCAGAGTTCAATACATACGATTCATAAACTTACTTATACGAATATAGATTACAAAAATACAGTAATAAACATATAAATACAAGGAAAAGGCCGGTGTTATAGGTTTTTTTAACGTAGGGCTTTTTTTTAACTTGCATGCATGGAATTGTTGGGTTGCCAGGCCCAAGTATGATTTATCGAGTGCGATCACATACAAGGGGTTCATACCACACAAAATACTCACATCCACCATTACCCTAGAGGAAAAAAGGAAGACAAGAGTTACTTGAAATTCAAGAAGTGGAATCAAAGGAGGACAAATTACCCCAAAGCGCTCACATCCTAGAAATCATCTTCCAGAGTTCGTGTCCGTCGATGAGGTCCTTAGACGTGTTCTCCTTCTACATTGGAGTATGTTGAATGCTCTATCTTCTGCTCTCTCTTTTTTCTAGAACTTTCCCTATCTTTTGCTTCATTTTTTCCAAAACTCTATGGTCTATTTTGTGTATGGGTGTATATGTATGTGTTTTTTAGTAAGATATGTATATTTTGGCGAGAAACAAAGGTTCTTTCCTTCCAATGCCCCCTTAATCAGTCACGTGCTAGGCACATGAGGTGTTCCGTTACTTCTAGCAAATGGAGAGATTCACGGAGGGCTCGCATTGCAATAGACAAATTGAAGTACATGGGCTAAAATAAAATTTGGTGCATAGTTCAAGGGTGTAAAGTGTAATTCAGACATGTTCTTTTTATTATTATTTGGGTGATTCTATCTACACCCACCTATTTTATTTTTCACACCCACTTACTCTTTACACCCACCACATCAATTTAAATTAAAACAAATTTCTCTCTACACCAGCCCTTCATCTCCAAGATAACCTTAAGCCTAAAAACTCTCACACTTTTCTATTAGTCTATACACCCACCATCTTCTCACTACATAGAAACCCTAGACCTTTCACTAGCATTTTTTTTCTGGTATGGTGTGATGTATTAAGCCTAAACCATCATAATCGTGTGTATATGTATATATATATATGTATATATCAATTAGACATTCACAACCAAGCTCACCACCAATAGCGGCTTCATCATCTGAAAAGCAAATGGCCCAAAAATATCTAAAACACTTTTCATTGCAAAAAGGGATCAGTTTGGTTATAAAAGTGGTGTCACACACTTACAATACAAAGATTTGCAATTTTAAACTCAATTCTCTATATCTACTTTTTATTTTCTGAGACTTGTTTTGGGAGATTGATTTGGTTTAATAAGATTGCATTCTTGTGTATGTGTATATATATATGTGTATATATGAATGTATGCACATGTTTGTAAGTATACAAATATATGTATATATGTATGCAACGTATTTACACACGCATACATCAAAAACCTTATAAAATAAGAATGTAGCACCTTAAAGTTGAGTTACTTAAATACCATACTGCCCTTCTGCATCTTCTCAATACCATAATATCCCTTCACTATACCTTAATTACACATACATCATGATATTCATCATAATGATGTATTGATTTGTGTGAGGGTAATTCTGTCATTTCAGATAATTATTATATTCAGGTCAGTTTTGGAAATTTTATTTAATATAATAATGAGGTTTCAATCAATAATTTGTGTCTAATTATATTTGGGTCAACAAGTTTTGGGACATTTATTATTCACTTCAAAAAAAGTCAAATAAAGTTGCTATTTTAATGACTATTTGTGAATTGGTCACTAATATTTACATTCTGGTCAACTTTTTCCCTCAAATTGAGGATATATATTGTAATATATATAATTACATTTAGGGTAAGTATCATCTACCTCCCTTGAGGTATGACCTAATATCAGAGACCTCCCCTGTGTTTTGAATAATATCATAAACCACCATTACTTTTAAAATTTTGTATCACAGACTATAACACCCGTATTTGTGTTATTGCTTTTGCATTACATTGTCATGCATGATAATGTGTTGTGGTGTGTCTTTTGACACATGGTTGAGTGAGTTTTGACTCACGAGTCATTTTGGGGTGTCTGTGATAGAGGACCCTCTGAGAATTTGTTGATGAGTGTTTAGTGTTTGTGAAGTCTCTCCGAGTGTGAGACGGTCACTGTGGAATGCTTTAAATGTTTATCTGAAAATAAATGTTTACCTGTGTATTTCAATATCTGTATTATTTTCTATTTTAGAATGTATATCTGTTGTTAGTCTTAGTATCCTGGTGAGAACAAATTAACACGCTATTAATTTGGTAGGCTAATTAGCAACATCGGAAATGTCATGTAGAAATTCACGTTTTAGCGACCAAACGAAACTTAGTCGAAAACTTTCATAATTTTGAGGTTTCACTTATAAAGCTATGAATAAGCTGTATAGAAAGTTTCAGAGACTGATTAGGAGTTTTGAAAACTCGTGGGGAGGTAAACGTAATTCCCGAGAGTTTTGTCTATATATAGATAGAGATGAACTTTAGATTTTTTTCATAAGTTCTTAACCTAAATCTAAGAGGAGGCCAAAAGGGGAGATTAGTTGCTTAGAGCTCCTCGACGCCATACGACGGACTTCTACCCGTTTATTTTCTTCAAGATTTCATATTCGAGCTCCTCGAGGTAAGAGCTTCGTTTTGATATATATTAGGGCTTGTTTGGCCAAGTTTTTTGAAAAGTTGTTTCCTAGAATTTTTCATAAAAGTTGATAAATGGAATTTTGATCCATAGGAATTGTACTAGACGGACTTCTACACGTTCTTTGTACACGGGTTTTCTTTGGATCGTAGTTTAAGAGCGTAAAGCGGAGGTGAGTGATTCAACTATGTTTTTGGAATGGTTTCTTGACACGTATTCATGTTATGTTTGAATAGCATGTCTTAATTCTTAGAGATATCTTGTGTAGTTCATATTGGACATTTATATTGATAAGTAGGCCCAATAGCACGATGAAATATTTTGATTACCGCGAGCATGGTGATATGTATTTGAGCATGTTAAGTTGCTTATTTGGGTCAGAAGGAGCACGTGGTCACCGTGCCATTTTGTGGAGCCCATATAGGCATTAAGGTCGCACGATTGAAGAGAAGAATCGTGGGTCTTACCCTTTCGCGTGGACTTATTGGCGAGGAGTCGCGGATTGGGAGTATGGACGGGCACGTGAGTCTCCCGTGACTAGTATGAAATGTAGAGATGTGAATGCGGACATGTTTATCATTCATGTGCATATGTTGTTTTATTCACTAAGCATTAGCTTAAACAAATCGAATATCTGTGGTTATTCAAATAACCATTTCAGGTGTTAATGCAGGCGAGGAATCGGAGAAATGAGCACGTGGGTTATGGGAGTTTGCTTAGAAGGCGACTCAATGCTTTAATCCCGTGGTTTTTTAATCGGATTGTCTATTTCATTTGAGTTGTTAAGGGACTTATAATAGAATGGATAATAGTTTTGTAAACGTTTTATTTTAGTTCCCAATCCTGTAAGGAATTTCTACGTTTTGTTTTGACTTTGAAAACATGGTTTGGGTTGTTTAAGTTATCATGTATATGAACCTAGAGTTCACGGTTTGAAATGTTTTACTTGTCGACTTTATGTCTTGAATTAATGTTGAGATAGTTTGCGGTCGCAAGGGTCGTTTGACCTTAGGCAATTTTCTAGTGCAAGAAGTATTGCTGTCAGAGGGTCATTCGACCGGTCGAAAGGGACAACTCGACCGGTCGAAGTACCCTCTGTTGTGAAGGATTATTGTCGAGGGTCATCCGACCGGTCGAAAGGGGCATCTCGACCGATCGAAATGACCCCTGCATGAAAACTTTTTATACCCCTTCCGCAACTTATTTAAATGTTTTGATTGGTTGTTAGGGCACCTTTGGGATCCCTTTGAATATAAATTCATTCGTTTCAAAATATAATTACGTTTTCAAATTTATATGGATTTTACCAACTTCGGGTATATTGTTTCAAAAGAACGACTACTATTTGTTATATTTAAAGTTTATTTTTCCGCTGCTACAACTTTAAAATGAGTAGGAAGAGCCTCGGTGGCGTGCCACGGGCTCCGGTTCCGCTATGGTGGCACTGGGCTGTGACATTTAGTGGTATCAGAGCATAAGTTTAGAGCCTTGGGAACGAGAGACGTTATATATATGTTGAGTGACGTCGAGTGGAGTGTGTAATTGTGAAGATAATTGTTATCATTGTAGAAATGCTTCATGTGCTAGCATTTGTTGATCATGATGAACTGTGCACATATATCTATGTGGTGACATAGCATGCATGGTCATTATGCATTGAACTCAATAGGGGAATAATTGAAACATTATGGCGGATCTGCCGAGAGAATTGTCACCGCATTCGCGAATGGACCAAATAGTGAATATGGTGGGAAATTTCATACAAGCGGTAAGTGAAAGCGAACAGATGAACGTTCAGCCTCCATGGGCACCGCGACCTCAACACACAATCGTGGAACAGTTTCATAAGCGGAAACCGACCTTGTATTATGGACAAGTTGACATAGACTTGGCCGATCATTGGATGATGGACATGGAAAGACATTTTCGTCAGGTAATATGTACTGATGAGGAAAAAATTGTATGCGCATCCGATACGTTGATGGGCGAAGCATTGGATTGGTGGAACAACGTACTTGAACAAGGGAAGCCGACCACGTGGGAAGCATTTAAAGAAGAATTCAGCAAAAGTTTCTCTCCGCAATCTGCTTATACTCAGAAATGCCAAGAGTTTGCAAGTCTGGTTTAGGGAGACATGACTGTGAGTGAGTATGTATCCCATTACAATGCCTTGTTACGATTTGGGAAAACTACCATTCTGACTGATAGGGATAAAACACGTAAGTTTGAGGAAGGACTTAGGGAGAATATCTGTGGCCGTGTGGATATGTTACAACACCCGACCATTTCTCTCATTGAGGAAGCTGCTCGTATTGCTGAGAAAAGTGTCGACAGATATCGACAGGGACAACAAGGGAAGGGAGCAAATGACAATCGGGGTAAGAGTCAAGGGAATACGAAGAAACCGTTTACGCAAGGTTCGGGATCATATATGAGTAGCCAAGGAGGGAGTACGTTCATGGGGGACTCGAGACCATTGTGTCCAACATGTAACCTGCGACACAGAGGAACTTGCTACCAATTGAGCACCTGTTACTTTTGCAAGCAGTTAGGACACATATCCCAAAATTGTCCTTTGAATGCAAACTCGACCACACCAAATACCTTTTCGAATACGAAGAGCTGCAACCCAGAAACGAGAGGAAAATGTTTTGAGTGTGGACAACCGGGACACATTGCAAAGAATTGCCCGAGTAAGAGACAACCGGGAATGAGTACCGGGGCATCGAGTATGCCGAGTGGATCCAAGGTAGGACAGCGAGTGGATAAGGGAAAGGGAGTTGAACAACAACAAGGGCTATATTTTCAGCTCAGGCCGGGGAATACGGATGATACCGTTGTATCAGGTATTCTTCCTATTTGTTCGTATCCTGCACGTATACTTATGGATTCTGGTTCAACGCATTCATTCGTATCTGTAGACACCCCATTTTGTCGGCTATCAGATTTAGGAGACCCATAGCTTGGTGGTCACAATGATCGTAAAAGACTCAAAAGGACTCTCGGAAGTCAGCTCTATCTCTCAGAATGCTCAAAATGACCAAAATGCCCCTGAAAGCCCGAAAACTCCCAGATTTGGTCCCAAAGTTCTAAAAACATGCTACGTCGTAAGAAAAGCGATAAAATGAGTTTTTAAGAGAAAATCGGGTGAAATCGTCAGCTCCCAGAGACCCCCGGAAGTCCCAGAAGCTCCCGGAAAGTCCCCGTTGACCAGTTTGACCAAGGTTTGACCAAGTTTGACCAAGTTTGACCAAGTTTGACCGAAATCGTCCGAATTCACCAGAATCATTCTAAATCATGAGAAAAGTATTAAAACAAGTTCTAAAAGAAAATCGAGCGAAAACATCAGCTCCCGGGAACTCCCAGAGGTTTCCAGAACTTCCCGGGAATCCCAGGTTTGACCAGTTTGACCGGAATTTGACTTTAGAACCGGAGCACCGTGACAATTTTCAAATATTTTTCATGGATACTAGAGGTCAACAGCTTTCCGACGGTATATCGCACATAATTTTCGGATTTAAAACGAGTTTATTATGAATTTCCGAAGGCGAAAAAGGCGATCAAATCGGCTTTTATTGCGAATACCGTAAAACTTTTCAAAGTGACCTATCCCCGAACTATTTTTTATGTAAAGTAGACTCCATTACCTTTCCAACGGTATATCACAACCTCAATTTGGAGTTCGTATGCATTTTCTGTGAATTTCGGACGAAATAGGGCCTTTTCGCGAATATCGGAACCTCTGGGGGCCTAAACATAATTTTCTGGGCTTCAGAGGAGCACTGCCGCCGCGGCACTGGCCCAGTGCCGCCGCGGCACTCATCCCTCGCAGAGTCCATTTTTGTAATTTTTTTTGGGGGTCCAATTTGATTAATTGAAAGCCAAAACGACATAGTTTTATGTTCACAGTTGTTTGGGACCAATGGGAGTACTTCTAAAACCCCAAAACCACCCCAAATTGGCCTATTTAAACCCCCCATTGCTCTTCATTTTGGGGGGGCCAAGTGCAAAGCTTGAAAAGTTGTAGAGAAGAAGAGAGATAGAGATAGGTTTAGAAGAGAGAAAGAGAGCTTCTCCCATTGATTTTCCATAAGAAAGTGAGTGTTATTCTTGTTTTCTTCCATCATCCTTCTATATACTTCACATTCAAAGTCCACTCCAACCCTCATTCTTGAGCATTCATGAGATAGGAAGCTACTTCCATGTCCAAATGTCAAAATCTATGAGTGAAACACCAAGCTACAAGTCCAAAATCACATTGATTATCATCTATTGATTGCTATTTACTTGCTTTGATTATATATATGTTCATCTCTCCTTACCTCATTTCTTTTTCTTTTCTTTATTTACTTACTAGTTCATCATCATCTAAGTGATGACATGAAGTTTGGGGTGAGTGAATCCTTATGGATAGTAGCTCTTGACCTCAAAAACATGTTTGATAGATGATGATCATAACCTCAATACTTCCAAGGTATTCTTGGAATGTATTGAAGTTATGCCCAAAAATAAAATAAATCTCTCCAACAATCTTGGAGGTTCTTAAATGATGAGTTTGATGTAGGTATTCTAAGTGGCTATGATCCTTATTGAGTGTTGAAAACATGTTTTCAAAACATCTATTTCAAAACCCCTCTCAATCCCTCTCATTTGGTTTCAAGAAACAAAACTTTGTTTTCTCCAAAATCTTCAAAACAATGAGTCAAAACAGTGAGTGAGTTGAGTTCAAAGATTTTTATAGAACTCAATACTCAACATATGGATACAAGGCCACTTGGAAAGTCTTCCTAACTCATTGGAGAACACCCATGATTTTTGGTTTGACTTGAAAGTACTTGGAAATGGTCCATTTGGGTCCCAACATTCCTTCCAAACATTCTGTTTTTGCTGTCACAGCAGCTAGGTCAACTTACGACCTCTTTTCCAGAAACCTTTTCCAAAGGGGTGGTCCTAACTTATTTTTCCCTTAAAATTCAATGTCTTAGGAAACTTTCTGTATAAAATGGGCCTCTAGATCATTCTTTTTCATTTTCTAAGATTTTCTAACATTTCAGTCGACAGTACGAACTCTGTTTCTGAGTGACCCCTATTTTTTATATAATTCCTCTCAATCTGTGATAGATATTCAATATTGGCCTTTTGGATTGTGTTCTAGACACAATAAGGAACATCTCCATAAAAAATCATGCATTGAAAACATTCCTAACCCCTCTTTTCAAATTCCAAAAGATCATGCTACTGTTCTGTCCACTATTCACAGCAAGTATATTTCAACTTTCATTTTTTGATTTGATGCTCATATGCATTCCAAATTAGTTCATATCTTAGGAAGTAGTTCATACTACATTTGTACATATCCCATATTGATTTCATCCATCCATTCATACACATTTTAGACTTCTAAGTCATTCTAGGAATCCATAAACACAAAGCACACTACAACCTTGGCACATTCTAGATACATACATTGCATTCATGCAAGATTTGGGGTTTTTGAAACTCTTAATCTAAGGAGATTATAAGGAATGAACTCGATCACCCGTTCATGCTTCCCCTTGATCTAATCATCCTTTCTCATCCGCCCCGGGGATTGAGAGGTCTCCTTTTATCAAAGATTAACACGCATCATACTAGCTTGCTAAGCATATTTTGATTTCTTTGCTTATTTGTTTCAATAATGATTCATGTCCCCTTTAGATTAAGGAAACTTAATTACTTGAAGCGTGATTAGACGATTTTTCCTAGGTTTATTTGTGTGATCTTTCACTTTACATTGCATGATATTTGATTTAGATCTTATGAATGATATTTTATCTTTAGATCTTCCATTTTCAAGTTTCTTATGTAATGTAATATACTATCATAGTATTAATTGTCGAACCATACATAGTATAAGATGATTATTTGGATGCTAATTGAGGCCCGTCGAAAGATGGGGCGAGTTGAGGGTGTTTTAGTCGCGACAAAGGCTCCTTCCTCTCTCGTACCAAAACCCCGAACCAAGTTCTTTGGTTATGAAGGGCCGGTGCCCTTATCCGCTTGGGTGAGTCAAAATTAGGTTTCTTGGTTCCTTAAAAACCAAGTGGCGACTCTGTATTTGTTTTCAACAGACCTATTTTCTTTCTTTGATTCAAATCAATTTCAAAACAATCTCAAACAAGAGAGAAATGGTCCGATTCTCGGTATCCACAATCTGGCGACTCTGCTGGGGATTTTTATTTTCAAAACAAAATAATACAGAGGTTTGACTCATAAGAAGCATCCTTAAAATCATCTTTTTACTGTGTCTGGTTCACTGCATTGCACTCTTGCATTTCCCCCCCTCCGACTGTGTCTGAAACGCGGCGCTGACATTGTTCAGGTCTTGCTGTGCCAGGGCACAAGTCACCGTTGATACTGTACCTTCCAAGGTATATCAAAAAGAGTAAAAACTTCCGTACTGTCTCTCTGATGGTATATTGGAACTCTCGTCAACGGACCCTCTTTGACTGAACCCAGCCTTTGCATATAGATTCCTGTAGAACCTGTCATAGGACTGTTCATTTATCTTTCCAGATAGGACAATGCGATATAACTGTTGTATGCCCTGACGGGATTACCTGCGCGGTGTAGACGCTTATGTGGCATAGAACAGAACCTCTTTCTTATGATTCCCAAGGCAATCACTCACATGTAGTCACATTGAGTTGACCTGCCTAAGCATCATGACAAGGATGTCTGCTCCATGCTCGCAAAGATATACACCGCAAACCTTGTTTGTCGGTCCTAAGGCATAGGAGTATGAAAACCTGCTGGAAAGTACGATCACTATAACCATATTAATCAGTTTCTCCCAAGAACCCTGCTCAAATTTCCCAGAAATACCAGAAACTCTGCCCAGATATCCCAGATATAACTGTATTAACCCGTTTCTCCCAAAAACTCTGCCCAGATATCCCAGATATAACTGTATTAACCAGTTTCTCCCAGAAACTCTGCTCAAATTTCCCCGAAATGCCCAATCCCTCCTAGAAGCTTTCATAAAAACCTGGAAACCCCTGTTATCCCTTGGTGATCGTACTGAAAAGTAAGGTTGGCACACTCCATATGGTTAGGGCCTTATTTGTTTAACTGCTATCTGTTAGAAATAGAAGCATCATATAGATTAGGCCTTACATCCGCCTGCTTGTCCCACATGCATGCACCATCTATCTGCACGCACTGCCTCGAGTCAGTCCACATCACTGTCTTTGTCTGTCTAAAGTCGTCACTATCAGGACCTGATACACCCTTTTCTCTTGAAATCTGTCAGGTCAGTATAGATTCCCGAAGTCAGCAACTGGGATCCTCGTCCTGAGTCAGAAGTTTGAACAGTCATTTGGTCAAAATTAGCCCGCTAAGTCATTCCAACATGAATCAGGAAGAATTAGAAAACAAGGTCACTGAGTTGGGAGCAACCATAAACCAGCAATCTGATCGCATGGCCCAAGTTTTGAGTTTCATGGAAGAACTAAAACAGCAGCAGCCACAGTACCCACATGGGTTCCCACCACCACCACCGCCTGGGTTTGGACCGCCTCCCGAGAATAATGGGGAAGAAGACTGGTTTCAAGGAGTCCCGCCGCTTGCATATGAGAAGAAGCTCCAGGAGAAAATGGACAAAGTCGACAAGCTTGAAAGTGTGTTGAGGAAGAGCAAAGGGGTTGATGATTACATGTTAGACCTGGAAGGCCTCTTTGAGCCCATCAAGCTAAGGCTGCCCGAGAACTTCAAAATGCCTGAAATTGACCGTTTTGATGGAACAGGGAATCCAAAAAGTCACATCAAGCTGTGCATGAGCATCTTCCAATCGATGGGCTGCACTCATGAGCACATTGCGATGTTGTTCCCGCAAACCCTTAAGAATGCCGCACTATCCTGGTTCCTAACCCTCGAAGCCTCCAAGACCCGAGTCTGGGAAGACATTGCTTGAACTTTTATTGATCACTACTCTTACAACCAAGAGTTTGATATCACCATCCGGGATCTAGAGACTACCAGGCAGAACTTTAATGAGTCCTTCACTGCGTTCTTGAGCAGATGGAGGAATAAAGTGGCTCAAATGATCCACAGACCTGTTGAGAAAGAGCAAGTACGTATGCTGGTCAAGAACATGCAACCAGTATATCATGACAAGCTATTCTACCAATCCATCTCCACATTCGAAGAGCTATTTGAAATAGGCACCAGAATAGAGGATGCCATCAGAGAAGGAAAGTTCAAAAAGGATGAACCCCAACACCAGTCCAAGAGACCTAACTACTCCCTGGACTCCCCGGATATCAGTGCACTTAGCAACCAATCAATGGCCTGCGCCCTTCGTCCATACCAGTCCATTCCGCCAAATCGCCCAAAAGGCCCTCGCGAATTCTCCAAACTTGATGTTCCTCTTTCCACAGCCTTGGACCACTTACTCAGAAAGGGCCACCTACAGCTCCTCCCTCACAAACCGCTACCGGATCCCATACCCTCCCACTACAACATGAGCCTACGATGTGCTTACCATCAAAATCTAGGCCATGCCACCGATCAATGCATCCGCCTCCGCCATGACATTCAGAACCTCATAGAGGATGTATCCCATCCTAATCCAATCCACTATCTTGGCTTGGACCAACCGATCGAATGATCCCTTCCGTCGATGCTAATGAATGTTGAAGCTACGCAGTAAAGTGATGGTGTTTGGAACTTCTGCTAAAAAATTTTTAAAATGGGTCGCAAAGACACTCCATTTGAGACCAGGTCGAGTCAAGTTGAGTCTGTTCTATGTTTCGAGTCCATTTCAATTCTAGTCTTGTGATCAAGTCTGTCTGTCATCGAGTTGTTAATGAGTCTGTAAACCTTCTCTATTGATGGAATGAAATCTCATTTTGCTTAATCTAATGTGCCCAGTCATAAATGCATGAATCACTAAACTGAAGTGTCACTTTTCGAATTACCATGGATATTACTCTGGTAATAATTTTTCTACGACAAAACAAAAAAGAATCCTGAAAGGTTAAAGTCGATTTCACGCTGACACTGATGAAGAGCTGGAATTGAATAGTCTTACTTTAAGAATTTAAAGATGCTTTTGCCTCAATCTTGAAAAGACATACTTGAAACTGACTTGGGGCTTGCCCAACACCCTTTTTTCCACCATTTCGAAGCCTTAAGCCCGATCCAATTGGGAGCCACGCAATCTGTCCGATTGAAAGCAATGCAAACTTAGCCCTTGATGGTAGCCAAACATTTCAGTGAGTTTCATCTCCACTTTCAAAAAAAAAGAAGAAAGGAAAAGAAAAGAAAAGCTCGCCAGGTTGAAAACCCGAAAGGGCACCTAGGCAAAAGTTAGAGCTGAAAAAGGTGTTGATTTCCAAAATCTGACCCTAGCCAGTCAAAATGTTGGAGAAAAATTTTGATGAAATAAATGAGAGAATCATACGCTTCAAGATACATCTTAAGAACGTGCCAAGATCACATTTCAAAAGGCACGGAATGACCACAAATAAATTCCGAGAGCTGACATGCACATTCTGGAATTGCGATTAAAGGATCTTGCAAGAATCAACTACATGAAAAGCAAGAATTGACTGGCTAGGCAAAAGTGAAAAGGATCAATCCTCAAAACAAAAGAAAAAGAAAAAGAAAAAGAAAAAGAAAAGAAAGGGAGATTGAAACTGAATCTTTTTTATTCAAAGCTACCACAAGTGGCTCAAGTTTGAACTTCTTTGACGATTGGTTTGAAAAACCCTCATACCTCAAACCCCTTATTTCAAGCCTTGCCTTGAACTACGCTCGACCTGATTCCCGCTCGGGGATACGTAGGCAACCACAACGGTTCGGTCAACCCACCTACCTAAAAATCAACCCGCTTCTTTCCGACCATGGCCCGAACTACGTTGGACCTGATCCCCACTTGGGGGTACGTAGGCAGACTTACAAAAAGAAAAAAGGATGACTCGCTAGGTCGAAAATCCGAAAGGACGCCTAGGCAAAATTAGAGTTAAATCCAAGGTGAGCAATAACAAAAGAGAGAAAAGAGCTTGCTAGGTCACCTCACTGGTGCCTAGGCAAAAGTTATGAGCATTTGAGAGATTAAAGTCACGGTCCATGCCTCAAGCCAGAAAATCACCTTCCACACTAGGGGCAAACATCGGCTACCCACCTCGTTTGCCTGACTTTTACTATCTACCCTTCATACAAGGGGCAAACTTTGGTCACCTACCTCGTTTGCCCAAAACCTCCAATAAACCATCATCCAAACTAGGGGCAAACTTCGGTCACCCACCTCGTTTGCTTATGAATCCCACTTTATACATCTCAAACTAGGGGCAAACTCCGTTTGCCTAACACAATCCCTTTACACCAAGGGCGAGTTTTCAAGTTACCAAGTTGTTTTGAAAATTTTGAAATAGAGCATCTTTTACTCTAAAAGCTAAGGCGCTAATTCAAAGCACTTCCTGGGAGAAGCAGAAAATTGACTAGATCACTAAGGAGGAATTTTCAAAAATCAGATTTATCAGCAAAGTGCTACCATGTTAGGACGAGGGGTGAACACCAAAAGAGAAATGGTACATCGTTTATGACAAAAGCACATCAAGTTTTGACAAGACGAGCTTGTGTCAAATATGTCATCCTCGTGCGTCAATGTCTGTCAAGTTTTTGAGTCTGTTGTAGTCTCAAATGTGTAAGTCAACAGCGACTAATAAAATTTTCAAATCAAGTTATAAAGAGCATGCCAATACAAGCAGGAGTACCAAACACCATAACTGCACCGGTTAAGGCGTCAGCATGAGAAGCGTCCAAACTTAGGGCAAATGCGAATTTCATCCCTTTACAAACCATCGAAAGTTGACCATCATCTCCTTGCAACATAAGTCCATGGGTGGCTGTTGATTTTCCTTCATCTCCAAGCAACACAAGTCCATAAGTGGCTGTTGATGGATCCCGGTTCCAGGCCAGCAAGATTTGATCAACTATGAGAGATTCGAATTTGAATCTTGGTTCCTGGTCAAGAGAAGTAGTTGAAGAGAGATCCCAGAAAGAGTCGCTTCATCCCCAACAGATTCAGTTTAATCCCCCAGCAGGCATATCGATTTGTACATCGTCAGTTCAATCCTGACAGTCACAGTAGTTCACTGTCGACTCGACATCTCGATTCGTACATCGTCAGTTCAATCCATGACAGTCACAGTAGTTCACTGTAGACTCGTCATCTCGATTAGTACATCGTCTGTTCTTTTGATCATGGTTAGTCCAACCGTTGGTCCAATCCTGACAGTCACAGTAGTTCACTGTCGACTCGACATCTCGATTCGTACATCGTCAGTTCAATCCATGACAGTCACAGTAGTTCACTGTAGACTCATCATCTCGATTAGTACATCGTCTGTTCTTTTGATCATGGTTAGTCCAACCGTTGGTCCAATCCTGACAGTCACAGTAGTTCACTGTCGACTCGACATCTCAATTCGTACATCGTCAGTTCAATCCATGACAGTCACAGTAGTTCACTGTAGACTCGTCATCTCGATTAGTACATCGTCTGTTCTTTTGATCATGGTTAGTCCAACCGTTGGTCCAATCCATGACAGTCACAGTAGTTCACTGTCGACTCGACATCTCGATTCGTACATCGTCAGTTCAATCCATGACAGTCACAGTAGTTCACTGTAGACTCGTCATCTCTATTAGTACATCGTCTGTTCTTTTGATCATGGTTAGTCCAACCGTTGGTTCAATCTATGACAGTCACAGTAGTTCACTGTCGACTCGTCATATCGATTCGTACATCATCCGTCCAATCTATGACAGTCACAGTAGTTCACTGTCGATTCATCATCTCGATTCGTACATCGTCACTTCTTCTAGTCACTGTTAGTACAACTGTTGATCCAATCCATGATAGTCACAGTAGTTCACTGTTGACTCATCCTCTCGATTCATACATCGTCACTTCTTCTGGATACGATTAGTCCAACTGTTGATCCAATCCATGATAGTCACAGCAGTTCACTGTTGACTCATCATCTCGATTCGTACATCGTCACTTCTTCTGGTCACGGTTAGTCCAACTGTTGATCCAATCCATGATAGTCACAGTAGTTCATTGTCGACTCATCATCTCGATTCGTACATCGTCAGTTCATTAATCATCATTAGTTTACCATCACTCTCATTCAAAATGTGCCGTGTTCATCATTCTCATTCAAAATCTTGGGCTTCTATTAATGGGGCTTCCATGTTCATCGCTTGACATCTCGGGATTTCATCACTTGACGTCTCTTAATTTCCAGGGCTTCCGTGTCCGTCGGTTAACTATCAAACGGCATCTCCGAATATAGTCCTTCGGGACCCTACATCCAATTACATTCGCTTACGAAGCACACTTCCCAAAATTCAGAAGTTTGCTCCAAGACCTAGAGTATTCAAACCTTGATGTCCCTATTCGGGTCAATAACTGCATCACAGTTAGAAATACTAGCACAGCATAAGTCCACTTGGAGTGGCACACACCCCATGGCACCTGCTCATTCTAGGATCAGAAAGCTAGGCATGATAGGACTCATGTACGAGATCATATCACATCCACACATTGCATATCATCCTCATATAGCATAGCATCCGCCTGATTGTTGTGTATGTGCATATGTGATTTATCCCTTTGTGCCCTGAACTACGTCCTGGTCTGATTCCCCTGGGGATACGTAGGCAGCTCACACGGAGCACGACCAGCACTAACCTCATCATCCTTTCATCTTTTGCAACGCTTTTTATCCTAAATCTATAGCCTCCAAAAGACCTGTCTCTTCAAAACTTTGGCACTCGCTTGCGACATGCGTTGCCTCGCAAGTTCCTGCCAAAGAGGGGCAAACTGTAGACACCCCATTTTGTCGGCTATCAGATTTAGGAGACCCATAGCTTGGTGGTTCACAATGATCGTAAAAGACTCAAAAGGACTCTCGGAAGTCAACTCTATCTCTCAGAATGCTCAGAATGACCAAAATGCCCCTGAAAGCCCGAAAACTCCCAGATTTGGTCCCAAAGTTCTAAAAACATGCTACGTCGTAAGAAAAGCGATAAAATGAGTTTTTAAGAGAAAATCAGGTGAAATCGTCAGCTCCCAGAGACCCCCGGAAGTCCCAGAAGCTCCCGGAAAGTCCCCGTTGACCGGTTTGACCAAGGTTTGACCAAGGTTTGACCAAGTTTGACCAAGTTTGACCGAAATCGTCCGAATTCACCAGAATCATTCTAAATCATGAGAAAAGTATTAAAACAAGTTCTAAAAGAAAATCGAGCGAAAACATCAGCTCCCGGGAACTCCCAGAGGTTTCCAGAACTTCCCGGGAATCCCAGGTTTGACCAGTTTGACCGGAATTTGACTTTAGAACCGGGGCACCGTGACAATTTTCAAATATTTTTCATGGATACTAGAGGTCAACAGCTTTCCGACGGTATATCGCACATAATTTTCGGATTTAAAACGAGTTTATTATGAATTTCCAAAGGCGAAAAAGGCGATCAAATCGGCTTTTATCGCGAATACCGTAAAACTTTTCAAAGTGACCTATCCCCGAACTATTTTTTATGTAAAGTAGACTCCATTACCTTTCCAACGGTATATCACAACCTCAATTTGGAGTTCGTATGCATTTTCTGTGAATTTCGGACGAAATAGGGCCTTTTCGCGAATATCGGAACCTCTGGGGGCCTAAACATAATTTTCTGGGCTTCAGAGGAGCACTGCCGCCGCGGCACTGGCCCACTGCCGCCGCGGCACTCATCCCTCGCAGAGTCCATTTTTGTAATTTTTTTTGGGGGTCCAATTTGATTAATTGAAAGCCAAAACGACATAGTTTTATGTTCACAGTTGTTTGGGACCAATGGGAGTACTTCTAAAACCCCAAAACCACCCCAAATTGGCCTATTTAAACCCCCCATTGCTCTTCATTTTGGGGGGGCCAAGTGCAAAGCTTGAAAAGTTGTAGAGAAGAAGAGAGATAGAGATAGGTTTAGAAGAGAGAAAGAGAGCTTCTCCCATTGATTTTCCATAAGAAAGTGAGTGTTATTCTTGTTTTCTTCCATCATCCTTCTATATACTTCACATTCAAAGTCCACTCCAACCCTCATTCTTGAGCATTCATGAGATAGGAAGCTACTTCCATGTCCAAATGTCAAAATCTATGAGTGAAACACCAAGCTACAAGTCCAAAATCACATTGATTATCATCTATTGATTGCTATTTACTTGCTTTGATTATATATATGTTCATCTCTCCTTACCTCATTTCTTTTTCTTTTCTTTATTTACTTACTAGTTCATCATCATCTAAGTGATGACATGAAGTTTGGGGTGAGTGAATCCTTATGGATAGTAGCTCTTGACCTCAAAAACATGTTTGATAGATGATGATCATAACCTCAATACTTCCAAGGTATTCTTGGAATGTATTGAAGTTATGCCCAAAAATAAAATAAATCTCTCCAAAAATCTTGGAGGTTCTTAAATGATGAGTTTGATGTAGGTATTCTAAGTGGCTATGATCCTTATTGAGTGTTGAAAACATGTTTTCAAAACATCTATTTCAAAACCCCTCTCAATCCCTCTCATTTGGTTTTAAGAAACAAAACTTTGTTTTCTCCAAAATCTTCAAAACAATGAGTCAAAACAGTGAGTGAGTTGAGTTCAAAGATTTTTATAGAACTCAATACTCAACATATGGATACAAGGCCACTTGGAAAGTCTTCCTAACTCATTGGAGAACACCCATGATTTTTGGTTTGACTTGGAAGTACTTGGAAATGGTCCATTTGGGTCCCAACATTCCTTCCAAACATTCTGTTTTTGCTGTCACAGCAGCTAGGTCAACTTACGACCTCTTTTCCAGAAACCTTTTCCAAAAGGGGTGGTCCTAACTTATTTTTCCCTTAAAATTCAATGTCTTAGGAAACTTTCTGTATAAAATGGGCCTCTAGATCATTCTTTTTCATTTTCTAAGGATTTCTAACATTTCAGTCGACAGTACGAACTCTGTTTCTGAGTGACCCCTATTGTTTATATAATTCCTCTCAATCTGTGATAGATATTCAAGATTGGCCTTTTGTATTGTGTTCTAGACACAATAAGGAACATCTCCATAAAAAATCATGCATTGAAAACATTCCTAGCCCCTCTTTTCAAATTCCAAAAGATCATGCTACTGTTTTGTCCACTATTCACAGCAAGTACATTTCAACTTTCATTTTTTGATTTGATGCTCATATGCATTCCAAATTAGTTCATATCTTAGGAAGTAGTTCATACTACATTTGTACATATCCCATATTGATTTCATCCATCCATTCATACACATTTTAGACTTCTAAGTCATTCTAGGAATCCATAAACACAAAGCACACTACAACCTTGGCACATTCTAGATACATACATTGCATTCATGCAAGATTTGGGGTTTTTGAAACTCTTAATCTAAGGAGATTATAAGGAATGAACTCGATCACCCGTTCATGCTTCCCCTTGATCTAATCATCCTTTCTCATCCGCCCCGGGGATTGAGAGGTCTCCTTTTATCAAAGATTAACACGCATCATACTAGCTTGCTAAGCATATTTTGATTTCTTTGCTTATTTGTTTCAATAATGATTCATGTCCCCTTTAGATTAAGGAAACTTAATTACTTGAAGCGTGATTAGACGATTTTTTCTAGGTTTATTTGTGTGATCTTTCACTTTACATTGCATGATATTTGATTTAGATCTTATGAATGATATTTTATCTTTAGATCTTCCATTTTCAAGTTTCTTATGTAATGTAATATACTATCATAGTATTAATTGTCGAACCATACATAGTATAAGATGATTATTTGGATGCTAATTGAGGCCCGTCGAAAGATGGGGCGAGTTGAGGGTGTTTTAGTCGCGACAAAGGCTCCTTCCTCTCTCGTACCAAAACCCCGAACCAAGTTCTTTGGTTATGAAGGGTCGGTGCCCTTATCCGCTTGGGTGAGTCAAAATTAGGTTTCTTGGTTCCTTAAAAACCAAGTGGCGACTCTGTATCTATTTTCAACAGACCTATTTTCTTTCTTTGATTCAAATCAATTTCAAAACAATCTCAAACAAGAGAGAAGTGGTCCGATTCTCGGTATCCACAGTATCATGTGATTTTGTTAAGCATTTAACTGTTAAGTCAGAACCGCTAGGATAGGACTTGTGTGTATCATTGCCTAGTAGCGAACCGCTAGTTACTTCATCGATATTCAATTCATGTGAGATCAAGATATGTGATAAAGTCTTGAGCGTTGATTTGATTCCGTTGACGGTGAACTACTTTGATGTTATCTTGGGTATGGATTGGTTGTCGGTTAATCAAGCCAGAATCGATTGTGAACAGAAACGGGTTAGTTTCTATCCGTCAAGGCGAGAAGAGTTTACTTTTCAGGGTAAGGGAGTGATCGTACCGCCGTACTTGATATCGGCAATTCAAGCAAGTAAGATGTTGAAGAAGGGTTGTTCGGGTTTCTTATGTTCAATTATCAACACGTGAGTTCTTAGACGACTAATAGAAGACATTTTAGTAGTTCGAGAATTTCCAGATGTTTTTCCCGATGAGTTACACGACGTATTGATTGAAAGAGAACATAAGTTCACAATAGAAATACTAGTACCAGGGTCACAACCGATATCTAAAGCGTCGTATCGAATGGCACCAATAGAGTTGAAAGAATTGAAGGTTCAGTTACAAGAACTACTTAAGAAGGGTTTTATCCGACCGAGTGTTTCGCCGTGGGGAGCTCCAGTCTTGTTTGTGAAGAAGAAAGATGGAACAATGCGTATGTGCATCGACTACCGAGAGTTGAATAAGTTGACCGTCAAGAACAAGTATCCGTTGTCGCGAATAGATGACTTATTTGATCAGTTACAAGGGGTCCAGGTATTTTCAAAGATCGACTTGAGATCCGGTTACCATCAGTTGAAAGTCAAAGAGGAAGATGTTCAGAAGACAACTTTTAGGACTCGATATGGTCATTTTGAATTTTTGGTTATGCCATTTGGAGTGACTAATGCACCAGCTGCTTTCATGGACTTGACGAACTGTGTTTTCAAGGATTATTTAGATGAGTTCGTTATCGTGTTCATAGATGATATCCTAATCTACTCCAAAAGCGTTGAAGATCACAAGCATCATTTGCGATTAGCCTTACAACGATTACGTGAAAAGAGATTATTCGGCAAATTGAAGAAGTGTGAGTTTTGGTTGATCGAGATGGCTTTCCTTGGACATATAGTGTCGGCAAAGGGAATTTCTGTAGACCCTTAGAAGATAGAAACAATTACTAACTGGGTGAGACCAACAAATGTGACAGACATCCGAAGTTTCCTAGGATTAGCTGGGTATTATCGGAGATTTGTAAAAGACTTTTTGCGTATAGCAATGCCGATGACACAGTTAATGAGGAAGGATATTGCTTTTGTTTGGAGTCCAGAATGTGAAGAAAGTTTTCAAGAGTTGAAGAGCCGACTAGTGAAAGCACCAATTTTAGCCGTTCCGTCAGGGACTGAAGGGTTTATTATCTACAGTGATGCTTCATATAGAGATTTAGGTTGCGTTCTTATGCAAAGTGATAAGGTTATTGCATATGCGTCAAGATAACTTAAACCGCACGAGAAGAATTATCCAACACATGATCTAGAATTGGCCGCCGTGATTTTTGCATTGAAGATTTGGCATCATTACCTATACGGGGAGAAATGTGAGATCTATACGGATCACAAGAGTTTGAAGTACCTGTTTACACAACGAGATTTGAACATGAGGCAAAGGAGATGGTTAGAGTTGATGAAGGACTATGACTTGTCAATTCAGTATCATCCAGGCAAGGCGAACGTCGTCGCCGATGCTCTTAGTCGCAAGGTACCAACCAACACCGCATCAAATTTGACTTCTCAGAAAGAACTGATACGAGATATGGAGAATTTGGAGCTTGAAGTGATACCGAGGATTGAAAGTGGCTTGATGTCGACGATGGTGGCACAACCACTCTTAATTCACGAGATCGCAGAGAAACAACTTCAAGATGTGGCTTTGAAGAAGATTTATGATGAGATTCCGATGGACAAATAACCGGAATTTACTTTTGAGAATGATGTTTTGAGATTGAGGGGTAGAATTTGTGTGCCTAACGAGAAGGAGTTGAAACGGAACATCCTAGAGGAAGCACACAATATGAAGTATACCGTTCATCCAGGAAGTACCAAGATGTATAGAGATTTGAGATATGTTTATTGGTGGCCAGGAATGAAGAGAGAAATAGCACGTTATGTTTCGCGTTGTACTAGTTGTCAACAAGTAAAGGCCGAACGCCAAGTACCCTCGGGATTGTTACAACCGTTATCGATAGCCGAGTGGAAATGGGAGCACATAACAATGGATTTTGTTAGCGGATTTCCGAGGTCGAAGAGATCAAACACTATTATTTGGGTGATCGTTGATCGTTTGACGAAGTCGTCGCATTTCCTACCAATCCGAACAACTAAGCCAATGACATTAGCTAAGTTGTATATTCACGAAATTGTGAGACTACATGGTATCCCAGTTTCTATCATTTCAGATAGGGATAGTAGTTTTACATCGAAGTTTTAGAGAGCCTTGCAAGAAGCAATGGGTACCAAATTGCACTTTAGTACCGCTTTTCATCCTCAGACCGATGGCCAATTAGAGAGAGTAATCCAGATTTTGGAAGACATGCTTCGGTTATGTGTACTTGATTTCCAGGGTGATTGGGAAGACCACCTACCATTAATTGAGTTCGTATATAACAACAGTTTTCAGTCGAGTATTAGAATGGCTACTTATGAAGCTTTATATGGTCGGGTATGTCGTTCACCAATTAGTTGGACAGAGGTGGGAGAAAAAATGATTGAAGGGCCAAAAATTGTACAAGAAACGACGGATAAGATAAAGGAAATTAGACAACGATTACTAACGGCCCAGAGTAGGTATAAGAGTTATGCCGACAAGCGTAGACGGTCGTTGGAATTCGTTGTAGGAGACTTGGTGTATTTGAAGGTGTCACCTTCAAAGGGAATAACTAGATTTGGTAGATACGGGAAACTCAACCCGAGGTTTGTAGGACCTTTTGAGATTATTGGGAGAGTTGGACCCGTAGCTTATCGTTTGAAATTGCCGAGTGAGTATGCTCAAGTGCATAACGTGTTTCATGTGTCATTGTTACGAAAACACTTAGTAGAGGATAGAGATCAAGTTATGACTCCGATATCGAATGAGATTCAGAGTGATTTGACGTACGTTGCGTATCCGGTAGAGATATTGGATCGAAAAGACCAAGTCTTGTGAAATAAGGCGATATCGAAAGTGAAAGTGTTATGGCGTAGCCAAACTACGGAAGAGATGACGTGGGAGATAGAAGATGAGATGCGTACACAGTATCCGCACCTTTTTGAGACATGAGGTACAAGTTTGGGGACAAACTTCTTTTAAGGGGGAGAGTATTATAACACCCATATTTGTGTTATTGCTTTTGCATTACATTGTCATGCATGATAATGTGTTGTGGCGTGTCTTTTGACACATGGTTGAGTGAGTTTTGACTCACGAGTCATTTTGGGGTGTCTGTGATAGAGGACCCTCTGAGAATTTGTTGATGAGTGTTTAGTATTTGTGAAGTCTCTCCGAGTGTGAGACGGTCACTGTGGAATGCTTTAAATGTTTATCTGAAAATAAATGTTTACCTGTGTATTTCAATATCTGTATTATTTTCTATTTTAGAATGTATATCTATTGTTAGTCTTAGTATTCTGGTGAGAACGAATTAACACGCTATTAATTTGGTAGGCTAATTAGCAACATCGGAAATGTCATGAAGAAATTCGCGTTTTAGCGACCAAACGAAACTTAGTCGAAAACTTTCATAATTTTGAGGTTTCACTTATAAAGCTATGAATAAGCTGTATAGAAAGTTTCAGAGACTGATTAGGAGTTTTGAAAACTCGTGGGGAGGTAAACGTAATTCCCAAGAGTTTTGTCTATATATAGATAGAGATGAACTTTAGATTTTTTTCATAAGTTCTTGACCTAAATCTAAGAGGAGGCCAAAAGGGGAGATTAGTTGCTTAGAGCTCCTCGATGCCATACGACGGACTTCTGCCCGTTTATTTTCTTCAAGATTTCATATTCGAGCTCCTCGAGGTAAGAGTTTCGTTTTGATATATGTTAGGGCTTGTTTGGCCAAGTTTTCCGAAAAGTTGTTTTCTAGAATTTTTCATAAAAGTTGATAAATGGAATTTTGATCCATAGGAATTGTACTAGACGGACTTCTACACGTTCTTTGTACACGGGTTTTCTTTGGATCGTAGTTTAAGAGCGTAAAGCGGAGGTGAGTGATTCAACTATGTTTTTGGAATGGTTTCTTGACATGTATTCATGTTATGTTTGAATAGCATGTCTTAATTCTTAGAGATATCTTGTGTAGTTCATATTGGGCATTTATATTGATAAGTAGGCCCAATAGCACGATGAAATGTTTTGATTACAGCGAGCATGGTGATATGTATTTGAGCATGTTAAGTTGCTTATTTGGGTCAGAAGGAGCACGTGGTCACCGTGCCATTTTGTGGAGCCCATATAGGCATTAAGGTCGAACGATTGAAGAGAAGAATCGTGGGTCTTACCCTTTCGCGTGGACTTATTGGCGAGGAGTCGCGGATTGGGAGTATGGACGGGCACGTGAGTCTCCCGCGACTAGTATGAAATGTAGAGATGTGAATGAGGACATGTTTATCATTCATGTGCATATGTTGTTTTATTCACTAAGCGTTAGCTTAAACAAATCGAATATCTATGGTTATTCAAATAACCATTTCAGGTGTTAATTCTAGCGAGGAATCGGAGAAGTGAGCTCGTGGGTTATGGGAGTTCGCTTAGAAGGCGACTCAATGCTTTAATCTCGTGGTTTTGTAATCGGATAGTCTATTTCATTTGAGTTGTTAAGGGACTTGTAATAGAATGGATAATAGTCTTGTAAACGTTTTATTTTAGTTCCCAATCCTGTAAGGAATTTCTACGTTTTGTTTTGACTTTGAAAACATGGTTTGGGTTGTTTAAGTTATCATGTATATGAACCTAGAGTTCACGGTTTGAAATGTTTTACTTGTCGACTTTATGTCTTGAATTAATGTTGAGATAGTTTGCGGTCGCAAGGGTCGTTTGACCTTAGGCAATTTCCTAGTGCAAGAAGGATTGCTGTCAGAGGGTCATTCGACCGGTCGAAAGGGACAGCTCGACTGGTCGAAGTACCCTCTGTTGTGAAGGATTATTGTCGAGGGTCATCCGACCGGTCGAATGGGGCATCTTGACCGGTCGAAGTGACCCCTGCATGAAAACTTTTTATACCCCTTCCGCAACTTATTTAAATGTTTTGATTGGTTGTTAGGGCACCTTTGGGATCCCTTTGAATATAAATTCATTCGTTTCAAAATATAATTACGTTTTCAAATTTATATGGATTTTACCAACTTCGGGTATATTGTTTCAAAAGAACGACTACTATTTGTTGTATTTAAAGTTTATTTTTCCGCTGCTACAACTTTGAAATGAGTAGGAAGAGCCGCATGCTTACATGAGCACATGCAAAGTGACACCTTGCACATGTAAGGCTCTCTATAAACATAAATGTCTTCATGCATTACTCTCTTTTTAACACATACAATCTGCACATATATTTAGGGAGAGCTAGGAATTGGGAATTCCATGGAGAGATAGAAGAGAATTAGGAGAAAAACCCAAGCATTCACCCCTCTTCCCTTGTATACACCTCACATGCAAACACATATACACACCCATACACTTATATATGCCACCATGGGGACTTAGAATCTATAATAAGAAGTCTTAGAAAACCTACAAGGAATCCCATAAGTCAAGAAGTAAAGAAAAAGGAGAAGAACAAGGAGCTCTCACCATTGAAGTTGAGTTCAAGCTTCCTAAAGCTCAAATTCAAAGCCCAAGCTCAATTTCAAGATTTGGTGAGTTTACTAACTTACTTTAGAACATATATAGTATGTAGTGATGTTTAGTAAGAGCTTGATGTTGCTATTTTGAGGATTCCATGCCATGCAAGACAAATCCTTAAATCTGATAAACTAAAACTTTCAGCAGAACATAGTTTAGTAAAATGAACGTTTGGAGTAGCTCAAAAATCTGAATTAGGCTAGGGTTTTTTGTGGAGAAAGGCAACTCATTTATCTACAAATAACTCTTCTATAGCTTAGTGTAGAAATCAATCCTTCATAGGTCAAATACATATATAATGTAGTGTTATAAATCTGGGAAACAGAAACTTTCAGCAGAACATAGTTTAGTAAAATGAACGTTTGGAGTAGCTCAAAATTCTGAATTAGGCTAGGTTTTTTTGTGGAGAAAGCTAACTCATTTATCTACAAATACTCTTCTGTAGTCTGGTCTAAAAATGATTACTCCTGTATTATTAGTTGCAACTTGCAACACTTAAATGCCATAACATAATCCAAAGGGGAGAAAATACCAATAATATAGAAGTAATCTCACTGTAAACTTGAAGGAAGATAATTATCACACAACTGGTACCAAGAATATCAAATTGCCAAAAAAAAAAATAAAACAAAAGAAAAAACAAAGCTATAACACAACTCAAAGGAGAAAAAAATACTAATAATATGGAAGTACTTGCATTTTGAAAGTTAATGAAGATAATTCGAGAGAATACAATGCCTTTCATTAGTCTATTAAATTTTACACTATTGATATCAAGATTAAAAATGGAGAAAAACAGACAAATAAGCTAATAATAGGGGATAGGCATGTGCAAAGCACGTGTCTATAACTTAGTACATATTCATATCTATAATTGTATATACAAGAGAGAATAAGAGTTAGACAAGTTATATTTACATATATCTATAAATATTATGTAGAGGTGGGTGTAGAGAGTATTTATTTTAGAGTCTTCTTTATTTATGTGTCATTTGTAGTCATTTTATACATGGGTATGCTTGGAATATGAAAATTTAATTAAAATGTGAGTTTAGTGAGTAAATTAGATGGGTGTAGATAGAGCCACTCTTATTGTTTTTATAGAAACCTACCAATTAGTCCTCCAATTGGCGCCTAAAATAGATTATGTCCAATTTGAATTGTGGGTTAGTCCTTTTCCTAATATTGTGATGTACGAAATGGACGAATATGCCCTTATATTGTTAATTGTTGTATTTACTTTCAAAATATACTATTATTAGAGAACATTATCTGTTGTGCTGATTTGTAGGCTTAATTTTAAAAGTTGATAATGAGTTGCTGAATAATAGGGAAGTGGAGTTATGTGCCCTTAATTCATGAGTGATCCCAATAATTGTATGCTAAAATCATGGTCTTTGAAATTTGAAATGATTATTTTGGCTGGATACTTTTGCTGTTTGTTAGTTGTTTTGTAAATTAGATATATTATCTGATTAAGAAAAAAATTTGATTCGAATATTGTAATTCAATCGTTCAAGTTTCTGATCATATCAGTCTGGGTATTCGGTGAGAAATTTCTCACATTTTTCACTGTGCCTTAAATTGAATTGAGGTGAGAAAATTTAGTTGTCATTTTTTTCTGGTAATTGTGTGAGAATTTCTCACTCGTCATACATGGAAAATCAAATATTAGCGCTTTGAATTTCTCACTTGTTTCTGATAGTAGTGAGAATTCTCACACTTAAAAGTCATTAGTAGTGAGAATTTCTCACGCTTTTCATACCTGTGAAAATTTCTCATTATTTAACTAGGGAAATTCATAAAACACTATGACAATCTAGTCTAATTAATGCCAATTTCTCACAAATTTATTCGATTTATCAACTAGCGACAATTCTTCATAGTGTGAATGTCAAAGATACATTTTTATGAAATAATTTTCTCACAATGAATGGCAATTTTAGGAAAGATGCAATGCATGACAATTTCTCACAGTGTTCTGAGAATAAAATTTTTGAAATGGCCCCATATCATAATCCATAAGAACGTAAAAGTAAAACATGAAATACAATACTAAAAAACTTCCTCCAAGTGTTATGAAATACATGAAATACAATCCATAAGAATCTTTACATCCCAGCGATCATCCTCCAAGGTTTCACAAGAGTAGATACATCTTGATTCACTACTTTAGAGATAACAACTTCGATAGCATTATCACTTACAGAGTCAAAATTATCAAAATTAGGGAGAAGAGGGAGTTTCAAAGCATTAGAAACAAGTTATTCATAGGCCAAAGTGGCAATCTCCATTTTTTTCTTCACGACACCAATTCCACTACATGCCAGATCGTTGGTCTTCGTTATCGTGAATGAGTCGACATCAAACTCGAGCTTCTGTTGGCACTCCTCGGTGGCAATGGGATCGAAGAGGTCGACAACGTCACAATCGGTGTCGTAGAAGACGCTAGTGGGGCTGACATGGAGGAGGATCACGACATCCCCTGGTCGGAGGTAGTTGTGGATCCTCCCATTTGACAGAGTGAGCGCTCTCGTCGCTGAGATCGATAGCGATCGTGATATACTCTAGTCACTAAGATCATCCTATAGAGAGAAATAGTTTAGGTTTGATAAATGGTGAATTTTTTTAGAATATCTAGTTTAGTTTGTGATATGTCCAAAATAATCTAGCCATGAAGATTGTGCCACGTCACCAAGAGGTGCCGGTCATTCCGATAAGGGCGCTCTCCGTGGGGCCAAGCATTCCCGAGCCATTCACCCAAACCGCGCGGTTCAGACCAGCAGGCCGGGCATGAAGGTCGCGGCGTCCCGCGATCCCAACCTATCCAGCAGTTTCCTAAATCAACTACAAGTCTGCGAAAGGGAATATGACAGTTTCCTAAACCACTTAGGAAACTCTCCTAAAATCATGCAAATCTATTGTGATTAGGTTAGGCTTCCTAATCCTATTAACTTACCATGTAAGGGTGGACTCTTGCATCTATAAAAGAGCCCACCTACCCTGTTTACAGGGATCCAATTCTGATCTGAAAATAATTCTCTAAGCTAGCAAGCATTCAACAGAGAACTCACCATCCATACGCATATACCCGGCCAGTATTACTGGTAGTGTCGCCCATCTTTGTTGGCTCACCAGGCCCGCCAGTGATCTACTAGTAAGAGCGTACAAACGCAATCGTGGATGTAGTCACCTCGTTAACGGGACCGCACCACATACAAATTGTTCTCGTCTCTTTCTCTCTCTAAACCTCTCTTACCAGTTTTAGGCATCATCAGTTTGGTGCCGTATGTGGGAATCGACTGAGTCTTCTCATCAACAAATTCTTGACTGATCAACATGCTACCAAAGACGAGTAAGAAAGCCGCTAATCCGACCGGTCAGGAGAACTCGTAGCCTGAGCAGCAGGCTGACTCCATGACCACCGAACAGATAACGGCAGCGCTGGCACAACTCTTGGAGGGCCAGCGCCGAACACAGGAACAGATGGAAGCGTTTTTGGCTTGACAGGAGAAATGCCCTGCATCAGAGAATCAGCCTGAGAAGAGCGCCCCTATTCAAAGGCCCGCTCGGGCACGAAGGCAAGCCTGTTCCGCCCCGGTGTCCCCATCGGATCGGGAACACCCCGGCGATGGATAGCGCAGCCATGCCACCAGGCGCTCGCAGAGATGACCTTGGCCTAATCCTCGCCGGGTGGAGGATGCCAGAACTATTATCGACCGGCGCCGTGCGGCCATAGGGGAGGAGTCCGGACGGAGAGCCCGGGAGTCGACCGAGGACCCTCTGGCCCTGAGCCGAACACACGCTTTCCCGGACCCGGAGTCGGGCCTTATCCCCGAAGTCGACGCACTTTGAAAAAGAGGCCTCGTCATCCGACCCAACCTACTGCTCGGATATAGAGAGGAGGACCGGGCTGGATGACGTAAAGGCCCAGGTCGAGGAACTGCAGTGGCAAATTGAGAGGTTAAACCGCAAGTTCGACCACGACCTCACCAACACGGAGACTAAATCACCCTATACTGTTCGGGTGACACGGTTTTCGATTCCACGGAAGTTCAAACCCCCTCACCTCAGCTCCTACGACGGCACAGGGAGTCTGGTAGACCACATCCGCACTTACAAGGCTCAGATGGCACTGGTCACCACGGTGGACGAGCTATTGTGCCTGGCCTTCCCCAGTACCCTCAAGAGGCCAGCCGCACAGTGGTTCCATGCTTTGAAGCCCCGGACGGTCGATGATTTCAAAACCCTCAGCAAGCTGTTCATCAGCCAGTTCGTCGGGATGCTCGACCGGTCACAACCGGACACTCAACTGCTGACCGTCAAATAGCGCAAAGGGGAGTCCTTGAGGGAATATGTGGACCGTTTCAACCTGCAAAGGCTCCAAATTTGCAATCTTAATGAAACGGCAGCAATCATGGCCTTCTGCTCGAGAGTTCAACACACCAAGGTCGCCACGTTGTTCCATCACAACCAACCGGCAACCCTAGTGGAACTCTCGGAGAGGGTCGGAAAATACATCGATACCGAGGAGTTCCTGAAGGCGAAGCGCGCCGGCCAGGCGGGAGATGAATCCCCAAAGGCCAAGCGCAAGCGTGAAGGATTCGAGAAAGAATCCAAAGCAAGATCAGAAGGATGCCCGGGGTCAGCCCTTGATCGCTTTCACACCCCTTTCCCGGCCCATACATGAAGTCATGACCGCCGCAGAAGCGCAGAGGTTGCTTCAACAGCCAGCCAAACTCAGAGCACTGCCCGGTAAGAGGAACCGGGACAAATTTTGCCGCTACCACAGGGATCACGGCCATGAAACGGAGGATTACTTCAAATGAAAGATGGCAATAGAGAAGCTGATCGAGCAGGGACACCTCACTGAGTTCGTCACAGCAGATAGACGACCCTGGCAGGACACCCGAGCTCCCGATCAGCCACCACCACTTGGCTACATCCACGTGATCTCCGGAGGAACGTCAGGCAGAGGTGATTCACAGTCGGCACGGAAGAGGCATGCTCGGGCATCCCAAGCGGATGTCTGGCAGGTCCAATCCATCGGCTCCTCCCCAATCGATGTTCTAACATTCACATTCGACGACCTGCAGGGTGTCCCCTGCCCCCATGATGACCCGCTAGTAGTGACGCTTTCTATAGCAAACTATATGGTCAAGAGAGTGCTGGTGGACACAGGCAGCTCGTCCGACATTTTTTTCACGTCGGCATTCGATCAACTCAGGATCGCCAGGGATCTACTCCGGCCGGTTGCTACCCCCTTGTAGGATTCAACGACTCTAGCACACAACCACTCGGGATAATCGAGCTTCCAGTTCTCATGGGGACCTACCCTCAGCTGGTCTCCGTGCTAACCAATTTCGTGATCATAGAAGCCCCGTCGACCTACAATGTCATTCTTGGCAGGCTGACCCTCAACAAGGCCAGAGCAGTCGTCTCCAACTACAGCTTAACAATGAAGTTCCTGACCCCTCAGGGACCCGGATGCTTACGTGGAGATCAGACCACTGCCCGGAGTTGCTACGTCAGCTCGTTACGCCGGGGGGCAATCACCAAAACATTAAAAGTTCAAGAGATGGACCCCCAGGACCAGAGCGACGCGGTAGGTTCGGTGGAAGAATTGGAAAGTGTAGTGTTGAATCCCGAGTACCCTGACCGCACAATCAGTATTGGCACCTTACTGGATCCTGGCATGAAGGAAAAACTAACCCAGTTCTTGAGGCAAAACCAGGACATTTTCGCTTGGAGTCATGAGGATATGCCCGGGATTGACCCCCGGGTAATGTCCCATCGGCTCAATGTCAGTCCAGATTACAAGCCGGTGAAGCAGAAAAGGAGGGGCATGGCCCCCGAGAGATAGAAGGCAGTGAGTGAAGAGGTCGAGAAGCTCCTCAAAGCCCACTCCATACGAGAAGTCCACTACCCCGACTAGCTAGTCAATGTGGTCCTTGTCAAAAAAAGCAACGGGAAGTGGAGGATGTATGTAGACTTCACTGACCTCAACAAAGCCTGCCCCAAGGACTGCTATCCGCTACCCAGGATAGACCTCCTTATGGACTCTACGGCAAGTCACTCACTCCTCTCATTCATGGACACTTACTCGGGGTACAACCAGATCAGCATGTACCCCGGGGACGAAGAGAAGACTGCGTTCTTCACCGACCAGGGCACGTACTGCTACAAGGTGATGCCATTCGGTCTCAAGAATGCCGGGGCCACCTACCAACGCCTGGTCAACTACATGTTCAAAGACCTCATTGGAAAGACTATGGAGGTATATGTGGATGACCTACTGGTCAAGATCCGGGACGAGCCCAACCACCTCGAGCATCTGGCTGGGGCCTTCAGCATTTTGAGAAAATTTAGGATGAGGTTGAACCCGGCCAAATGCACCTTCGGCGTCTCGTCCGAGAAATTTCTGGGCCACTTAGTCAGCAGACGGGGGATTGAGGCAAACCCCGAGAAGATCAAAGCCATCATCAACATGTGGTCGCCCAAATCAACAAAGGAGGTTCAGAGCTTAGCCGGATGGGTGGTCGCACTAAACAGATTTGTCTCCCAAGCTACCGACCGGTGCCTGCCATTCTTTAAAATCCTCCGTAAGGCGTTCTAGTGGTCAGAAGAGTGTGAAGAGGCGTTCCAGGAACTCAAGAAGTACCTGGCTTCCCCTCCTCTACTCTCAACACCCGCTCCCGGGGAAGAATTATTTCTATACTTGGCAGTGTCACCATCATCAGTCAGCTCGGCACTTATTCGGGAAGAGCACGGGATACAGCTCCCAGTGTACTACACCAGCCGGGTGTTACAGGGCGCAGAGAGCAGATACTCCCGCATCAAAAAATAGGCGTTCGCCCTCATCACCTCGGCCTGAAGGCTCCGCCCTTACTTTCAGGCCTATGCCATTGTGGTCCTCACAGATCAACCTCTCCGCAGAATCCTCAGCTGTCCAGACATGTCCGGGAGGCTCGTCAAGTGGGCATTGGAGTTGGAAGAGTTCGAAGTGACCTACCGACCCCGGACAGCCATCAAGGGACAAGTCGTGGCTGACTTTCTGGTTGAGTTCACATATCTAGAAGACACGGTTGAACAGTCTGAGCCACTGACCTTACCTCCCAGGTTACACTCTGATATCCCTACCTGGTTAATGCACGTGGACAGTTCATCCAATCAGCAAGGCAGTGGGGCAAGAATCATCTTAACTACCCCCGACGGCATCCAATTTGAATATGCATTGAGATTTGGGTTCCGTGCCTCCAACAACAAGGCCGAATACGAAGCCCTACTGGTCGGACTGCAATTGGCCGTTTCTATGAGTGCACAACAGGTCCAGGGATATAGTGATTCTCAGCTCGTGGTCAACCAGGTTAACTAAGAATATGAAGCGCGGGAAGATAATATGGTAGCCTACTTGGCCCTTGTCCGAGCGGTTTCCAAGAAGCTCCGAGGATTCTCCATCACACAGATACCAAGAGAAGAAAATACTAGGGCCGACCGGTTGGCTCGCCTCGCCTCGTCTTTTGAGTCAAACTTGCCCGGGATACGGATACAATACCTACCCGAGCCAAGTGTGATCAACTCAGAAGGTATGGAGGTAAACCTGGTCACCCTGGGACCCAGCTGGATGGACCAGCTCATGACGTTCTTGACAACAGGGGTGCTACCAGACAACAAAGAAGAAGCCCGCCGGGTCAAATACCAGGCGGCACGATACCACATTGTTGATGGCATTCTCTACAAGAGGGGATTCACTATCCTGTACCTCCGCTGTGTTCATCCTGCGCAAGTCCAAGCTATACTATGTGAAATCCATGAAGGAGTGTGCGGGAACCACATTGGAGGCCTGGCACTCTCCAGAAAGGCCCTACTGCAAGGTTACTACTGGCCAACCATGGCCCGGGATTCCCAAGAGTACGTCAGAAGATGTGACAAGTGTCAACGATACTCTCCCATGATCAACCGATCGGGAGAGCTCCAGACACCAATCCACAGCCCCTGGTCGTTCGCCCAATGGGGCATCGACATTGTCGGTCCCTTGCTAATGGGAAAAGGACAAGTCAAGTTCGCCGTCATCACTGTTGACTACTTCACCAAATGGGCAGAGGCCGAGCCCTTGGCGACAATAATCGAACGGAAAATGGAGAGCTTCGTGGAAAGGAATATTCTTAGTAGGTTTGGCATTCCCCGGGTCCTGGTCAGCGATAACGGCAGACAGTTTGACACCCCTATATTCAGGCAGTTCTGCTCAGGCTATGGGATACTAAATCATTACTTCTCCCCCGAGCAACCACAAGCCAATGGTCAAGCCGAAGTAACCAACTGGACAATCTTGCAGTCAATCAAGACAAGGCTTGAAGCCGCCAAATGGCTATGGGCTGAAGAACTACCGACCCTCCTATGGGCCTATCACACAATACCTCGAGCGGCAATAGTGTCACACCCCGATTTTTAGACAACCAAATACCCATTCGATAATATCCCAACCAGTATTTAATTGCCCAAAAATCTGAGAGTGAAAAAAAATAATCAACTTGTCACACATTTGAAATAGTAAACTTTGCTGAAAAATATTCCTCTTTAAAATAATTCACAAACTTTAAATAACAAAAAAATAATAATCATTTTCATTGAGATCTCCATGATAAAATTCTAAACTACAATTTACAATAATAAAGAGAATTCTGTTGCCATAACAAAATAAGAAATCCACATTTTTACAAAACTTGAATCAGAGCTACTACAATCGTCCCATAACCCCAAAATAATAAAATACAACATAGCCCACAATGCCAAGAAATAAATAAATCAAGATCACGAAGCAAAATAAATAACAATTAAAATCCACTCGTAGATCTCTGAATCACAAAATTTACTCCAACCGCTAACACGAACTATTACTGAAAATAAGAACCCGGCTACGCTCCACGAAGAACACACCCGGTGATAAAATCACACGGGTCAGTACACACGGTACTGGTGTGAGTTAAATAAATAACATAATAACAAAGTCTTAGGGATAACACACAGTCCCTTAGAATACCACACCGCAAAATAAGAAATTTATCGGGCAAGAGAGTAGTTCCACTCACACTTCAGGACAAGCGGTAGTTTCCTTCAATGTGGTGGCAGTGGCTCCAACCCCGAATAAACACAACTGAATACTTACCGGTCGGATATCTATGGTGAGTCAGCCCTGCATAAAAGTTAGTGGACCCACCATCCTGTAATATATAGTTATCACAAACCAAACAAATAAGTCAGTAAACAACATTTTCACATTCTAACTTAAACGTCGCATTCATTATTCCAAACTTATCAGTCTTATGAAATACTCCATTGTCATTATTTATTAGCCTTTAATTATCTTTGTGTTCCCTAGGTTCACCACTTGGCCACCCTCCATGGTACAGCCCACACATATATCCCATGTGTGCCCGGACATACTACCAACACCCACTCCGGTGCCAGTTTGGTTGGGGTATCAACCAAACCAGGTATACACAACGGACGGCTGGTCAATATGTCAAGACGTCTATACAATATAAGCCGAGCATAAGGCTTAGGCCAGCTTGATCACGAAGCCACTGGCAAAAAGTACACTCCACAAGTCTTAAGCCAGCTTGATCACGAAGCCACTGGCAAAAGAGTGCGAGCTACCAAAAACAATAACACAACAACGGGGAGTAGTGAACACTAAGGTCTTTTCCCAATTCTTTACCATCTACGTTAATTCTCATAAGTACCCATTCATGAGGGTTTAATCACGTCATTAACCACTTCGGCAATTTATTATTTATTCCATGGAATATCATTATCCAATTATTCACGATAAGGTCCTTTTTTTTTGTTACCAAAATTCTATTCAAGTCTCTAGCGTAGTATTTTCATAATAATTATTTAATACCACACATAGAATAAGTTGGGGTTTCTTAACACATAGCATATAAAATCGACACTCAACAATACTATTTAAAACAGTCCCAAACATACCCTTACATTAAACAGTCCCAAAAACCAACATGGACTGAAATTAATCCTCATACTAATTCCGCACAAGGAAACATCTCTAACAATATTCATAAACATAAATTCAAAATTCGGAGTTAACATTCCCTGCTACTGTAATATAAATTTTCTGCCCAAACGGTGCAGAATTGGGAAAAATGCTATTAGACAAAAGTTGTGCAGAATTGCGTTTTACATGGAACTACGCGAACAGAAAGCTAAAATTCCAAACAAACGATTCTGTACAATGTTTTAAAAATTCAGCGATCATAGAAAAACCAATAAAAACGAATTTTCCTACTTATTTAATTAATTTATTTTTCTTTCTCCCTAGGTTAATCTCATGAATCTGAACATTAGTTTATCAACGTATAACCATATCTATTTGGGTAATACTAGGATCCAAATCAACAAATCGCATACGATACTAAAATTTATATATCAATCCAAACATTTAACTTGCAATGATTGATTCAATTGCGTATACATATATACCCACGTGTGTATATATATATACCCAAATATATATTTAACTCACCATTTGTGCCAAATCCCACAAAGATATGAATCGACGTTAACCACGACGAATGCACCGCATATGATTCAACGATCATTCTCATTCTTCCTCTTCGTCTGCTTCCTCTCTCTTTCTCTTCCTCTCTATTTCTTTATTCTCTTTTCTCTCCCTCTTTCTCTTTCTCTTCTTCTTATCTTCCCTTGGTGGCTAGGGTTGAGATAGTAGGGGTGAATATATTGTTGGGAGAACTAATATAGGGTTAACTTATTTTATTAGAGTATCGAAAATTTGTTATTATCGAGAAAAATCTTATATCTTATTTCTCTTATTATCGACTGGTATTCTCATATGTGTTCTATAATTTGGTTATCTCGAAATTCTTATCATGGAGCTGTATTTATCAACAAGTATTTTGGCATGGATCATAATTTTTGTGTCTGTATTCGGGCTTTCTATTATATTCTGGAGCATCTATCGGATCAACGGGATTCTATTTTCTACAACTATGACGAATCTGAGCACGTGTTGGTTTATTTCCAACCGCATTATTATCTTCGCAGTCTTATTTCCAGTGCAGAGTTATGTATATTCTTGAAGCGGCATGTTTGAATAATAAGTATGGGTATCCTGAGGAGGTGTAATGGGGGACATGGTAAGAGGTAAACATGGGCATATAGTTAGAATTCTTGATTAATTGCGAGCATGTTGCATCATTGCATGCCTAGTTTGTATTCACATGTTTTGCATCAATAATTGTGTTTTGAATTATCTATTAATGTTTGACGATTGACTATACGAGAATAAGGTATACAGATGAGGGTTTCCTTGTTTGGATTAGTCGCTCGACGTACTTGGTCTCGTATAGTTGAGAGTTAAACTTAATCAATGCTTTGTTTGAAATTATGTGCTTAACTTTATTAATGGCTGCCTTGGGTATTTATCGCTGCTTCAAATTTCGGGACGAAATTTCTTTGAGGGTAGAATGTAACAACCCTAAATTTTTAAGTGTGTAAATAATTTTTTTAAATAATTTTTTTTCAATTAGCAATGATATATGAGTGTACCTAGGTAAGACATGTGTTTAAAAATTTTAAGTTTGAAGAACCCATAAATTAAATTGCTAGTAAGCATATTTAATTTGTCCATATTTAATTTGTTAGTAATACCAGTAATATTTCTCCGTTTGTTTTTGTATTAGAATTTCTATTGTTTCATTATTATTATGACATGATATTTTGAGCTTTAATTAAATTGTATGATAGATTATTGTCTGACTGAGTTTCAATTTTTGTAGAATGACGAGTTTAGTGTCGGGTAGTGTTTCGGGGCCCACTAGTAAGTTAAGTAGTGAATTTAACATGAAAATTAAGTACCCGGGGTATGAGTACCCTTTGGGCTAGCCATTTTAGTGGTTTGTGTTACATTCTGGGCTCATATGGGTCTCTTTTGTTAGCCCATAAAAAGAAAAACGGGATTATTAATATTTGTGTGAGTAATATATGTATTGTGTGTATATTATATGTATATAGATAGATAACATATCCTAGGGTTAGAAAAAAAAAAAGAGAGCAACCTCAAGAGAGAGAGAGAGAGAGAGAGAGAGAGAGAGAACAAGAGACAAAGAGAGAAGAGGCAACCCTGGCCACCTAGAAGCTGAAGAAAAAGAGAAGAGAAGAGAAAAGAAGGGAGTTCACCATCATCATCATCATCTTTCTTTTCCCAATTCGGTGAGTAAATATTTAGATTTGCAGGGTTAATTCGTAGTTTGATTGATTTTTGATTTGTGTTCATTATAGTTTGAATAAATCGTATGGATGGGTGTTTATATAATACGGATCTATAGTGATATATACATATACATATAGATATATATATATATATATATCAAAGGTTAGATATAAGTTATTTAGAAAATTGAAGAAAAAAAAGAAGACTAACACAAATTCGGATTTGGGTAAATTGAAGAAAACTCTCAGTTCTGTTTTAGAAAATAATTCGTATTAATTCATACATTTTGTTTTTGGTAAAACTGTTTGCATAAGTCAATGTAAAACACGATTCTGCACGTTTTTTGTCTAATGGTATTTTTCTCAATTCTGCACCGTTTGGGCAGAAAATTCATATTACAGTAGCAGTAAATGTTAACTCCGAATTTTGAATTATGTTTATGAAAATTGTTAGAGATGTTTCTTTATACGGTATTATTATGAAGAACAATTTCAACCCATGCTAGTTTTGGGGCTGTTTAATATAAGGTTTGTTTGAGACCGTTTTAAATAGTACTGTTGAATGCCGATTTTAAATGATATGACTTATGCTATGTGTAGTATTAAATGATGATTGTGGAAATACTACGTTAGAGACGTGAATAGAAGTTTGGCGCAAGGGCCTTATTGTGAATAATCGGATAATGATAATCCATGTAATAAATGATAAATTTTTGAAGTGGTTAATGACGTGATTAAATCCTCATGAATAGTACTTGTGTGAATTACCGTAGATGGTAAAAAAAAAGTGGTTTCAAGTTCCTTAGTGTTCACCGCTCCCCGTTATGTGATATGTTGTTTTTGGTAGCTCGACTTGCTGAGTGTACCCTTTTGCCAGTGGCTTCGTGATCAAGCTGGCCTAAGCCTTATGCCCGACTTATTTGTTAGATGTCTAGGCATATTGACTGGCCTTCTGTGTGTATACCTGGTTTGGTTGATACCCCAACCAAACTAGCACCAGAGTAGATGTTAGTAGTATGTCCGAGCACACATGGGATATATGTGTGGGTGTACCATGGAGGGTGACCAAGTGGTGAAGCTAGGAAATTGAATAATGAATCGTTCATAAATAGTAAGTTGACCATGAGTAGGGTGACCTTAGTGGTGAACCTAGGGCAAGAAAAAAAATGACAGTGATTGTAGTGCGTCAAATACAAATGGATAAACTATTGCGAAACATGAAATTGAAAACTCGAAATGGTTACCGTGGTATAATGCGAAGGAAATTAATATAATGATTCGATATTGGAGAATTTCTTATTGTAATACTAAGGATTTGTGCTAACTCTCGAGTTGCAGGATGGTGGGCCCACTAACCATTGTATGCAGGCTTTGGCTCACCATGTTATTTAAGAGTAAGTGTTTCTTTTACTTTGTGGGGTGGAACAAACTGCCGCCGTGACTCGAGGAAACTACCGCTTGTCCTCACTCACGTGTGGAACTACAATTCTGCCTACAACTTTGTATGTGTTTGTGGTCTAGAGAGGGAGGGAGTCCAGCGGATTCCCAACCTCCGGGAAATTTATTGGGTATTATTATGTTAATTGATTATTGTTGGGTTGGAGTTGAGGGGACCACGAGTGATCCTTGAGACTGGAGCTTGTTTACTCATACCAGTGTTGTTATACAATGCTGACCCGTGTGATGTTTATCATGCGGGGGCATTTCTCGGGAAACGCAGCCGTTTTGCAGATTAAGGAGTAGGCCGGTATGACTATTGGATTGCATGGATTTGCTTGAGGGCATGAAGACCTTTACTCTTCATTTGCTATTTTCATTTATTTGGCATTGTGGGCCATTATTGTAGTTGGTATTGGGACGTTTAGTAACTCTGACCAAAGGTTATAATAGAGGCTATTCTTTCAAAGCTTTAATTGTAAATGAAAAGATTTTTATTCTTAATGAGAATTGAGAAATATTTATTCAGTTTCTGATTTTCAATATAAGTGATTTAGTAGTTGTACCTTTAATCAAATATATTTGAGTATTTTCGGAACCGCATGAGTGTTTTTTTTTTTTTTAAATGGAAATGTGGTGGTTTTGTTTTAAAAACATAAATGGAAATTTATTATAAATGTTTTAACCGGGTTTTTAAGAACATCTATTTCCATTAAAAAGTTTTATTAGGTTGGGCTTCGTGGTGTTCACTCCGATACTACAATAGCAAGGTGAAGCACCGCAATTTTCAAGTTGGGGACCTCGTCCTCAAGGCAGTGAACCAGTCTACCCGAATCCCGAGCCATGGGAAATTGGGGGCAAACTGGGAAGGCCCATACAAAGTAACCTGGATCAACCGACCGGGAACTTACTGGCTACAAAGTATGGACGGGCATGATCTCTCTCATCCTTGGAACGTGCAACACCTCCGCAAGTATTATCAATAGCATTGGGCCACGGGAATTTAGTACTGATAGAGAGATTTCCTTTTGTAGCTCTGATTGAGCAATAGCAATAAATTTTTATTTTTAATAAAATTAGAAAGTTTATTTTGCAAGATTATTCCTGTCGGTACACCGTGCAATGCAGAAATGTCCTCGGGCCTAACCCCGGGGCACCAAAAACCTTGGCTAACAACCAAGGCATAAAAAGACCTCGGGCTCCGAACCCAGGCACCTAAAAGACCTCGGGCTCCGAACCCAAGCACTTAAAAAGACCTTGGGCTCCAAACCCGGGCACAAAATGACCTTGCAACCACCCATGTTCCAAGTCGGTTTTCTATGGTCGTTCCTCAACACGCCCCCGCCTTCACAGGACGCTCGGGTGGCATGGGGATACTAGACCTAAATAGGAAATTACACAAGGGTTTGTCTAGGTCCAGCTGACGACGGGGTCAACCCCCTAGGTGGCCAACGATGGCAAGCTCCAAAGGACCCTGCAACTACCCATGTTCCAGATCGGTTTCCTACGGCTACTAACTTCCATACTCCCACCTTAGCAAAATGCTTGGGGGGCAGGGGAATATTAGGCCAAAATAGGAAATCACACCGGTCACTAAAAGAACTTGGACGATATTCCCAAGTACTAATAGTGACCAGAGATACTATCCCGGATGGTAAAACAGGATACACCTATGATACACCGGGACATCCCGGACGGTAATACAGGGTATTCCTATAATACACCGGGCGTACCTTCTAAACAGGACAGAAAGACTAGGTGTTCTACTGGTTATGCTCCTAAAACATTTGCTAAGGCAGGTGTTAGGTTGTCCAAAAACCGAGCGAATACTAGCAATTAAAACAGGCACAGTACAGAAAAAAAAAAAAAAAAAAAAAAAAAAAAAAAAAAAAGACAGTTAATGGAAAGTTTGACCTCGAGGGTCTTTTCATTAATTAAACTAAAACTATACAAAGCCTAGGGGGGCAGTTGTAGTAGCCTCCCCAGAAAGAAAAAAAATACCACAACATAAAAAAAAACTAAAAAAAACTAATCTACCACCACCATCTCTCCCTCCTCCGTAGCCGGCTCATCAACTGAGGGGTCCCCGGCCGGTGCAGCTTCAGCGGCGACCTCGGAGTCAGCCTAGCCTTTCTTCTAGTAATTGGACTCTGCCCAAGAATAACCGAACAAGTCCCAGTCAGGATGGTCAGCAGCAACACGCTTCGTCAGGTCCGCGTAGCCCGTCAGGAACCCAGCCTCGAATTCCTCCTTAGCTTCTTTGGCTTCAGCCTCCCAAGCAGCAGTAAGCTCTGAGAGTGTGGTCGTCATAGCTTCAAGATCCTTCTCGGCAGAGATCCTCCCGGCCTTCGCGACTGTAGATTTAGCCTTTGCAACCTGCTCAGCGACAATCCTTCCCGGCCTCCCTGCTGCCGCCTTAGCCTCCGCAACCTTCTAGGCTGCCCGCTCGGTTGACAAGGAGTCCCGGACCTCCCCAAGTTCCAGGGCGGTTGTCCGGGATTTTTCTTCTTCCACGGTAAGGGCAAACTTCACAGACTCCCGGGCAGCCCTCTCAATGGAAAGGTTAGCCTCTGCAACGGCCAACCTCTCAACAACGCCGGGAAGGGTGGTCTCGGCCCCAGCAGCAATACAGCCAATCTGCAAGAACAAGACGATGTTAGTATATGCATGGAGGAAAAGCTAAGGTTCACACTGCAAAACTTACCATGTGGCTGATGCTGTACAGCCAACCGATGATGGCCTCGGGGCTGAGCAGGGTATACTTATCGATTTGACTCTGCAACAGCCCGGGCCGTACCCTTCCATGAACTTCGTCCACTGTCTCGACCTCCGGCCTAGAGGAGGGGCCCGCGCGAGTAGTCTCCTCCATGCTTGAGAAGGAGACCCCGGACGGTTTGTCTACGGGGGAAAGTGGAGGAGGCGTGACAATGGTCACGCCAGGAGGTGGTGGTGGTGCAGCAATTGTTACAACGGGCGTAGAAGTAGCGGCGACTTCCTTCTCAGCCCGGATGGATATCCCCCGGGAAATCCTCTTCAGGGGCTGGCCCTCGGTGGGATCCGGCTTCTTCCTCTTTTGGCCAGCCCGGGCCATTAGGATTGCCTCCTTCTCCTTCAACGCCGCCGTATTCTTTGGAGCCATTTCTGCAAAACCAGAAGCATGTTAGAATTCAGCAAAGTATACAGAGAACCGGACGGTCAAGAAATGGTATTTACCAGGATTAATCGCCGGGAAAACATGAGCTGTGAAGCGCTGGGGCTTGTAGGAGATCTTCGGACTTCCCGACCGAGTCAGCACCTTGTTGATGTCAGTTGGGTCCTCGTCCAAGGACAAGACCCTTACTTGGAGCTCGTCGGGAAGACTTGGCAAGTCAACTGCCCCCACTGCAAAGCAAACACATAAATGGGTTAGTCAAGGCAAGACAGAGAGACTAAGCAAGAAAAAAACAGTGGTTGGGCTTACTCCTCAGCTTCCCCGCCCAGGAGGTCCTCAGCTGAATCCCCCACGCCTTCTCACACAGACCCAGGGTGGACATTTGGAAGAATTTCTTCTTCCATCCCTTATTGTTGCTCAGGCAGTTAACAATTATCTTCCACCCCTACCTGGCCCCGAGCGAGAAGAAACTGGCCTCCCCGTGAACCTGGAAAGGCCGGTGGGTCCAGAAGAATTCCTGCAATTTGAGCTCATACCCGAGGACTTGGGGCCACAAGGATATGTACCCCATCAGGTATTGCCAGCCGTTCGGCACGAGCTGTCCAGGAGAGATCCCGAGGTAGATGAGCGCATCCCGAGCGACTGGGTGGATAGGCAGACGAAGGCCCGCCATGAAAGCATCTTCGTGTAAGGTGACGAAGCCCGACTCGTGGAAGTGAGCTCCGCCATCGTGCACGGCAAGAGAAAAGGGACCGAGAAGCTCATACATGTCCCTGATTCGATCCAAGTCAGGACCGCGCAGGGTACTAACAATGGACTCACACGCAAAGATGACTCTGGGACTGTTCGGCACAGACCCTTCATCGCCTGACCCCCGAGACGTCGAGGCTACGGGAGAATCCCAGTGCGCCTCCTCGTGAGACGCCCGGGCAGGTATTCTACCCTCACTATGCTGATCAGAGGAGGCCGATGAGGGGGAACTGTAATATCCCAATTTTTTTTTAAAAATAATTTACAGTATTTTATTTAGTATTTTTATGATTTTATTTGAAATATTAATGTGGTTAGTATATGAAAAACCGGTGTGAGAGTTTTACACACTAACAATTCCATGTGCTAAAAAAAAGGAACGTGTGTGTGTGTTGTGGTGTGTCATGGGGAAGCGTGTGTGTTAGTATATGTGTGTGTATTAGTTAACTAGGCAGCCTAGGTATCATAATATAATATATCTATAATATTTAAATAGGTTATGTAAACCCTCCCTTTTACACAGCCGCTGAGAGAGAGAGAGAGAGAGAGAGGGAGAGAGAAGAAGAAGAATAAAAGGGAGAAGAAGGAGAACGGCCTCGAGTTCGTGGGCACGTGTAGAATCGCGGGCACTCGTTGTTATCGATTTTTACCCAAACTTGGTGAGTTAAATTTTGTGTACCCGAGTATATATATATACACGTATGTATATATGCATGTATACGGGAGTAAATTAAATTAGTGTATGTTAAAATTTAATTGTTAGGGTTAAATCTTTGTAATGGATCGATACACGTTGTTATGGTTGAAGTAATTTAGATATATTCTTTCCCCTTCGTGTGACTTTGTGATTATGACATTAGGGTATTCGAAAGGGTTAGGTGAAGAGTTAGCTTGATAAAACCATATGTGAAATATTCATGGCAATTAAGAAAGATATGTGAAATTCGTTTTTTTTGTAATTTACACAGTTGCAGAAACTTTAGAAATTTTTAGAAAATCGTGGCTTTGAATTTGAGCATTCTGTCTGCGTATCTTATGTAAAACGTGATTCTGCACGTTTTTCGTCTAATGGTATTTTTCCTGATTCTGTACCGTTTGGGCAGAAATTGAAGATTTCAGTAGCAGTTTTTAGTATATTAAAATGTACCAAATTGGAGAAATATGATTCATTGTGTTTTTTTTTTTTTTTATTGTTCGTATGAATTAACGAAGATTACTTGGAGATACATGAATTCTCCTATAATGTTGAGCTATGAAAAGAAATAGGTGATAGTCATTAACGTTGAGTCCGATTAAATTGTATAATTCCAAAAATGCAAAATAGTTTCAAGTTCCTTAGTGTTCACCGCTCCCAGTTGTGATATTGTTTTTGGTAGCTCGACTTGTTGAGTGTACCTTTTTGCCAGTGGCTTCGTGATCAAGCTGGCCTAAGCCTTATGCCCGGCTTATTTGTTAGACGTCTAGGCATATTGACTAGCCTTCTGTGTGTATACCTGGTTTGGTTGATACCCCAACCAAACTGGCACTAGAGTGGATGTTGGTAGTATGTCCGGGCACACATGGGATATATGTGTGGGTGTACCATGGAGGGTAGCCAAGTGGTGAACCTAGGAAATTGAATAATGAATCGTACATAAAAGTAAGAGAATTATTGTTAATAAAATTTCCTATGGGTTAAAGGATATAAAATGTTGATTTCCTCGTCTGTTGTTCTTTTCTTATACATTGTATTGGGACGTGTAGTGAGTAAATTGTGATAATGATCCTTCCTATATCTTAGTACAAGTAGTTCTGCATATTCTTGTAGTATTTTGCTGTTATTAATCTTGTGGTTACAGGATGGTGGGTCCACTAACATTTTGCAGGTATTGACTCACCATGGGACGTTAGGTAAGTATTACTTTATTTAAATTCGGGCGAGAACTACATGGCCACCACATAAAGGGAAACTACCGCTCGTCCCAATATGTGAAGTGGAACTACTCTCTTGCCCGAGTTAATATTTTGTGTGGTAGTTAAAGGGTCAACGTGATCCTGAAGCTGTGTGTGTGTGGTTTAACTCATACCGGTCATGTGACTGACCCGTGAGTTTTTTTTTCTCGCGGGTGCGTTCTTGTTGGAGCGTAGTCGATCAAAATTTGCAGGGCTAGTAGGGAGGTCGTGGTACCTGACAGCAGGAGGCATGTCGAGTCTTGTGCTGTTTTCCTTATTCGTTGTTTTTTTATATTCATTCTCGAGAGTTCAGTATTAATTTCTGGCACTGTGGGCCATTTAGCAATTTAAGATATTGTTTTACTGACGTGTTCTTTTCAGATATTTCTAATGTTTTGGAGTCGGATTTAAAATCTTGGTTTGACTTTTTGGTTGGATGTTGACCGTTGCTTTAGCTCATGTGAGTAATGATTTATTTCGGTACAAACTGTGTTATGTTTTTATATTACAAGCACCTTGATGATTGGACAACTGGATATTGGTTGAGGGTTTTCCCTTGATTAACAATTGGTTGTCTAAAAATTGGGGTGTGACAGTTTGGTATCAGAGCTCATGGTTGCCCTAGAATAGAGAGTGTCTAGGTGATCTTCGGAATGTGGTGAATGGGTTGTTAATTATAATGAACGAGTTTGTTTCAGATATTTATGTATGTGGTTATCTTGTGAAGGTTATGGCTGGAGGCTACAATACCCGTCATGGAGCTCAGACTGGAGGTGGTGAGAGTTCTGGAGGAGCTGGGGCAGGAAATCCCAACTTAGTTCAGGTTGATGTGGGGGCTATGATGAACCAAATTCTCCAAGTTGTGCAGAACAATCAGCAAGGAAACCAGGGTGATCCGTTTGCTAAAAGGAACAAGGATTTTGTTTCTATTGGCGGCCGAACATTCGATGGGAAAAAGGGTCCGTTAGCAGGAGATGCTTGGATACAAAAGTGTGAGTTCGTGTTCGAGAGGATGCAGGTCACAGAGGTGCAAAAACAGGAGTTGGCATCTCAACAGCTTGAGGGTGCAGCTTTGCTTTGGTGGGAATCATTGAGGGCTACTTATGACGTGGCGGAGATGACGTGGGAGGAGTTCAAAGTATTATTTGAGGAGAATTTTATTCCCAGTGCAGTGAAGTCACAATTGGCTAGGGAATTCCAAAACCTCACTCAGGGTACTATGACTGTGTGGGAGTATGTGAAGAAGTTCATCGAGCTATCTCAGTATGCTCCTCATCTGATTGATACAGAGGAGAAGAAAAATGAGAAATTTGTTGATGGATTGGGACATCACTTGTCCAAGGCAGTGTTATCTGCAGAGAGTGAGCCTTTCAACAAAGTGGTGGATTTGGCTTTGAAGTTCGAGCGGAAGGAGCAGAAATTTCAGGCTGAGAGGTCAGCAAGGGCGAAGACCAATGAGAATTCTAGAGACACTCGGCCTCAAACTCAGCAAAAAGATACAGGATGTAGTGGGAACATATTTATGCCTTATGATCAGGGGTAGAGAGGTCAGCAGTATCAAAGACAAGGATATGGCGGTCAGCGGTTCCCAGGAAATCAGGAGAACTTCAGGCAGCAGAACCAGTAGTGGAATGGTCAGGGTGGTCAGCATAATCAGGGCTTCCAGGGTCAACGTCAATAGGCCCCGCAGCCACAAATTGGTTTCCATCCACCAGTGCCTCAGATTGGAGCACCACCGGTAAGGGGAGAGATGGTTGTAGCTCCTAGAGTGTGTTTCAATTGTCAGTTACCTGGGCATATTGCTAGGGAATGTCCCCACCCTCCTAGGAATGAGCAGGCCGCGAGACAGGGTCAAGGAGCTCCAGCCAGGGCATTTGCAGTGATGCTAGGCAATGAGAATGTGCAAGGTAGCCTCAAACTTCTTCATTTCGATGTTCGTGTTTTGTTTGATTCGGGTGCATCCCACTCTTTTGTTTCTCATCAATTTGTTTTGAGAGAGAGTATTCCTGTTATGCCTTTACTTGTTCCTGTGAGCGTAGGAACACCTCTAGGGGGTTCAGTTACTCTATTTGAGCATTGTAAAGATTTTGTGATAGAATTTGGGGATAGGACTTTCCTTGTTAATTTGATTGTATTGGGGTTTGAAGGGTTTTCCATTATTTTGGGGATGGATTGGCTTAGGGCGAACCATGTTGTCCTTGATTGTGCTAAAAGGGCCATTCATATAGATACCCCAGGATTACCTCGTTTCTCTTATACGTATCCAGATAGTGGAGAATTGGTTATGTCTAGTTTTCTATATTCAGTGGAGATACCGAAGAAGAATATTAGTGATGTGGAAGTGGTATGCGATTTTGAGGATGTTTTTCAGGAGATCCCTGGACTGCCACCTAAGAGAGAGGTGGAATTCCGGATTGACCTTGTACCGGGGTCCACACCAATTTCTAAGGCAGCATATCGTATGGTGCCCAAGGAGTTGGGAGAGATGAAGAAGCAATTGGATGAAATGCTTCAGAAAGGGTGCGTTAATTATTTCTTTCTGGTAGATTCATTTTTCTTCTTAGTTGATCTTTATTTCTAGTAGTGTAATTCTTTGAGGTGTGTATGAATCAGGTTCATACGTCCTAGTAATTCACCGTGGGGAGCTCCGGCGATATTTGTATCCAAGAAGGACGGTAGTCTTCGTATGTGTATAGACTACAGGGAGTTGAATAAGGTGACAATCAAGAACAAGTATCCTTTGCCCAGGATTGACGACCTTCTTGATCAATTGAAGGGAGCGGCGGTCTTTTCACAGCTTGATTTGAGGACCGGGTATCACCATATGGGAGTGGTGGAAGAGAGCATTCCCCGTACAGCTTTTCGTACTCAGTATGGGTTGTATAAATTTCTAGTGATGCCATTTGGTTTGACCAACGCTCCAGCATTCTTTATGGATTTGATGAATAGGGTGTTCAGGCCGTATTTGGACCGTTTTGTCATTGTCTTCATAGATGACATTTTGGTTTATTCACGGACTCAGGAGGAGCATAGAGAGCATTTGAAAGTGGTGTTGCAGATACTTCGGGAACATAAGTTGTATGCCAAGTTCAGTAAGTGCCATTTTTGGGAGACTGCAGTGAGATTTCTAGGTCATGTTATTTCAGCTGAAAAAATATCAGTAGATCCTGAAAAAGTTGCAGCAGTACAAGACTGGGCACAACCTTCTAATCCGACAGAGGTGCGGAGTTTCTTGGGATTAGCAGGTTATTATAGGAGAATCATTGAGAAGTTTTCTCTTATAGCAGCTCCAATGACGAAGTTGACTCGTAAAAATGTGAAGTTTGTGTGGACAGATGAGTGTGAGCAAGCATTTCAGGAGTTGAAGCAGCGGTTGACCACCGCGCCAGTGTTGACTATCCCGACGGAAGGAGGGAAGCTTGTAGTGTTCACATATGCTAGTGGGACTGGTTTGGGTTGTGTCTTGATGCAAGAAGGGAAGGTTATTTCGTATGCTTCTAGACAGTTGAGGCCACATGAGAGGAGGTATCCCACTCATGACTTAGAGTTGGCAGCTGTTGTGTTTGCACTGAAAGTGTGGAGGCATTATTTGTTTGGGGAGAGATTTGAGTTGTATATAGATCATAAGAGTCTCAAGTACTTGTTTTCACAGAAGGAACTGAATATGAGACAACAGAGATGGGTTGAGTTCATCAGTAGCTACGACTTTGAGATTCTTTACCATCCGGGTAAGGGAAATGTAGTGGTCGATGCACTGAGTCGGAAACACAGTGTGATGGCCTCTTTGATGGCTAGGGAGTGGAAGTCCCTTGAAGTATTGGCATCTCACGATATTCAGCCAGGGCATGAAGGTGAGAAAGCATATATTGGGAGTCTGATTGTCCAACCGACTTTGATAGGAAAGGTTCGACAAATGCAGAGGTTAGATGCAATTTTAGTTAACCATCTCAATGACTTGGTAGTGGATTTGCTTGATGAGTGTCCGACGGATTGGTCCGTGGATACAGAGGGAAGTTTATGTTTTCAAGGAAGACTCTGTGTACTGGATATTGAAGAGTTGAAGAGGGAAATCCTTGATGAGGCACATCGGTCTCGACACACTATACATCCTGGCGGGACTAAGATGTATCATGACCTGAAACGAACCTTTTGGTGGGAAGGTATGAAGAGAGATGTTGTAGAATATGTTTCTAAGTGTATGGTGTGTCAGCAGGTTAAGGCGGAACATCAGAGACCGTCTGGCTTGTTGAAACCTTTAGAAATACCTGTGTGGAAATGGGAGTGTATCTCTATGGATTTTGTGAATGGGTTGCCGAGATCCAAGAAGGGAAATGAGTCAATTTGGGTGATTGTGGATAGACTAACTACGTCGGTGCACTTTATTCCAGTGAGTGTGCATAGGACGGCAGACAAGTTGGCACAATTGTATATTCGGGAGATAGTACGTGACAAGCGGGAGTATTTGTAAAATACAACCGCGCTAAAAGAAGAAAAAGTATGGATTTAGTTTACAATTCCTCCATTTATCTGCATTTTGAATTACAATACTAGTTTATGCACATATTGATTAAACTATGATAAGTTGTGTGTTTTAGCTGTAATTTGTGCAGACTGCAGTTGCTGTGTGAAGAATTGAAAGATAATGATGAAGGGAAATGCTGAATTCTAAAGAAGACATGTCAAAGCTGAAATATAGAGTTCGAGCGATTGAAGACCTTTCGATCGATCGAGATAAGTTCAAGCGATCGAAGTCCCCAAGAGTTCAATCGATCGAGAATTGTTCGATCGATCGAACATGCCTTTTATCAGATTTTTACGCGCACGCAGCAGGATGCATGAAAAACCCTAGCATTAGGTTTCTGCTATATATACTCATACTGTAGACGTCCATAGGGACGCCCACTTTACATTTTATCAGTTTTTACACAGAAATAGAGTGTTTTACTTTGATCCTTGTAGGTTTTGGTGGTTGAACATTGAATTCAAGTGAAGTTTAAAGGTTATCCATAGCTTGTTCATTCCAGGTTTTGATTATATCAGTTTTGCTTGCACTCTTTCAGTAGTTTACATAGTTTATATCTGAATAGATTGTAGTTTTATTTGTTGGTAGTGTTTAAATCATAGCTTTTCATTGATTGCATGTTTAAATCTCATCCAAACGCAACCTTAATGAATTTTTACGTTAAGAATAAATCTGTGACACTCCAGACGATGTCTGAGTAGTCCCCGGGTTGGGAGATCACGATGAAACCATGATCTCAGGCCTCTGCCATGCAGCAGATTAATTTTTGTGTTCGATCGATCGGACTGGAGTTATTGTCGAGCGATCGAAGTCAGTTCGATCGATCGAGGGATGAAGAAGTTCGATCGATCGAAAGCGCGTCGACCGATCGAGCTCTCTGATTCTTGAGGACATTCTATACAGTAGTCCTAGACTTTCTGCTTTACTGATTCATTATCAAACTGTCCCCAAATGCTCAGTTTGTCAAAACAGTCTTTAAACCTAAAGTTTTGAGTTTTTTTCTTCAATATATTTTGCAAACCACCCTCAATGCTAATACCATTGTAGGTGAGAGTCTTAACTATTGTTTTAAACCGCTTTTGTGTATTTCAAACTCCATTGTGATGATATAGTCCCGGATATGAAAGGGCTATGGATTCTTTATTTTAAGAGAAATACGGAATACTGTAGAGAGTGTGCTCCACTGAGCTTCAATGTAATTGCATGGTAGATTGCTAGGTTATGGTGGATTCGTGTAATCCCAACATTCCTTTTTAATTAAGAAAAACATTTTAAATCATTGCTTTGGTTAATTAGTTAGTAATTACTTAATCTAGTTTAATTGCTTCAGTTTTAGTAGTTGTTAAACTGTGGAACTTTGTGTTCTACATCTGTTAAATAAAAGTATTGATTTTTATTTTCCTGTTGAGAATAATCTAAGTAATTAGTTTAACACCTTCCCTGAGGGATCGACCTGGACTTATCCAGTACTACTTGCACGATTACCTACACTTGGGTATAGCACATAAGCGCACACAGAAAAATTGTCGTGTCAAGTTTTTGGCGCCGTTGCCGGGGAGGGCGACAAGCTAACACTTCGATTACCTCAATCTTTCCTTATCTTGTTCTGTTTTTCTTTTTCTTTTGTTCTTTAGATTAAAAATTTCTTAGGATCTTTCCCTATATGTCCGATAATTCCATCGAAGGAATTTTCAGAAATCCACTCTATTCATCCGACTCATCTAGTTCTATTAACCCCATAGTTACACCGATCGACTCAATGGCCGACAATCAAAGCGAAAATGGTGATAATGTGGTTGTACCAATCGACGATTCACTTCGTCCTTTGTACGATCTCATGACACCTGAACATGCGCCCACACCTTCTTGCATTCTCATTCCACCCCATGCAGGCGAATTTCAATTTCGCAATGGAATGATTCAACTCCTTCCTACCTTTCATGGAATGGAGAGCGAGAAGGCGTATCTACATGTCAAGGACTTTGAGGACGTTTGTAAAACTTTCTCACAGAATTGTCATGTAGATGTAACACGTCTGATGCTATTTCCTTTCACTCTGAAGGATAAAGCAAAAGCGTGGTTACTCACCTTGATGCCAAACTCTATCTATACCTGGCATGCGATGAACACTGCTTTCCTAAAGAAATTCTTTCCACCTCGCATGACCACCGAGCTTAAAAGACAAATAAACTCTTACAAACAAAAGAACAATGAAACCTTCACTCAAACTTGGGAGCGTTTCAAGGATCTGCTACTCTCATGCCCACATCATGGGTACGAGAAATGGCGAACCATAAGCTATTTCTATGAAGGGTTGAATGGGGAAACTAAAAAGTTGGTCGAGACCATGAGTTCAGGGCCATTTCTTTGCAAAAACATGGAGGAGGCTGAAGCTCATTTTGAGTGGCTAGCCGAACACGCCCATGAATGGTCAAATACAGATGATGTCCCACGCTCACAGATATCCTGTGTAGAAGAAAAAAGTTTATATCAACTAAAAAGTGAGGATCAACTTATGAACAAGTATGAAGAACTAGCAAAGAAAGTGGAGGAATTGGGGATGAAAGGAGAGAGTTCTAGGCAGTTTTTGCCTGAAGAACCATGTGGCACATGTAATATGCTAGGACACACTACTCAATACTGTCCCAATGTGCCATATTTTCAAGAACAACCCCCCATGGAAATAAATTCCATGCAAGGGTATAGGTGGGCGGGGAATTCCTACAACAACTATCATTCACAAAATAATAACAATAGATGGAATCACCCCGGGTTCGACTGGAAAAACAACGCTGGGACCCAAAACCAATTTCAACAACAACAGCCCTACAATACCAATAATCAATATCAAGGACAATACAATAGGCAGTCCCAGCCATTCAATCAGAATAGAACAAACAACTATAACAATACTCATCCCTCACATAATCAACCAGCAAATGTTTATGTGCCACCTCACAGGAAGGTGCAAGAGGAAGATCCACTCTCTAACGCCAATTTAACGCAGCAGTTAATTCAGATGATGAGCAGAATGTCCGTGACATTAGAGAGGATGGATGCACGTCAAGAGGGTTCGAGTGGCACATTTCTCGCTCAACCACTTCCAAACCCCAAAGGATATAACAATGGCCCTCCTACTCATGAACAGGCAAAAGCCGTGACTACATTAAGAAGCGGCAAAGTCATAGGGCAAAACATGCCTCATTCTACTCCCGAGGAGTATGAAGAGGAGGAAGTGGTAATTAGGAGCAAACCATCTACTTAAGCAGAAGAATCGTCCACTAATGACAAACCATTAGAACCAAACAAGGACACTTCTAAAGAAGTAGAAGAAGTTGAGAGAAGGACGGGAAAGGAGCTTGTCATTGATGAATTATCCAAATGTCCTTTCCCTGCGCCGTACCCTCAAAGGCTCAAGAAACCCCAAAACGAGGCAAAGAATCAAGAGTTCTTGGAGTTATTCAAACAGGTCAAAATTAATCTCCCACTCCTTGATGCCATCAAATAAGTGCCAGCCTATGCTAAGTATCTAAAAGACTTATGCAGGGTCAAAAGGAGGCAAAGTGTGAAAAAACATGCTTATGTCGCTTGCCAAGCAAGTGCAATCATTCAAAATGAGTTGCCTCCAAGCTCAAGGACCCTGGCACCCCAACTGTCTCATGCAGAATTGAGAATCAAAGGATAGACAACGCACTCCTTGATTTAGGAGCTAGCGTAAACCTGCTGCCATACTCAGTATATAAACAATTAGGGTTGGGTGAACTCAAACCCACCCGAGTTGCATTGCAATTGGCAGACAGGTCAGTCAAATATCCTATAGGAATATTGGAGGACGTTCTGGTGCAAATTGACACTTTTGTCTTCCCGGTAGATTTTGTGATTCTAGACACAGAACCTGTGTCTAACCCATGTTCACAAATCCCGATAATTTTTGGACGTCCATTCCTCAACACCATAGATGCCATAATCAAAATAAGAAGTGGTATCATGACCATCGTATTTGGGAATATGACATTAAATGTTAAGATTTTTTCAAATCCCCGACCTGAAGAATACGAGGATGAAGAAGAGGTTAACTGCATTGAAACGATCATCGAAGATGAGGCTGATCTTGTAGAGTACAAAGATCCCTTGGAGGTAGTTGTGTCACAATTCGACACTACCTATCTACCTAATGATTCTACCCCATTGGATGCTGCCCTAAATCACGCCTGCCTCATGATGGAAACCAAGGAGGAAGATAGAAATGAGTGCATGTGGGTCACACCATATGAACCCTTACCTCCAAAAACCAAGTTAACTATGCCTTCGAATTTTCAGTTTCCTGATTTGGAATTAAAGGAGCTTCCAAAGGAGCTCAAATATGCTTTTCTAGGAACTGAAAAGACTTATCCTGTTATAATCCCATCTACGTTAAATCCAGAACAAGAGGATAAGTTGATTCAAATGCTCAAACTGCATAAGGGAGCATTGGGATAGACTATTGCTGACCTCAAAGGCATAAGCCCATCTATTTGCACCCATAAGATTTATCTGGAAGAAGACGCTAAACCCTCGCGACAAATGCAAAGGCATCTGAATCCAAATATGCAAGAAGTAGTTAAGAAAGAAGTCTTAAAACTTCTAGACATTGGGATAATATACCCTATCTCTGACAGCCCTTGGGTTAGTCCAACCCAAGTGGTGCCCAAAAAAGCCGGTATAACAGTAATCCTAAATAAAGACGGCGAGTTAGTACCAACACGCGTCCCCACTGGATGGCGGATGTGTATTGACTATCGAAAGTTGAATACTGTGACCCGCAAGGATCACTTCCCACTGCCATTCATGGATCAGATGCTAGAACGAGTGGCGGGTCACAAGTATTATTGTTTCTTGGACGGATACAGTGGATACAACCAAATTGAAATTGCTCCTGAAGATCAGGAGAAAACAACATTCACATGTCCGTTCGGTACGTTCGTTTACCACCGCATGCCTTTTGGATTATGCAATGCACCTGCCACTTTCCAGTGGTGTATGTTAAGCATTTTCAGCGATATGGTTAAACAGACACTCGAGGTTTTCATAGACGATTTCTCGGTGTTTGGCCATAGTTTCGATAACTGCCTAGAAAACCTTGAAAATGTGTTGGGAAGATGCGAGGACAAACACCTAGTACTAAACTTGGAAAAGTGTCACTTCATGGTGACCAAAGGAATTGTCCTCGGCCACATTATCTCTGATAAAGGTATTCAAGTCGATAAAGCAAAAATCGATATAATTTCGAATTTGCCTGTCCCTCGAACAGTCCGAGACATCCGTTCTTTTCTGGGACATGCTGGGTTTTATCGACGCTTTATCCAAAATTTTAGTGCCATCTCACGACCACTGTGCCAACTCCTAGTCAAAGATGCACCTTTTGTTTGGTCGGAAAATTGTCAAATATCTTTTGATGCACTAAAAAATCACCTTACCTCCGCACCAATAATACAGGCACCCGACTGGGATTTGCCATTTGAATTAATGTGCGATGCTAGTGACTACGCTATTGGCGCAGTCCTAGGACAAAGAAAGGATGACAAGCCTTATGTTATATACTATGCCAGCCGAACACTCAACGAAGCTCAAATGAACTATACAACTACTGAAAAAGAGCTACTGGCAATAGTCTTCGCATTGGACAAATTCAGGTCTTACCTGATAGGGTCCCCAATCGTCTGTTTCACAAACCACTCTGCCCTTAAGTACCTGTTATCTAAGAAAGACGCGAAACAGAGGCTTATCCGTTGGATACTCCTACTCCAGGAATTCAATATCACTATCAAGGATAAAAAAAAAGGAGTAGAGAATGTGGTTGCTGATCACCTATCTCGGTTAACATTCACGGACAATACTGAACCCATACCAATCAAAGATGAATTCCCAGATGTGCAAATTATGGCAGTCTCGGGTTTACCCTGGTATGCAGACATAGTAAATTATCTGGCCGCAGGAGAAACTCCGAGACACTGGTCGAATCAAGACAGGAAGTGGTTCCTCTCGTTTGCACGCCATTTCTTTTTCGATGACCCTTATTTATTCAAGTATTGTGCTGATCAGGTCATCAGGCGTTGCGTCCCTAATGAGGATATAACCGTAAT